>VYXC01000372.1:679771-715894 GCA_013397175.1 Platysteira castanea
TCCCTCCCCTTCCCCTCTCAGGCCCGCCAAAAAAAATTAAAAATAGCATGGCCGGCCCCGAAAATCCGTTTCTGAATAGATTAACAACCCCTCCTGTGTTAACACCAGCTCTGTTCTTTTTCTTATTAGATGGAGGAGATGAAGGAGGCGGTGGGGGGGAAGGTTGGTCCCCGTTATCTGCGCTCCACATGTTCTCTGTGGGTATATATAAAATATAGCAATGGAGTCCCCTTTAAGTAGTCCTTTTATGACTTGTTTTAACAGAAAACACAGAAGAAGCCAATGTTTGATATTACAATATAAAACACATTTGTGGTATGCTAGGGGCTGGTTTGTTCCTCCCTCCTTCCCCCAGTTCTGTTCCTCACCCAAGTCTGCTCCAGACCCCACCCCTCTCGGTCAAGTGGGCACAAATCTTCCACCTGAAACAGGCTCCTGCCCGGTCCAGAGCCACGCAGAGCTTCAGTCTCTGGGAAGAGGCTCTGGGCTTGCCTCTCACACAAATACGAGCCTCCAGTTCTTTATTATTATTATTATTGCTACTAGGTATGATGTTGGAACCATAATTCTCCATTTCTGTGAGGCTCTGGATTCAAAAAACCTACTGGAGCCTCGCAGAACAGAGCTACCTCTGAACCTGGAACCAAAGGTAAATGTGTCCTGATAAAAACCAACCCAACACAAAAATCTGGGGGGAAACAGCAAAACCCATTCTTGCTCCCACCAAAGCCCCGGTCCATCATGACATAATAATTAAGAAAAACCCCAGGCTGGCCACAAATACAACCCAAAAATGCCATGTGCAGGCGTGGGTGTGTGGGCAGGAGTGCCAAGAGAAGAAAGCACAGGTGAGAACTCGCTTGGGGCACTCGGTTTTGTGAGGGCTCCCAGGGCTGGGACTCAGCAGTGACATTTCATAGAGGGTGAGGGTTCCTCTCTGCTCTAAACCCAACCTCAGCCTCTCCAGGAAAGGATCAGAATCCTGAGTCTCCTCCTCTTACACCAGGACACGGCTTTGAGGATGGAATTGGAGCCAATTGCAAGCCGCGCCTTGGCACTGAAAGGAAATAGGTTTGGTGACACCAGGGGTTGGAGCAAAGCCCCTTTTCACCCGAGGGAGGAGGGTCCCTGTCCCCGAGGAAGCCCCAAGAAATTCAGACACCACAGAAGTGTGGCAGAGGACTTTGGGGCACAGGAGAGCAGCGTTTGCACTGATTCACCCCCAAAGCTGGGCCCCTCCTGCAGCGGGAGGGACCCTGGTGCCCGTGAGGTGCTGCAGGGATGACAACCAACCATCACGGGGGTTTGTGCTGGCCCTGGAGAAGAGCAGCCCTTCCTCACAGCCCTTCCAGCCCCCTGCCCTCACGGAGAGACACAACTCCTGGTTTTCAGGGCCAAATATTCCTCTGTGCTGCTGTGAGCCCGGCCACCGAGCCCTGCTGACAGTCGTGTGTGAGCCTGGCAGGCCCTGGCTCAGCAATGCAGCCCTCAGCAAAGCACTTCAGCACCTGCTTCGCTTTGGGCTGGATTAAAACAGCCTCCGGAACACGCTTTCAATTTATTAATAGTTTAAAGCAGCAGGAACACATTGCAGGGGGTGGAATTTAAAAACCAGGCTGCAGCGGGATCAGTGTGGGGGAAAAGCAACACAATAATCGAAAAGATAATTATTTAGGTGGCAAAAAAAAAAAGATGAAAAAGTAAAAAGTATTAAAAAGCCCCCTGAAGTAGATATATTTTAAAAGAAATGCCTCTGCCTGCCCCCTCCCCCACCAGCATATTTCAAGCACTTTGGATGTTTGTGTCTGTCTTCCTTTCAAGGAACCCTGAGCACATGAATGGGCAGAGCAGCAGAATGAATGGGACACTTCAAAGAAAATGAAAACCATTACTGGGAAATCTGTTTATAGAGAGGATGAATGATTATGAGAGAAGATGCCAGGAGAGAGAGAACACAAGTGAGGGTGCTCTCTGCACAGCGCACGACATAACTCAGGGGGGTTCCCACACCCCCTCAGCAGCACACCCTCGGCTCAGTTTTGGGTTAAAGGCCCCCCCCTCCAGTCTTCCCAGCCAGCCCAGAGCCCCCTCCAACCCCACAGGGAATGGCAGCATTCCCAAGCCCCCCAAGCACCTGCTCCTGAGCCCCCAGCGGGGTGATGCCCCCTCCCTCCCCGTGTCAAGATAGGATATTAAAAGAAATGATTTGCATGGCCTGGTGCAGATGAGGAATGGATAAACAACAGTCACTCACGGCCCCAGTGGGTAAACTCCAGTCAGCCTCGACACCACCACGCTGAGCCCCTGCCCTGAGAACTGCAGATTTTATCTGAACCTCACAGCATCCTCCCAGAGTCCCATCCATCTCCGCTGCTGCCTCTGCTCAGCCTGCACAGCTCTCTCCATTGCACGTGCACTGCCAGCACTGGTTTGGCACTGGTTCGGCACTGGTTTGGCACTGGCTCGGCACTGGTTCGGCACTGGTTTGGCACTGGTTCCTCTGGACCCCGGGGCAGCCTCTTCTGAATCCATCCCACCCAACCGCTGGCAGGAAAAGCAGCAGCTGGGCATCTTTTTTGGGGAAATTAGGAATGAAAAGGGCTGGCCTTTCCCACCTTGGCACTGGTGGTTCAGCCAGTGCAGCCTTCCCCACAGATTTCCACGCCTGTGTTCAGCATCCAAAGGCAGAACAAACAGTAAGGCCCCCTTTAGAACCAGAGCCTTACCCCAGAGCGAAGGGATGGCAGGGGAAACAGCCCTCAGGCACCCCTGTTGTTCTTGGCATGGAGAGGCAGAAAATATTTGTCCTTCCTGGAATGCTGAGGATATTTGCACCATGAGCAGCGTGGTTTTCACAGCGCTCTCAGGAGAGGAGCGCCAGCATCCCCGGGGCTGGGGCAGAGGCAGGAGAGATGCAAACATCGGATCTCCAACAGCTCCGGGAGAGGTGCTAACACAGCACCATGGAGCCACCCGTTTTCCCCAGTTTTTCTGACTTCTGCAGGAGAAAAATCCTTGCTGGGCACACGCAGGGTAAGGGAAGGCCCCGAGGAAGGCTGGTGCCTTCACACCAGAACAGCCCACGCTCCTTAGGCTCCACTCAGCAAGGCAAGGGCAGGGCTGGGGCTCCAAGACCTCCAAGCAGCATCAAGCTCAAAGAAAAGCAACAACGGGCGTGCTGCTGGTGAAAGCAGCTGGGAAGCTGCCTGGGGACTTCCCTCAGAGCCTCTCCAGCCTGGGCATCCCTGGGTTCCTCCCCACTTCGTGGGATCCCTGCTTTGGCAGCGGATCAGCGCTCCTGCCCACTGGGGTGGGTACCGTCCCCTCCGTGCCCTCCGATCACCCCCTCTTACAGCCCGGGCTCGGGTAATCCCCAGCAAAGCCTGAAGCAGGCTCAGCTCCAGCAGGGCTCGAGGGTGGCAGCGGTGCCAGGCAGCTCTCAGTGCCTCGTCCCAGCTGCCCCTCTCCAGGGCAGGGCAGGGAGCACACGGAGGGACCGGCTCAGGGGTGGGTTCCTCCTTTCCCACACGTCATCCCCAGCCTCCTGGCAGAGCTGGAATAATTTGGCCTGTGTAGAGATGTACCTACAAAGAGATTCTCACCTCTTCTTATCTGTTTAAATATTTGATTTAAGCTGCCGGTTCTATAGAGCAAAATAAAAATGTCCTTTCCATCTCTGTGCCAGATACACACGGGCACAAGGCATTAAAAAACCCCAAACCCCTGGAACAGCACCGTTGTCCCACTTCCTCCTCTGAGCTTGGGTGCTGGCTGCCAAAGTCCTCAATTCCTGTCCCAAAACCATCTCCAGCTCCTGATAAAGAGTCCCTTTGGGTGCACTGACATCAGCTGGTCCCGTAGCAGCAGTGCCAGTCTGAGGGAACAAAGGGAGGAGGAAGCACAAACACTTCCCACTTTATTCCAGGACAATCTCCCCCCGGAATCGTCCAGCAGGGGTGACCACACAAGCGTGGGGAAAGCTGCCAGACAAAGCCACACAATCCCAAAGCCCTCAGCCTTCACTCCCTTGGTTTACCATGATGTCACCAAAGCCCCCGGCCGTGTGTTTATCTAACAGGAATAAATGATTGGGAACCACAAACTGCAAAATTATAAATATGTCTGGAGAGGTGACATCCTAACAAATGAGATGAGAGCGGAGCTCTGGTGACTCCTCTCGTCATCACAATTCCCAGATGGGTGCAGAACCTCAGATACAATTCCACAGCTTTTGTTGAGGGTGATCGTGTGGCTTTGTAAAAATTTTAAATAAAGAATAAAAGGCACCAGGTCTGATTTCTCTCCATCACACTTGCCCTGGAATTGGTCAGCTCCCAATTTTATTGACTCCCTTCTCTGTGTTTCAGAGGTATCAAGTCTTACCCTAAGATTATACTCTCAAAGGAAAGGAATAACAATTTAAGCCAATTAAGTAAATTTTTCTGCATGAAAACCATTAAAGGATATGAGCAAATTATTTGCTTTGTACCCAAGCAGTTTCTGAGGAGCGTCAAAGGATGAGGAAAAGGGAAAGAAATCAGATTTTATGTTAATTCAGTATTTTAGCTTGATCTGACTTGAAGGGATGCTGAGCATCTCCAGGTTTCATTAATCTGGGGGAAACACTGGAGGGCTCAGGTTTGCAGGCCACCCTTAATAAACGCAAGAATTAAAGGAAAAATTTCCAGAAACCCCAAATCTACGGCATAGATGGCAAAGCACAGCTAGAGGAAAAAAAAAATCACTGAAATCCGGGGCTGGAGGTCACTTTGATCACTTTAATCCCTGCAAGTTTTACATTGGCACCCAAAGCCGCCGAGGCACGCGGCTGGTGCTGAGCTCGTGTGCTGCTGCCAGAAGGCCTCAGAACGGCCCAGAAATCCACACTGAGGAGCCCAGCAGGACTCGGGATGCCAAAATGTGTCCATCTTCCTTGGAAATCCCGATGTGAAGCTGGGGAAGCAGCACGGGAAGGCAGAGCTTCTCCTGCCATCAACAGCAACATCCCCCAGTGAAAACAGATGTCACCCCATCCTTCGGTCTGGAGAGAGGGACTGGTGTGGGAGGCAGGAGCTGGGGACAGCCCAGGGCTGGGAGCCTCTGCCCCAAGTCACGGGAGCCCAGCTGGGTCCCCACCCAAGCAGGAAAGTGAATTTACTGACAACAGCTTTCCTTTTCTTACGAGGTTTGGGGGTTTGGTTTTTTTCAGCCCACAGAGCCGGTTCTGCAAGCCACATGCTGGCCTGAGCCTTGGGAGGCCAGAGCAGCGTTTCCTTGCCCCCAAACAGACTTCCTAGAGGAGACAGGAATGTCCTGCAGCACCTCTGGCCAGGTAGGCAGCTCTGGCACAAGGAAAACTGGGATTAGAGCGACAGAGTTTTGAGACCGAGCACTCTACGTGCAGGAAAACCGGGGAATCTACAGCTGAAACACTGCAGGGGCTTCCTGTTCCTACAGCCCGACAGCACCAAACTTCACCTCCAACCTCACAAAGGGGGTTTTTTGTTGTTTTCCAGACCCCCGAGCCCATCACTGCTTTTGATACAAGCCAAAGGTTCAAACCCCTCCAAACCCGAGCAAAGCTTTGCTCCAAGATGCAAGCTCCGAGGCTGGGCTTTTAATGGTGTATTTACTGATGAGGTGAAATATGAATCTGGTTTTGACTTTAAAAAGCCAATTGTATTTTGGGGGCGGAGGGAGGGGGGAAGGGGTGCTCTGACCTGACCCGCTAATCTCTTTTTCTTCCTTTAAAGTTGTCTTCTAAATCTGAACATTAAAGGTGATTAGATACCTAAGGGACTTCCCATGTCATTAGTTAATACTTTAGAGCTTGTTTTGGTTCCAGCTCGCAGTAATGCAGAGCCCTTTTGATAATACATCACCCTGCTCAAATATGCCTGCACAGTCTCCAGATGAAATACCCCACCCGTGTCTGCCTCGGCACAGCTCGCAGAGCCGAGGGGTCGGAGACGAGTTTAATTTAAAGATGAGCCGCCCCTGGGCTGCCAAAGGAAATGGCGTGTCAGCTACGTCCAAAATAGATACTGTTGTGCAGATATATGGGGGGAGAGATGGACGCTGCCAGTGCTATCAATTACCTGGATTGCCTTTAAATGTCAAAGCAAATCCTTGCCCATTCCTTCTCTAGAACCTAAATCACCCAGAGAGACAGGGTCAACCCGAGCGGGCTGGAATGCTGGGAGAGGAAAACACGGCCACAGCCTCGCGTGTGAGGGGATAATTGGTGTGGAGTGGGGAGCACGGAGAGCAGAGCAGCTCAGGGGGCTCACACGGGCAGGGCCGGGTGCCCAGGTGTCTCCAAAACCACCAGGCCCCAAAAGAAAGATCCTTTCCAAGTCAGCAAAAGCGGCCTCCTGGGTAAACGCGCTGCAAATTCTCCTATTTTTGCATTGTTGAAGGTTTTTCTCCCTGTGGGGACAGAGGTGCCTTCGACAGATTCAAAAGCAACCCCACAAGTCTGAAGTGCTTTTGGGGAAGGCCAGAGCAGACTCTCTCTGTATCCCTTCCCTCTCTCTGCTGAGCAAATAATGCAGCCCCACACGTGTGCACCTCCGGATCCGCGTCCCCCGGGGCAGCCCTCCCGGGGAACAGCCTGAAACCATCCCTTGGGAAGGGCCCCAGCCCTTTCGGGAACAGGATATGGGGAAAGGGAGGACCGGGGGAGAGGGGGAAATCATCAAATCCTACAGGTGGGTAAATAAAAGGAGACAGGGTTTATTACAATAAAGAGGCAAAACATAAGGTTTCAGCTCGGTCTCTCAAGAAATGAGGTTTCTGCCGTCAGTCTGCACGTGGGATACATGTATAAAATATAAATAAAACAAACATACCCATCTCCCCCGTCTCCAATAACTCCCAAATTTGTTGGCCAATTCCAACCCAGCTTGGTGGAGGGGGCAGAGGTCTTACAGTTCCTACAAGTTTTATGAAAATAGGGCCCTCTCCCGTGCCCTGAGACCTATTAATGCCCCACACTGAACGAAATTGTTGAGCTCACGTTGCAGCTTATTAGGAATATTATTAGACACTGGAGAACCCACAGGGGAGGGAGGAATATTAAGGAGGCCCCAACGGCAGGAAAAGCTTCAGTTGGAGTTTGCACCTTCTCAGACACCAGAGGATCCAACCACAAGACACCAACCGGCTGAAACCCCCACTTCCCTGCATCCCCTGCTAAGAACCACTTCTTGTACATAAAGATATTTTGTGTATTCCCAGCCCGGCCTCCTGTACCTGAGCCAGCCAATTAAGCCAAGCTGTAATTTACAGCTCCCCGCTTCCCTCTCCTTCCTAGGAGGGCCTGGGGACACACGGAGCAGGAATGTGCTCGCAGGGTGCCTTTATCACCTGCGTTTTCAGCGGGGGCACTGATTTCTGTGCCCTTCTTCCTTCGGCAGGACCATCTCCCCCAGATAACTCCACACACCAGGCGTACATTAAACACTGAGCCCAGCATCCGAGGGCCTGGTTGCTTCCCAGGCACGGGATGGAGGGTAAAAATGTAAAGAATTCCAGATAAACACATTTGGAAAGCCACTTAAAGCCACCGGACAGATGAAGGCGAGGAAGGCAGGGGAGTATTTTTGCAGTGAGCAGACAAAGAGGGACATTGCTCATCCCCACTGCTCCCCAGGGCCAGACACTGAGTTTTGGAGATCCTCAAGCACCAGAGAGTAAGAAAAGGGGCCCTAAAAGAGCAGGGAGGCCACAAGGGAGGTGGAGGACATGGATCAGCTCTACGTTAGGATTTGCCTGACAGCTGCCACTGGTTTAGTCCCGTTGGTTTGGCAGAGTCTGGGGAATACTCAGCACGAGTGGGAATAGGGCTCCCCAAGCAGGGACAGCACAGGGGAACGAGCACTTTTAGTCCCACACGGCCAAGAATGTCCCAAGACAAAGACAACCCACCTGGAAGGGTTCCCTCCCCTCCCAAAGGGAGATGAAATAGCTGATAATTGGTAAAACACAGCCCTGAGCCACTCCCAATCCCACAAACCCATCTCCAGCATCGCTGGGCATCTGCTCCGAACATCTGAGCTCCATTGTCTCCTGTCCCACCCATCCCCACAGCACCAGGGGCACAGCTCCCTGCTCCAGGGGCTCTTCGTGCACTTCCATCAAGCTGGACCCCACTGGGCAGTTTCAGGGGAGAAAAGGAGATGATTTTGGGTTCCACTGTAGCTCTGCCAACAGTCAGGATGGTGGAGGTGGCTGTAGGGACAAGCCAAGGAGTCAGCAACCTCCTGAAGCCAAGCCAAGAGAAGGCAGGAGTTGCCCAAGAGTGCTTGGACAAAAACCTCCCCTTTCCCCAAAGTGGAGGATCACAAGGTTATCCTGGGAAGCAGCAGCTCACTGGTTTAGTCCCAGGTTATCCTGGGATGCACCAAAGCATGGGGTGGGTGATCCCGTGGGAATGGGATCCCAGCCTTCCTTTTCTCACCAAACCCCCCTGACAAGCCTGGCAGCAACCCCAGCCCACCAGCTTCACAAAGTGCAGCAAATCTGGGCAGAGCCACCTGCCCTGAGCAGCGTGGGCTCCGTTCCAGCCTCCAGAAACCATTCCTGGGGTCAGTGGGAAGTTCACGTGGGCCCTCAGGAGAGGGGAACTTACCCATCCAATTAACAGCTCAAACACTGCTGCCTCTCACACGCCCAGCTCCCAGGGCTGGGGGTCTCTAGGAATAATTGATGGCTGTGGTTATCAGGGTGACTGAAATGTTGTGCTGGGAAGAAATGCCCAGTCCACGAGGAACAGTGAGTTCCTCCTTCCCTGCTCAGCCAGGAGCACTCTGAGCCCCCTCCTCGCCCCTGCAGCTCCTCCCAGCCCTGCACACAGACTCCCAGCATGGTCTACAAGCACTCCACGGGCTCAGTCCTGCAGTGGAGAAGTTGCAATTTCCCCAGGAATGCCTGGAATTTCCCCCTTTATGCAACACACGTTTGCAGGTTCCCACTTTGATGAGGGAATATCCTCATTTTCCGGGGGAGTATTCCCACACACGTGCTGTCTCTTTGAACAGCCCCAGCCACCACCCTAAACCCACGGCAGATGAATTGTTCTTCCTCCTTCTCAGGGCCTCTAAAACCCTGAGTATTTTTTTTTTTAAGTGTGCATGTTTTGATTGAAACCTCACAGCTCAGAGCAGGCTCTGTCTTTTCTTCAGCTGCTTATTTGCCACTTGGCAGGAAGTGCCAACTGGGAAAAAAACCCCCTATTTTTTATTGTTATTATTAAATTGTCAAAGCTTTGTCTTCTTTTGCAAGCAAAACTCCCATTTCTTGGTTTATTAGCAGAGATGGGTGTTGCTTTAATGTTACATTATTTGACAAATGACAGTGTAAGGAGGGAGACATTTCAGACTTGGAATTGAAGATCCGTGCTTTTGGAAAAAGTAAAAAAAATCTCTCCAGAAGTTACTTGTGCTTTCAGTTTTAGACAAACTGAGCAGCTTGAGGAAACTTCTGCAGCCGGAGTGCCGGGTTTGGCTGGAATGAACTCGGTGTGTTTAGAGATGGACAGAGGGATGGTTGGCAGTCATTCCTCTCCTGTGGCACCCGCCCAGGAAGAGCACGTCCTGCAGGGATTGCCTCCCCTGGAGCTCCTCCAGCTCCCCTGCTGCTCGCTCATCTCCAGGAGCTTCTCCTGGAAACTTTTAGGGATCACACTGCTCACGCCAAGGGAAAACTCCGGGCCGGATGCCAGACCCGTGTGCCAGCCTGCAGCCAGGGACAAAGGCTCAGTTTGGGTGGAAAAGTGAGGAAGGGGAGAACTTCTGAGCTTCGAGCAGCCGCTTCCAAAGCTCAGCCTGCCAGCACATCGCCCACCCCGGGTCATGGAAACCACCGGCTCTGAGAAACCACGCCGGTCATCTCTCCCCTTTGAAAGGTTTCTCCCGGGCCGTGTCTGAGCTCCCGAGCGCGCTGAGGTCCCTCTGCTCAGCGGGATTCGGAGTCAGAGCACTGCCATCCGCAGGGGAAGGAGCAGAACTGCCGGCACCGGGCAGGGAGTTAGGCTCTGCACCCCACGGCTCGGGGTTTGGCTGTTCAGCACCGTCTCAGCTCCTATTTTGCCTGAAGAACGGCACAGTTTAGTGCAGCTCTCAATAAACTCCACACTTGAAGGTTTAAATATTGTCTGTCTCTACCTGCAAATTCTCATCAATGCCCCTGCTCCACCCCCAGCTCAGGGTTCTCATTCCAAGACAAAAATCTCCTGCCAGATACAACATTTCTTGAGACTTCCCCTCCGCAGGTCTCAAAGCGTGGATCAGTGTCCAAACTGCGCCGGGGTTTGCCTTGGCCTCAGCACGAAATGTCAGGCGGAGGATGGAGGGAGAGTTCCTAGGAACACATTCCAGCCCGGCCCAGCCACCACCCCAGCTCAGCACACCAGAACATCAGACATCCGTGTCAGGAAGAGATCAGAGAACACGATTCTCTCTCCAAAAGAGATGCCAGGGTGTTGATTTCATTCCCTCCTGATTTCGGCTTGAAAGGAAAAAATAAAAGATCTTGAGATATTTCACAGAGTGGAAATTCTGAGATATTCCAAGATAGAATGATTTGCTTTAATGTGCAGCCCAAAAATCAGAACCAAACTGAGTAAGGATAAGTACAAGGTCAGAGTGAAAGGGTGAGATAAACATTTGAATTTAAAGCTGTTTCTGAATTTCCTCTGACTCTCAGCTGAAGGAGGATCTGTTCCTGCAGCACCTTCCTCCACGGGCAAGACAGTAACTAATTCTCAGGAAAACCTCTCCCTGTCACCCTTTGGGACCAGGAAACCAAGTGTCCCCTGCTCGAAGTAAATTCAGGGAAGTGAGACCGAAGAAACTGTAACTTCTCACCAGGACAAAACACACCAAATACAGATTTGAAATCAACTCTCCTGTGTATCCCTTCTGCCTTAGCTCAGGGCCTGTGTCCGGAGTTCAGGATACGGAAACCGGATTGTTCCCTGGGAGCCCTGGGACTCCCAACAGCACTGAAGGAAGACGAGCAAAACTCAACAGACCTGTGAAAGCTGCGGGGGGAAACTCTCCGGGCAGGAAAGGGAACCAGCACAAAGCAGTGATGCTGGGGTGCGCCATTCCGGCCTCGTTTCGAGCTCCGGGGCGCTGATTTATGAGTAAAGCGGAGGAGGGGAGCAGGAACAGCGCTTTTCCCCGGGAGCTCGGGCCCCGGGATGGCTCGGGGCCGGATCCGCATCCTTCCAGCGCCCTCTCGTGGCTCCGGAGGGGACCGGGAGCGAGGGGTGCGGGCGGGACACGGGCCCCGCTCCGGGCGGGGAGAGACCGGCCCGGGCTCCGTCCCCGAGCTCCACCTGCGCTGTTTCTCCTCCCTGAGCAGACTCATCTCTTTTCAGACCAGCTTGGGGCCTCACCTCCTGCAGCAGTGACTCTTGGCACCTCGTTAAATCTCACATTAAAGCCTCTTTTCCACCTGCTCTCTGGCAGAGCCAGCAAGGAAGCAAACCTCGTATTGTTAATCCCTTCCTGAGCAGCAAAAATTTCATTTTGTACCTCACACCGGGCACAGAGCAGGATCCTCACGGCAGGAAAAGGGAGCCAACCCCTTCAAAACCATCCTATCCTCCCAAGCCTGTGTCTGGGAAAACACAATAAAGAGGCTCTCACACCTGCCAGGTTCAGCAGAAAGGAGGGGAAAGGCCACTTTATTTACCGATGTCACATTCTTATACAATTCTCAACCCCACAAGGGATTGGAGGACATGTCACTTCCTCCTCAATCCCACTGGAGAAAAAAGATGCTCATCAAAGTTCTCTTATCACAAAAGGAATGAAAAACAGAAAATACCGTTAAGTAAACATTGGCTATTATTTACATGAAACTGTGAGAAAGAATCTGACTCCAAGGTTAAAACAGAAGGCTTTAGCAAAAACCAGGGCAACACAAGCCGTGTCCCTTCAGCCTCAAACAGAGCCACGACAGGGACCACATCTGGAGCAGCACCAGATCTCCATGAGGAGGAGCTGGAATGATGCTGAAGCCTGGGAATGTGCCCTCACAGGATTCCCACCTTTCCCCCTGCACGCCGTGGGCTCTCCAAGGAGGCCGTGGCTGAGGACCACGAGCACGGGAGGTTCTGCAAGCACAGCCAGGTGTTGCCTTGGCTGAAGGGAGAGGCTGGGAAGGTGAAAGCCTCCCCCAGGCCTGCCAGATCTGCCAGCTTGGTCAGAAGCACAGCTTGGACGTGCAGGGAGATGAAATGATTTTAAAAGGGGCTGCTCTGGGCAGAAAGATGGCAGGAAGGACTCTCAGGATCTGCTTCTCTGCACAAGGACATTTTCCAAGACCCAGAGACTCCTTCACCTCTGTACCACATTCAAGTAACGATGTGGGTGTGGGCTGCTCTGTTTTAGACACCTTGAGTGCTGACCTACACTACAGTGCTTTTCCCAGGGATTGTAGCAGCCTTCAAAGCCCTTCACACACATGATTTTGCCTGTTCTTTCAGCCTGCTTTGATGACTTGCTCTATTTCCACAGCAGGCAGGCCTGTAAAGATACCCTGCCTCTGAATTTCTATTTAATTCTAGCAGTATCAGCATTATGTGATCCCCAGTGAACTCTAAATGATCCCTTTGTTCCTCCAGACTCATGGCAGAGTAACTCCAGGCTAAATGTTAAGAGAACATGTTAAATCCAAACTTAATCCCATTCTGTTGGGAGTTTTTGAGTCAAGATTTACCCCCAGAAGGAACAGACCCCATCCTAACCCAGCATGCTGAAAACCATCCCCAACCATCTCTCCTGGCCGTGGCTTTTCCGTACGTACACAGGTCAAAACTTCCCTCTGCAGTTCAAGTGTTGTGCTCCCAAATACTCTCTGGATTCGTGACAACTGCAATTTACTCTTCAAAATAATCCACATTAATGCCAAGGGACTAAAAATGGGGGAGGAGAATGGGAGCCACCCCAGGCAAAGCTGCTTTCCTCCACAGCTCTCCAAAGACCCCTCAGGAGAGGCAAAAATCTTCAGCTCCTCTTGGTTGCCCCATTCTTGGCTCCTCTAGAAAGGGTCAGGGTGAATTTTATTTGACTGTAGCACTTTTCTGACATCCTTCCCTGCAGTGTGGAACAGCTCAGCTTTGCTGTGGGTCCTGCTGAAGGGCAAAATTCTGCACGAGGGAAAGCAGGGACAGAGGATTAGGGTTTGGGCTCGTGCCTGTTGTCTCACACTCTGGTCCTGTAAGACTGCAGAAAGGGGAGAACCTCTGGGATTTGGCTGTTTCCAGGACTGTTTTTAGCTTCCCTCTCCTGTACCCCTGACCCTAAGCAAGAAAAGGGAAAGCATCACATCCTTGTGTTTCTTCTGCCAGCTGGCAGCACCTTGGCATCCCGAAATCCTCCACATTTCCCCTGAAATGCATCATTCCCTATTAGGGTTGGACAATGACCTTGATCATCCGACCCGAAGGCAGGGCAGGACTCAGAACCTGTGTGTGTGGAAAATCCAGGCTCTTCAGCCCTCAGCCAGCTCTGGAGATGCACACGAGCCCAGGATCCGAGCACAGGTTTGCTGGAGTGACAAGAGAACAGTCCCTGCCATGAGCCCGTGTGCAGCCAGCAGCGATTCCAGCCGGGAGCAGCAGCAGTGAGAACAGAGCTCTGCAGAGCCAGACCTGTAGCACCAGTCCTGCAGCACCCGAGCAGAGCTGAGCCTAAGGCTACGCTCTCACTGCTCCCCAAATCTCCCAGTTCCGTGCATTTCTTCCAAACTTTGATGAAGGATCTATTCCTCAGATCCAAATCCCCGCCTGAGGCAGTGCAGGACAGAGTGAAAGTTGCTTTCTGAGGCTGGATTTCTCCGTCTCCAGCCTGTTTGTGCTGTCCCACCCACTTCCCAGCCCCTGCCAGGAGCAGGGGTTTCTGCAAGCTCGTTCTTGTGCGAGGCACAGCCCTGCAAAGGGCAGAAAACGTGCTTTGTTCCCAAGTTCTGCCTCGGCGGAGGCTGGAGGTGGAGTGAGAGGATGTGCCCAGGGAAGCCTGGCTTCAAACAGCCCTGCTTGTCACTGCCACGTTCCCTGAGCCTTTTCCAGCCACGAAAAACCCCCCGGGAGCAGACGAGGTGCTCCCGGGCACTGCTGACCTGCCAGGGCAGTGCCAGGGGCAGGAGGATCCAGGGGCTTTATTTGCAGGCCCCCACTGGGCCCCCAGGCAGGGTCCCCTCCTCTGCCACAGCTCCGTGACCCCCCTGTGTCACCAGACTCTCCAGAGGGTGAGGAAACACCAAACCCTTCAGGACAGGGACTGTCTCACACAGAATTCCATCTCTCAGACTTGCCAGTGCCCAGCCCGACCAGCCTGGGATCACTTTTGAGGTAAAACCGAGCTGTTTGCAAAGCCCTGCTGCCAGCCAGCTGGTGAAGGCCTTTGGGAAGGAGGAGGAACATTTTTTAGCTGCCTGGTGAGGCTGGAATGAAGGGAAACAAGCGGCAGAGGAGCCCTGGCACTGCTCAGAGCACAGCTGTGGCAGCTCCCAGCAGTTTGCCAGGGCTGCAGCTGGCACAGAGGGGCCGAGGGGTTTTCCTCTCGCTGCTCCCACAGCTGGGAGGGAGCAGACTCTTCCCTGCGGGCAGGCGTGCCAAGCTCGAGCTCACCCGCAGCCCCCCCCCCCGCCCTGCCAGCACAGAATTCCCAGGTGATAGGTGAAAAGCAAACGCCTTAAACCAGCGTGGAGTCGGAATCCTGTGAAAGCAGAGCTCCCAGAAGGGAATTTACACCGAAAGAGAGGGGCTTGAAGCAAGAGCCTTGGGAGCTGATCTGCTGCCAGGGGCACCAGCACTCCCTCGGCTTCTTTCCATCACAGCTGGTTCTGTCTGTGCCATCCCTGCAGACTGAGCACACGGCGGTGACAAAAAACCAGTCCTGGGGATAGACTGCACCCAGGGATGTTGTCCTGTTTTTTGCTAGCCTTCTGTTCTAACCTTGGAATCAGATAATTTTCACACGGTTTTCATGTAAATAATAGTCAATGTTTACTGAACTGTCTTTTTGTCTTTCATTCCGTTGTGGTGAGGGAAAGTTTGACGAGCATTTCTTTTGTCCACTGAATGAAAGAGGAGGTGGCAAAGTCCCTCCAATCCCTTGTGGAACTGAGAAAACTATAAATATAAGAATCTCAGAATAAAGTTTCTTCTTCTCTTTCTGCTCAAGCAGGTGTGAGAGTGGTCCTTTCTTGTGTCCTGTAGTGACACATGGCAGAGGGAACCAGAGTGGCCATGGACACAGCACAGGGAGCACAAACACCAGGGCACTGCAGCTGGGTGCTCATGATGCCTTAAGTTTTAATTTCTATATTTTTTAAATCCTGTACTGCCTAGTGTGTAACTCTAAAGTTGCCTGTAGCTCGTGAGCTGCTCTCTTAGGCCAGACAGACACAACAAAGCCTCTCTGAGCTGTTCAAGGACACTCGGGCTGGCCTAGGCCCAAAGGTGTAAACTGGGACCATGAGAGAGGGGGAGAAATTGAAGAGAGCTGAAGTTTTAATTGGTGAATTTATGCTGAGATGCAAATGGACCAAACCTATATCAGTGTCAAGAACTCGTGACTCGTTGTCCACCTTGGGGTCCATTTTATGGAAGCAGCCTCTGGCTCCCCAGGGTGTGCCTTGAAGGCCTTCAAATAAATCCCTGCCTTTATTCCCTGACTCCTGTCTGGTCTCTGTTTCTGGGTGGCTGGGAGAAGGCATCACTCATACCCAGCTCCTTTGCACATCTCTGCCTTTCATCACGTGCTTTCAGTGCTCCTCTGCTCTCCCCACCCCATTCTGTGACTCGAGCCTTGGGCTGCTGAGCAGGCCAGGGACTCCCAGGATTGCTGCAGCTGGAGGAAACACCACCAGTGTCAGACTCCACACAAAAGGGAGGACAGACCCCCTTGGCTGCACAGCAAAGGTGCAAACACAGGGAGAGGTTCCATCTGGAGAGGTGGCCTGGGTGCCAGCAGCATCACAGTTCACCTCAAGGCTCCAATGTTAAGTCACTTGAGAAAATTCAACTCTCAAAAGGTCTAAAAGTTTCTTATTCAGACTCGGAGCTGGTTGAGCACCCCACTTTGGCAGGGTGTTCCCAAAATGATGCTTTACCAGAGGATGCTGGAAAAAGCACAATTCCCCCCATCCTGTCACCCACAGCTGCTCTTGCAGCAAATTCCCATCTCCTGCAGCTCTCCAGCCCGAGGTACAGGACACACTGATTAAACTTTGGACAGCTTCCCCTAAGCACACTGCTTCAAAATCAGCTAAGAGGCAGCAATCAAAGCTATTTTCATTTCTAGCTTCAAAGAGGATATTCCAAACGAAAGGAAACACTTCAGTAAAGCGTGTATAAACAGGGAGCATCTGGGCTTCCCCCAGCAGCACTGAGCCTTGAGACAGAGATGCAAGAAAAAGGCTCCCAGGGAAGTCAGTAACAAATAAAATGTCTTGTGTGGGTACAGCTCTTCCTTAGAGCCCCCTCAGTGTTTCCCTGCTTCTCCTACAGAGGCAGAGCCCCACGGAGAGCAGCACACACCTGGCTCAGCCCCCTGCACTTGTCTCAGCTCTTTGTTCTCTGGATCAGGCCCAGGAGAGGCAGGAATCCTCTGCTTCTCCAGGGATGCAGATCCTGCAGCTTAATGGAAATGCTCCTCTGGGTCAGGTGGCAGAGCCAAGTGCTCTCCTAATGCAACCATCTTCGTTCCAGGGAGGGAGGCAATCAATTACCAGCCCCTGAGCAGGGCAGGCTCCTGGTGAGCAGTCACCTGCCAGAGCTCACACCCAGCTTTTAGTGCGGGCCAGGCCTCCACCCTGTGCCTGCAACAGCTCTGCTGCAACCTCTGCCTCCATCTGCAGGGCCCTGAGAGCTCCGGGGAGGAGCTGCAGCCCCACTGAAGCATTTGCTAAGCCAGCAGGAAAAGATAAATCCACTGACAGGGACAAAACGTGTCTGTGAGTAAGACAACAAATACAAGTAGCAGAGCACAGCCACGAGAAGGAAGCTTCTCTCTGGACAGAGACACTCTCCCCAGCCACGATATCCTGGGTGAGTTTCTTTTTTGTTTAAAATACTGACATCACAGAAGCTTCACAGCTTCATTTCTCCAGCTCCCTCACAATTCTCACTTACTGTAAATTAGTGGAGAGATCCCTCTGCCTCTGTCTGCTTGGAGATCTCCTGGACCACAACCCAACTCTTTCACCTCTGGAGGGGCAGTTTGGAAGCATCTCTAAAAATAACTAGCTCTGATTTTCTTCAAACAACCTAGAAATTCCTGTGGTGCCTAATCAACCTTGCCACAGAACTACAGCAACGAGTCCTGTGAGCACCAGGAGTGTTGCTACCTCCACTCCACCTTAGCAGCAGTCTGGATGTGTATCTGAAAATTAACCAGTGATTAGCTGATGGATGCCAACTGTCCGTGCCATGGAGCCCAACTCCTGAAGCCAACTTTATTTTTAAAATGCTTTCAGCCTGGGCAGTTTCCAAACAGAACAGTAAATCACTGATCTCACCAAGCAGAACTCATTTTGCAATTAATTCTCCCTTTCTGTGGGACAAAGACTCCCTGCTCTAAGCCAGGAGATCAGAACATGGCCTGCAGGGCTGAGAGCTTGGGTAACACCTAGAAAATACCAATACAGCCCTGCCATGAGCCTCATAAATAATAATGAGCATGACAGAGGTGAGGAGATCGTTACGGACACAGAGGCTCAGGTGTGTTAAGCACAGCAAAGCTGTGAAGGGAATTAAGGGATTTCAAGGTGTGTAGGGATTGCTGAAATGCAATTATCCTGGCAGAGCAGAGGGCAGCACCTGCCTGAGCAGTGGTAGGTGCCGGGCTTTTAGGATAGAGGATAATCATGGAATGGTTTGGCTTGGAAGGGACCTTAAAGACTCCAGTTCCAAGCCCCTGGCACAGGAAGGGGCAGCTTCAGTGAAGGTTTCATCCAATTCCTCATCCAGGAAGGTTTAATTCAGTTGAAGTCAGGAAGTTATTAAATAAAGCAACAGCAGATTGTCAGGCCAAGGTGTGAGAACTGCTGCAGCCTCTTCAGAGTAAATGTCAGGGAGGAGACAGAACCAGAGAGGGTAAAAGCATCAAATGCCAGTGAAGAAACTAAAACCTCAATTCTCACACAAGTGTCAGGCTCTCCCACCTTCTTCTCCAAGGAAGACCAGCTCAGAAACTCTGTCTGAATATTTCACAAGCTTTCATACTGAATGAAATCCCTTTCTAAGCCAGCACAGTTGCAGTGTGATCATCCACCTCCCTTTAGATCCCTGTCCTGGTTAAGAAATGCCACTGGATTTGCTGTGTAGCAAAGGTGCTGCAAGAACTGACACCCACTGTGCCCAAGGGATACCCCAAGGCAAATGCAGTGCCTCAGGTGTCATTTCTGCTGTAAAGATATGGGATTATATTATCTTGGTTGGGGATTTTCCCCCTCTTCAAGGTGAGGAGGGATGGGGAAAGCAGTAGAAGACCAGAAATCAGGAAAACCCTTCTGCCTGACAAATTAACACTGTAAGAGTTGCTGAACTGCCACAAATTCCACCCAGTCCTGAGTCCCTGAAGCAGCTGCTGACAGGGACTCATGGGGATTCAGATAAAGAGACTAAACCAGAGCCTGAGACCTCACAATCAAAGCTTTACTGATTTTTTTTTAACCAAGACAGGCAACACTGTCCCAATATTTTAGGGGAAGAGGTCCTGGGGTAGAAGCTGGGCAGTCAAACCTAAAGCTGGGAGCCAAAGGAACTCCTGAGCTGACACAGGAGCTCACAATGCACTCCCTGGTGCAGCTGAGCACATTCCCAGGAGTGTTTTCAGGAGCAGAGGAGCTTCTGAGTGAGCAGCCCAGACCCACCGGGCTGCTACAGAGAAGCACAGATGTGCTCCGAGGTCCCGGCCTGAAATCCCAGTTTGTCCTGGTGAGCCAGGCCTTCCCCACATGGAACCCTCTGGAACCACTGCTGTGTCCTAGCTGGTGACTCAAACTCTCCCCGTGCATGGAAGACCCACATTTAATCCCTTTCTGAGGGAAATTGCTCAGTGCTGGCATGGAGCTGCAGCTCCCCTGAGCTTCACAGGGTTTGGGGGGATCTCCC
This sequence comes from Platysteira castanea, assembly GCA_013397175.1. Lineage (NCBI taxonomy): Eukaryota > Metazoa > Chordata > Aves > Passeriformes > Platysteira > Platysteira castanea. The sequence goes on from VYXC01000372.1 coordinate 698,907, forward strand.
CATCTCCGTCCTTCATTCCCACTGAAGTCAGTGGGGTCAGAAGTCAGTGAGCTTCCAGGGGAATTAAAGGCAACAAGTTTTAAGCCAACACCATTTTAACAGCAAATCCTGACAAATAAATCAATAAACACTGCTCAGTCTGCTCTGTTTAAACCTTCCTGCTTTCCCTGCACATCAAAAATGGACTTGAGCTGTCACTCAGGGCTCTGGTGTTTTCACCAGGGCCATCAGCTGTTGGTGAGAGATTGCTCAAGTCCATTTAAGCACCATCTCTCAGTAATTCCCACTGCAAGGCTGCTCTGCCATTGCACACCCAGCACAATCCAGCAGACTGGTGCTTCCAGCAGGTTCACTCCAGCCTGCAGAGAGAAGGAGGCTCTGAATTCCCTGCAGCACCCGCAGCTGGCCTGGGCCTCCTGAGGGATGCTTTCACTAATTGGAATTAAGACAATCATCAGACCACGGGTTTGATTAGAAATGCTGCTGAGGCTCACTCGCTTTCCCCCTCTCAATTCCCTCCTCCCCATACTCAGGAGGGCAGAAAGTGCCTTAGTCCAACTTCTGTTTTTGTTAAAAACAGACATTAGCCTTGTTTCCACTCAAATTTGGAAACCCAGACAGGAGTTTCAGCACTAGGCAGGATGTAAAGAAATCCACTTCTTGCCAGGACTTTGTGCTTCTCTAATAACTTCAAGAAAAACAAAAAAAACCCCTGAATGCAGAGCCAAAACACACCACTGGGCCTCGCATGGGATCTGATCAAACATCCAAAGGCATTTGAAATTCCAGGAAGGCAGAGCTTCCTCATTCTTAAGGAATACACCAAAATGTACAGAAGGAATGGATTTATTTCATTCCACGTCTCTCACGATCAGTGCAGCCCAAAAAGTGCCTCAATATTCCAGGCACTTACCTGCAGTCTGTGGGAGATACAGGACACTGTTCCCTTCAAAGATAATAAAACATGCTCAGCATTTGTTTGTTTGACATTCAAAAGGGGTTTCAGGTCCATCTCCTCCAAAAGCCATAAATCTCCTCCAGCTAAACCAAACCATATTCCTACGTTTAAATCCTAGGAGTGAGCTCAAAGACCAGAGGAATTTGCAAGCTCCAGCCCTTTTCCTCCTTCCCACCATCCCCTGTGGCCTTTGACAAGTCTCACCAAGACAGTTTTCAGGAGCTGAGGGACTTCTTGTCTTTCATTTGGGAAATGGTTTTTTGAAAGACATTTTGCTTCTGGCCTGCTGGTGTTCGCACAAGAGCATGCTAGGGCTGAAAAGGGTCTGGAAAGGATCTGACTTGATCCCAAAGATGCTATTAAAAGGCAGGGGTATCCCCTGCTTGCCTGGCTGATAGCCAGCACTCATCTGAAAGTCACCCTGAACACAGAATTGGGTGGAGGAAGTCACTGGTGAACAACCAGCTGATTTCTGAAGCAGACAGCTGAGTATCAGATCATGGCAAGCAGCACTGAGCACAGGAACAGTGAAAAAAGATGGAATTCTGGCCAGCTCAGGCACAAGGAACAAGTAGCACATCAATCCTGGCTGCATTTCCCCAAGGATCCTAAAATACCATCACCCACCCTTCCTGAAAAAGCATCTCCCCAGTGCCAAAGGTGATCCCACAGCATGGGCCTCCCCCTGAAGGGGAAAGGCCTCCAAGGAGATAAGGCCTATCAGCTGCAAAAGGCACTGGCTGGGTCCCATGGAATGTCGAGGTGAAATCGGATGTTCAAACCCAGGAGGCTCAGGTAGGAATGAGTCCATAAATCCTCCTTCTGCCGGAGCCTGGGATGTGCCTCATCCCACACTGGGCACAACTCAGGCAGCATTCCATCATACCATGAGGATGCTGAGTCCAAGGGCTCATCCTGGTGGGCAGGGGTGAGCTCTGAGATGCTGGTGGTATCCCCGGGGAGCCTTTCAATCCCAGATTTCAGAGGAAGGCAGAAACGGCCTTCAGTGTTTAGACTTTGAACCCTTGGAAGATGCAGGGAGGTGCCACCTAAAATGAGAAGGACACTGTGAAAGGAAGCCACTGGAATTTGTTCCAGGGGAAGGTTTAAACCCTCCCCACCCCACCACTCCTCCACGCAGGAGGAGGGAAAGCCAAGAGCAGAAAACCGAGAACAAGGCAAAGAGAGCTCTGTGAGTTCAAACCGCTTTCACAATCCGCAAATACTTTGGCTTCCCCGAGGATCCATCCTCCTCTTCCAGACCAGCAGCAGTGAGGTGGTCTCCCCCGCTGGATGATAACCAGCAGGAACATTATGTCTGAGCCTGGAGGACTGAGCGCTCCCACGGCGCTCGGGGATGGCAGTGCTGAGCCAGAAGGATGCATTAAACAGTCGCTCAGGTTCTGGCACCTGCACCCATTTCCCCGTGATAAAGCCCAACACGGGCAGCCTTCAGATGTTGTGTAAATATTGTCAGCACTCTGGCAGAGCTCCCCTCTTTCATGATTTCCCCGAGTGGTTCATAAACACTAATTATACCTCCCCATCCCTCCGAACGAGCTGTGAGTGCTCTGCTCAGGGTGGAACAAAGGCAGAGCGAGGTTCTGCTTCCCACCAACATGGTGAGCAGGCTGGGGGAGCTTTCCCTGCCCCCACGAATGAGGCCACTACCTGACAGGAGGGGACATTTAATGGGATTTAGCACTGTTGTCACCTCAAATATGATTTCAGGTTTCCAGAGCAACAGGCTGAACCCCGAGACCAGAGTTAGGAGCTGCTCAGTGATCATTTAATTTCTCCCTTCACTTCCAGCATCTTGACATGAACTGTTCCACTCAGCTCCTCAAATGGTGGATGGAGTTCCCAGGCCGTGGATCCTCTCCCAGATCTTGCAGATATCTTCAAAGCAGGAACAGTACAACCAGTTCTGTCCCGGCACAGAGATGTCTCCTTTGCATTTTGCCCCACAAGGCTGAAGACATCACCTGGGTCCAGATTTCCTTAAAGGCTCTTCTGTCAATCCCTGTGAGCTTGCCAGGCCTCTTGGGGTGCCAGCAAATATCAAAAGAACCAAGAGCACCACAAATGAGGTGGGAGCTCAGGAGAGCACTCCCAGAATTTCCATGGGAGCGCTGGGTCCGTGAAAAGCTTTTATTTTATGATTCATGACTAGCTGGCAAAAGAGCAGCAATAAACCCCAGCCTTGAGAAGTCACTTTGGCGCAGAGCCCTCCTGCTTTCCCTCACCTACTGCTGAATCTAGAACTGGGTGTTGTTTTTCACAGTGACGGGTGTTGTGAAGATGAACTGGGAGATTAAACGCAAAAACATTTTAAGGGAAGATAAACGGACACGATATCCTTGGCAGGGAGCAAGGCCTCCAGTCTTAACAATATGTGTCTTCATCACCTGGGAAAGGATGTTTCAGCAGCTGGAGGTAAGTGGAACACGACCAGCTCAGCTCCTTTCCTTCCCCTGGAGCCCAGGGGAGCAGCGGGGAGCACTGCAAACCACATCAGCTCACACCAGACTCGCTGCCCACCTCGGGAGGCATCTCAGAGCCAGTGGAGCGTGCTCAGGAGTGCTGGGGAGCTGCGTTTTGACACAAAACCAACCTTAAAGAGAGGTTCAGAGGCGGCTCTGCTAAAAGGAAAATAAAACTATTGATTTTTGCTAGGCCGTGACAATTCCACAGTGGCTCCCCATCCCAGTTCCAGACAATAAACCAGGAACAAGCTGCCACTGGCAGGGAGCACAGCCACAGCTCCCAGGTGGGCTCCAGTGCCAGCACTGCTGGGATATTTTGACTCCCAGAAGGAGCTCCTTTCAAACTCCAGCACAATCCAAGCATGGAAGACTCTGCAAGCCTGGAGGAAGGCTGGGATGCCACCTAAACCCTGGGTTTGCAAAAAGCCTTCAAAACACACCTTAAAGGGAATTAAAGCTCACCCAAGGCTCTGTATTTAGGCTAATTGCTTGAGCTCTGAGGAAAATGCAACAAGACACTAAATTTGCTGCTGACTCCCTCAGCCATTTGCACTCCTGATCCCATTTTCCCTCTGATCCCAATATTTTGGAAGCAGCCCCAAAGCCTCCCAGCGGGTGTGGCTGTGCCACTGAGGACCCAAAACCAGCCCATGCCATGAAGCCAGCAGCCCTTTAGCAGTGCCTGGGACGGGGCAAGGGATTTGACAGGGATCATCCCAGCAGTCCCAGTCTCTCCCATACTGACCAGTCAGTACTGGCCAGTACCACACCCAGCCATGGGCAGCAGTTCATGGCCCCTCTGCCCCCTCCAGCCACATTCCCCAGCACCTCCTGCACCCCAGCCCTTCCTCCTCTCCCCCCACGGTGGGGAACACCACGAATGAAGAGGAGGGTTTGTCATTTATGGCCCTGCAATGCCTCTGAGGGACAAGAGCCTGCCACAACAGGCAGACATTCACCAGGGCTGGGAGCTCTCTAGAGACACTTGCCCCAAAATGTAGAGGTGAAATACACCTGATTCAGCTGAGAGTGACTTAAAAATAGTAAAAACCACCAGAGAGTGCTGTGTCTGTAATAGAGAGGTGAAATTCCACATACTACATCATTTGATCTCCATAAAAAATGTTTTAGAGTGGGAGAAATTCCTTTTTACAGGAACAGGCTACAGCTAAACAAGCTTGAATAAGATGAAGAAGGGATAAACAACTTCACCCTCACTGCAAAGCACAGCTGACAGGAGTTAAATACCAGCATTTGGGCATCAAAATCTGCAAACATTCACTCTGCTCCGACATGAAAGCACACCAGGATTTTGGGCAGAGGTTATATTTTTATTATGCCTGGCACAAAAAGCCCCCCCACTCTGCAATAGCATGAGGAAGATGTTTAACAAGAGCAAGAAGCCAGGACAGACTGCTTGCATCAGATCCCTCTCAGGGGCTCACTGAGCCGCTGAAGACAGAATTTGCATCCTGGATTTCTTAATATTCACTTTATGGTCAAATTGAATAAACCCCACGGATTTTCTGCTGCTACCCCCAGTGGTCTGGCATAAAAGGCTGTGCCAGCTCAGCAGGCAGGCTCCAGCTGGGCTCAGGGGGAAACATGTGCACACCAGTTTGCTCTGGAACTGCAGTGGTTTATGGCATTGCACCTTACACCAGGATTAGACTGAAATTCCAAGCTTAGGCTTTGTTAGCAAGCCTTGCCTTACTTGTGGCAACAACCTCCCTTTATGCAGCACGAAGAGGAATTTGGAAAAGGCACCAAGGAGAAGAAAGCAAACCTGAGGGGGTCCAGCTACTGTGGGAAAAGTGAGTTTTCGACTCTTCCAGCCGCACACATCCAATCTCTCAGTGTCAGCAGTGTAAGATGTGGGCTGAAAAATCCCAATTCAGCATTGGTTTCTGCCTGCCACTTCAAGCCAAGTAATAACACACACTGAGATTGACAAGAAATAGCATCCGCTTGTTTGTGTGTTTGAAAATCATGAAGCAGAAAATCTTTAAAGTATCTTGAGAGCAAGATCACAGTAAACACAGGGTGTGGGAGGAATATTTTTAAGGCATATAGAAGTGGGTTTTGTCAACTGTCTTTTCTGAAAGATATATTACAAAATCCCCAAAAAAATCATGAATCATGACCGTACTTTGTCCCTTGAACCCAGCCTGTCTGGAATGTTGAGCCCTTAGATTTGGGTCCAGGCAGGAACCAGCAGAACCAAACCGATGGAGAGAAGTTTCACTTGGTGACAAAAAGCATTTCAAGCTTTTGCCAATTAATACAAAGCCTCAGGGGGGTGGCCCTGCTCTGATGGCATCCCCTGAGAACAGGGGCTGCATCCTGCAGAGGATGAGTGGAAGCAAAGGTGCTCCTGGCCTGGGGAAGTCATCATTCCTGATTTCTGCTCAGCCCAAGCAGCTGGGACAGAGCAAACAAACTTCTCAGAGGAAGACGCAAGACACTCCCTTGCTTTTCTTCACTCTTTGCAAAAGACAATGTTTAGGACTTGCTGCTCACACACCAGGCCCAGAGTAACCGAGGCAAAGCCACGGCCAGGGCTTGACTCAAACACTGGGAAGGGAATCCTGGCACTGTGGACCCAGACCGGGCTGCAAACACAGCCCAGCTCCACACGGGAGCAATGGTTTGAAAGCTCTACATCAAAAAGCTGCTTTACACCTGCTATTTCCCCCTCTGGAAACAAAGCACCCACCCAGGCTGGGAGGCAGGGGGACATCTCCAGAGCAAGCTGGCAGATTTGCTTCCCCTGCCTTTCCTGCAGGACACAAAGGGACATGTGGCTTGTGGCATCCTGCAGCCTTCAAAAGCTTCCCCACCACTGCAAATTAACTCATCTCAAGGCAGGAAGAGCACACCAAAACAAAGCAGGCTCCAGGCAGAAATGCTGCCTCCAGGGAAGCTCTGCTGCCTCCTTCTCCTGCCTCCTCCATCTTATCCCTCCATAAAATCCAGCTTCAAGTCCCGACAAGCAGCACTTTTAATGTTCTGAGCTGCACAAAGCAGCAGGGTACACGTGCTCCAGAGCCAGAGCTGCCCCATCTCCTCCCAGTCCCTCCCCTGTGCACCTCTGTTCACCCCAGTTTCCAGGCCACTAATTTAATGAAGATTAATGGGAACCCTGGGAACACGCAGCGCGCGCTATTTCTGGAAAAGAAGCATTGTGTCATTTTCATATTAAAGGAGCATTTTTCCCCACCCTGAGCACATGAAGTTGAAATGCTGCTTGGCACTGGGTGCCTGTTCCATTAAGCTAGAAAAAAATCACTCCGAGCTCCACTTAAAAAGTAGAACAACTCCAATTTTTCCATGGTTTTTCCCCACAAACAGCTGCATGTGCAAGGCTGCTGTAGGGCGTTAGGAGGCTGCAAAGGTAGGGGTGGCACTTTAAATAGCATCAGATGGCCAGAATAAGATAAACACACAGCAGCTAATATATTGATATTTATCTTTGCCAAGCGTTTTGTTGATGATCAATAGTGCAAGCTGGCTGGTCCGATTCTGCTGCAAAGTTGACTGAAATTGCCAAAAAATTCATGGATTTCCCCAGTATATAGCACAGGGGAGGGGAAAAAAAGAACCAAGACAAGCTGTTTATCAGCCAAGCTGTGTGTAACCACAGATGTGAAACTCCTCATTGTCTAAAGTGAGCTTAAACCATTCCTTCACCGGTCCCAGATGCAAAGCAGCTTAAGCTGAACTTGTCTGGGGTCTCAAGAAGCTGCTGCACATCAGATCCTCAGCCTCAAATTGGTGGTTACACCACCTTTAGGACTTTCTCTCCACTCCAACATCATCTGGGGGCTTGCAGGGAGCATAACTTGGCTTTTGGGACATCCTAGACCTTCTTCCCCTCCCTTTGACTTCATCCCAACACTTCCAAAGGCTCCTGCACCTTGCACCAGTACCTAACAGAGGACTAAAGAACAGAAAATTCCCTAGATTTTTCCTCAAATTGCTTGCACATCCCCTCGCCGTGAAGCTACTTTGCTCTTTAGCCCCCAGTCACTGGCCCAGTACTGGGATTATTGTCCAGGTTTGCCTCTTTCTGCTTGGAGAGGCAGGAATTTGCCCTCTTCCCCCAGTTCTGGATCAATCTCACGCTTAGCCATAGGGAAGAAAAAGTCTTTGCAATCTGCAACAACTTCATGATTTAGGACACAAAGCCTCGTTTGACTAAATCATTGCACAGCAGCCCTGGGAGTGCCTGCTGGGAGCACGCCAAATTCATATTTCTGTCATTTCACCCATCCTGCACGTCCGTGTATCCGTTTATCCTCATTTCATTAGCAAATCGCCCCATCCATTTACTCAGCTATTTGTCAGTGGGGCTGTCACTTTAATTACCTCTCTCTGCATGGATTGCTATTATTTATCTATCTTGTTTGCAGTGCAGCAGCCACCAAAACACGTCCCTCCCTCAGCACAGACACTGATGTTATCGGGGAGCCTGACCCAGGGAGCAAAGCTCTTAGGAAGACAAACTGTTTTCCAAGCACGTTTGTGAATTTTCCTGTCTCCTCAGGAGCCAACAGCGATGCCACCCCTGGGAAATCAGTCAGCACCACCCCCTGAGCAGTACAGGAGTTAAACCCCATGGATATCACCCACCTCTGGAACATCACCCACCTCTGTATCCACACAAGGCACACACAGCAATGGGGCCTGCCATGGGTATCCAAGACCACTGCAATCCATGGACACGCACCTGAAGCAGCATGGATGTCACAAAGCATTGGAACTCTGCAGCATTTGGGTCCATCTCCACCTGCACAGACCCTGTAGCTGAGTTTTTTCTCACAAAAATCTCTAGAATTTGTTGTGACATTACAAGGATGTCCCCTTCCCTGTGGGACACCCAAATGAAACGCTGTCCTTCTAAAAACGTTCTGCACATTACCTCTCTCTTAACTTTTTCCCTACGTGTTCTGCTCCATCCCTGTCTCTGGAAGATTTCTGAAGAAATCGGACAGAATTTTTCCTAAAATGAACAGTTTTCTCGGTAGAAACCTGCTGGAAAGGCTTCATAAGGGGGTCCTTTGTGCACCTTTATGCGCAGGGACTGGCAGCCACACTAGGATTGGGGGATGTGGGGAAATTCTACTCCCTTCTCCAGGGAAGGGACCTTATTTCCAGCATCTGACAGGGTTAATCTGTGCTGGGGACGAAGGGGAAGGAGCAGCTCCTCATCCACACGGCCTGTTCAGCCAGATTCCCTTCTGAAGGCAGCACCACCATCCCGCTGCCCACCTGGGGTGCTTCTCTGTGTCCTCACCACACGAACGAGCCCCGACTCAGACCTGCTGGCCGGGACCTGGACGGGTGGATGAGCAGTGTCCAGAGCACGGCCATTCCCAGCAGCTCCTTCCAGCTGTGGTCAGCCCGGGTGCCTGAGCTCTGCACAGCGCTGGGGAACCCATGGCTGTGCACAAACCAACCCCTCAACCCTTCCACACAGTTACAACACAGCCCCCTAAGCCCGGAGGCAGCAGCTGGGCCCAGGGTGAGAGCGGCCGGCCCGGGGCCCGGGCTGAGGGCGGCGGCCGGGCCTGAGCGAGGCCCATCCACGGCCTACACCCGGCCGGCTCCGCAGGGCCCACACAGCTTTCCCACCGGGTTTTCCCAGCCTCGGGCACTCCGTGGTTCCTCCTGCCGTGCCCACACGCACGCCCAGCCCCCGCGTTCCTGCACGGATCTCCTGGAGTCCCACAGCTGTTCTGTCTCCCTTTTCCTGGGGTGGACGCTGGCTGTGTCAGTGCCTGGCACCCGCAGGCTTGGACACGGCCACGTCTTCTAAATGTTCTTTTCTTCTGGGGTTGTTCCTCCTCAGCCAGACCTGGCCCCTAAAGCGCCCCATGAAAAACAAGGTTGGTACAAGAAACCTCCAGCTGCTGTTGCTGCTGAGGGTGCAACAACTTTATAGAAAATAGTGAAAGGCATCCCTTAAATCTGGTGGAAGTCTAGGTGTCCCTTGGTAAGGGAGTTGGAACTAAATTAGCTTCAAGGTCCCTTCCAGCCCAAACAATTCCATGATTCTGCCTCAGCAGGTACCAACAGCGTGTTTTCCTCTCCCTGTGATCTCCGGGAGGGAAACACTTAAAACAGGAGAACTCCTGGAAATACTTTCCCCTTCACAAGCTCCTCCAGCCCCTCAGGACAAGCCCAAGGGCTCAAAGCAGAGACCAAAGGCCACAAGAACGAGTCTGTCACAGGAACTGCCGAGATCAAGGGCACAGCCAGTGTCTGAGGCCCTTCAGAAGGTGGGAAATCCTCGCTGAAAGGAATGCTAAGCATGATCTTTAAGGCATGGAGAAGGGACAAGCTCCTCTCGAAGGAGCAGAGGATTTCATGTGATCTCACGCAGCCAACACCATGCATGGGTGGAGGCTGAGAAAGAAAACCCTCAGCCCTGGAACAGGGGAGTGCTGCCAGTTGTGATGGGTTTGTGATAAGCTAAGAAACATCCATAAGCATTCAACTTCAAAAGCAGGGAAAGGAGGAGGGGAGCTGCACAGAGTCAAACGCCCGGGGCAGCCCATTTTCAGTCAGCTAAGGAGCCTATTTTTAGAAAACCTGGCTACACCTACAGAAGCACTAAGGCTGGAAAGGAATTCTTCATTTTAATAGCCCCCTTCTTCACACCACTGCACAGGTGGCTTTTCTACAAGAGCCACCCCAACCTCTGTCCCCAAGGAAAGCTGTCTGCAACACATCCCCTGCAAATGAAAGAAAATCAAGAAGCATTATTGAAAAGAAGGCATTATTACCAAAAAGCTGTTCCAAATGCCAGATGCAGACAAGGCCTCTGCTTTCCTCTGCGTGACAGATTCCTGCCCACTTCCCATCCACTGTGCTACTTTGCATTAGCCTGTGGGAAAAATTCCCAACAGGGACCTCCAGCCACAATCTGCCATGGGAGACACAGCCCAGGTGGGAAACCTGTTCATGGAGAAGAGGCACATGAGACACCTGAACTGCAACTCCTGCCCCAGCTGCATCAGGGGCCCTCCAAGGTGAACGAGGATCAGATCAAAATGGATATTTTCCGACCCTTCTCCATATTAAAGATCCACCAGCTGCAAAGGTTACAACCCAAAAGCACATTCTCTGCTCATTCCATTCAGTATTCCAGCTTTCTGTGGGATGCAGGGTACGGAGGGCCGTGGTTCAGTCTGGGGATTAAGGTGCCTGGCTTTGTCTTGTGTTTGCTTCCAGCTCGGAGGGACAAGACAAAGCAGCACTAAAAAAATGGAGCCAGGTTACACAGCCCAGTATTGACCATGTTCAGCTGTCTGAGTGTGATGAGAATTTGGCCGGAGGGCTGAGCTGTAGGACACAGCAGAGATGGTGCCCAGTGTCCCCAGAGCCCGAGCCTGGCACCCCCTTCCTCCTGCCCAGACTGTCACCAGCTGAGAGCACGCAGCCAACACCCCTCCCGGGTACAGCAGTGGGAAACAGCAGGATGCCACCAGTCTTTCCCTTCAATAAGATGTCACTTCTCATTCCAAAAGCCAATATCTTAAGTTTAAAAACCCGAAACATAATGAACCTGCCAGTGATCCTGTTTTCCTGCACCTATCAGCTGTTAGCTCAGTGCTGCAGTCCCCAGAACACGAGCACGTGCTCCCAGAAATGAGCTGCCTTGAACACTATTTCCAACCCTTCTCCTTCAGCTAATCAGGAGAAATTCCAGTCAGTAAAGCTGCGTTTCACTCTTCAAAACCCAATCCAAACTGACTCTGGTCTATGCCTTATTCCATGAAGTTGCCAAATAGCCCCCCAAAAAATCCCAGAATCTCTTTAGCAGGAGCTGTCACAGGGAGGTCAGTGAGATTCAGAAATTGTACAGATAATTTATCCGTGAGTCTTTGGTAACATCACCAGTGGTTCAGAAGAGCTGCCAGCCCCAAATGTTTTGGGTTTGTAACCACAAGCTCAGTGGGGAAATTCTCTGGGAGCTTAACTCTCCCATCTCCCTGGGACAACTTTTTTTCCGGGTGACTTTTCATTTCTGCTTCTGCCACAAGGCAACCGACCCAAAATCCATTCACCAGTGCAAGGTGGCACTGCTCCAGCCCACATCCTCAACGGTGTTCCATGTTTCCAGTTTCCAAAATTTGTGTCAAAAAGCCCTCAAAACAGACACTTGCCAAAAAAGCAAGCTGCTGTTCTCTGTCCTTTATACAGCTGGTGAAGGCAGAGGTGCAGTGACAGTGGAGGAGGTAAATGAGAAATAAAAACCACTCATTTTTCTTCCCAATTTTGCCATCAAAACCAATCTGAACCCAACCTGTCCACCACAAAGGAGCAGGACATTTTCTCCCCCTCCAAGGGAAACATTCTTCAGAAAATTTCCGCCTGTTCAAGTATCTCAAGACAGCAAAGAAAAATCTGCTCTGCAAAGCCTGACAGCATCTGCCCCCCTGCTTTCAAATGAGCATTGTGGTTTCAGCTCAGCGTTTTCTTGTTTGCATGCTAGACACACACTTGGATGGCATCGCCTTTCCCAGCTGAAGCCAACCACATCCCTGCACCTGCATAGCCAACAGCAACAGGAGAGGGCCTCAGCAGCAATTCAGATAGAGATCTATTCAAGCAGCTTTATTGATGTTAATGCAGCTACCTGGGATTTACACACACGTAAATCAGAGCACAGGTGGATGGTGAATTCCTGCAACTGGAAACAATGTGGGGAAGGCCGATTTCACCCGGGTATAACCGTGCTGATGTCAGAAGCCGTGCTCCAAGCAGCAGCTGTGTTCAGAAGCCACCTTACCCAGGCAAATCAGTTTATTGCAAATAAATCTGCGAATTCACACAGCGGCCCTTGCAAGCTCCACCTTTGGAGCCCCACTACAGACTGGTTGTGTTGCAGGTTTCCTGCTTTAAAATGACATTTTTCAGGCTTGGACACAGCAGGCATTTGGGCACGGTCACCTCACCTTTTACAAAGCCTTCACCTTCGGACAGACACCACTTTGAAGCCACAGCAGGAGCTGCTTGGGGAAGTACAACCCAAACCGGCCTTCAAAACAAGCCTGCTGGTCTGACTGGGACAGCTGGGGAGGGATTTCAACCAGGGACAAGCCAAGGGTTGTGGTGTTCCTGTGCTCATCCCTCAGCACCAGCTGGAAATCCAAACACTTTGTCCCTGGCACTTTAAGCTTTCACCCTCCAACTCACTTCCTCATGGTCCCCAAAGGCCTTAAAAGGGGTGGCAGTGCTGGGTTGATAGCTGGGCTTGATGATCTCAAACATGTCTTCCAACCTTTGGGATTCTGTGGTTTTAAGTCCGTCAGTGTTTTCCCAGTTGCAGAGCTCTATAAAGTCACTCCAGTTTCCTGTATGGGCAGAGAAGCAAGGAAGTTTGCTTCCAGTAGGGATCACCAGCACCCAAGGGATGAGCAGGAGCTGACTGATGCTCTCAAAGACCAGTTATCCAGGGAACCCTGAGGGTAGGGATGAGCTAAGGAACACAGACAAGGAGATGTGAAGGTCAGAGATACAGCAGAGATGGTAAATGGCCAAAACACAGCTTCTACCCCTGGGTTTAGGACACAAATCTGAGTCTTACAGCAAGACTTGGAAGTCAGACACTCAAGCAGGTCAGTTAGAGCCACACCTGTGAACAGATCACGGAAATCTGGGTTGTTGTAGGAATCTCAGGCTCTCAACCCTTCCAAGTTCACGGGCAGGTGGCCCCAAGGTGTCCCTGCTTCCCCAGCTGGTCACCAGGGTGTAACCAGCACCCAGAGACCACCACACGCTCCCTGGGCCTAACCTCCTGCTCCATATTCATTGCTTGCCACCCTGGCGTGACTAATCTGGATTTACAACCCGGAAAGCGGCAGGGAAAAGGATCTGATCAAAAGGGAATCCTCACAGCCAGAAAACAAGACAGAGCTGTGCAGCCAGTTGTTCCAGGACACTTAATCCATCAAGCCTTCGCCATTCTACCCTTGGGCTTAGGCTGAGTCAGTGGTGATTTGCTTAAAACCATGAGAATTCCCTCCTCCTCTCAAAAAAAAAGAAAAGCCAGTTATAAAGTTTATCAAGAAGCAGGGGGGAAAAAATATAGGGACTCACACTACACTTTTAGATTCTGAGTCAGTGGCTGGTGAGCAGCCAGCTGGCAGCTCTCCATGCAAGGTATCTCCAAGCTTCTGAAAGCCAAAGCAAACACTTGGTTTTATCTGAAAAAGTCTTTACGTTCAGCTGGGTAAATTTGTCCTTTAGCAGCCGGTTACACCTCAGGTGCAGCAGCCTCAGGCCCATAGAGACCCAACAACTTTTGGGGCTACAGAGACACCTGGGCTAGGCCTTGCTGCAGGATCGCCCTCCTGGCTGGAGAAGGAGGAATTTTGGGTGCACACGCTTGTTTTGAGAGAGGAGGGAGATGTATCACAGCAGAGGCTGTGCCAGCAGCAGCCCTGGCACTCTCCTTCCATCCAATAAAGACACCAGGAGGAAATTCCCAGTTCAGAAGCTGCTCAAGTGCCCCAGTACACAAGGCTTTATCCCCCTTCTATCCCATAAACCCAAACCTTTTCCACTTTGGGTCAGTCACTTCCTCCAGCACCAAGATCCAGATTTTGCCAAGACTTCTTTTTTCTATTCCCAGGAGCAGAGAGTTTCCCTTGGCTCCCAGATCTAACACGAGCTGGGCTCCACCTTTCTCCACTGTTTTCCACGCTTTGGAAGTGATCCAATATCCCCCCAACTCAGAGGCTTTCCAGGGGTTTTACTGAGTTCTGGATAAGGGCCTAAAGATGTTTTCTTGTCTTCTTCCCCAGCAGAAGTCAGAACCACTTTGCTGTGGTTTTACAAGAGCCAGCTGGAGAGAGGTTGGATAACCAGACATCCCCAAACCCAGGGGAGTCAAAAAAACTCCTCTATTTGTGAGGTTTTATGCCAAGTTATTCCTTACAACTTCCATTTTTTTTTTTCAGGAAAGAGCTGCCTATAAGCCAGAAGTTCCCTTCCTCTTTATCTGATGATCAAGTTCCCTTTACAAGATGACTCAAAGACCCTGACCAGATGTGCATTTTAACTGAGTTCATGGGGAAAAATAAAAGAATCTACTACAGAAGCATCAGGCAGGGAAAGTGCTTATTTTGCAAAGTGGGATCAGTCTTTCCTCAGCTGCAGCCTCCTAGATCATGTTCACCTTGAGCCTGGTTTTAGCTGAAGATTGAACAACAAACTGAGATGAGTAGGTTGCATTTCCAGTCGAGGTTTCCTGGAGCAGCAGGAAACATGAACACCTCATAACATCCCCAGAATCCCTTCAGATTCCTTGGCAGTGTGAGACAGGAACAGATCCAGCACAGCTGTACACCAAGCAGGAGGAATTTCAGCAGTCTCAGAGCAAAGATGCCCACAAACCTGGAACAGAATATTGGTTTCCATCACACTTACAGGAGAAACTCCTCCTGTCTTTTCCCCACAGAAGGTAACTGAGAAGGAACTAATCCTTTAGTCACCAGAGCAAACAAAACTGATTTTAGAGTGGGCGTTCAGGATTTTGTAGGTCAAGGGGACTAAAAAAAAAAAAACCCTCAGTCTCTTTATAAGCATCTCACTGATGCTGTCACCAAGAAAAAAATTAATTATGGAAGACTTGAACCAAAACCTACAATGGAATAGCAGGATCATGGAATGGTTTGGGTTGGAAGGGGCCTTAAAAATCCCTTAGTCCCAACCATTCTGCCATGGGCCTGGTGAGAGATTCACCTGAGTCCTTGGCTCTTCTCTGGATCCAGAGATTGGTACCAGCCAGGCCTTTTCTCTGACTTCCTCCACCTTCTGGACAAGCTCACACACTCCCCACAGCAACAGGGCAAGATTTACACCAACTTACTCCAAAAGTTACAGGCCACTTGAAAAACCTGCCCTAACACAAGTCTATTATTGTACACCCTGTTTACTTAAATTCATTCCCCGGCCTGGGAGACTTTGCACAAGGAAATTTACAGCTCGAGTTAATAGAGCAAAATGTAAAACTGCTGGCTTTTGGCTGAGGCTGCAAGCAAGGGACAGGCACAGGTTGTGACTGGGGGTGTTTTCACAGGGCCACTGACACAGAATGTGTTTTCAGGGAGTATTTGTTTTAAATAAGGAAAGTTTATACAGCTTGAGAAAATTATTGGGAAGGAAATTAAATCTCGTTCTGGTGCTCTTCCGTCTCACCTTGACACTCGGAGCTCCCCTCCCTCCCCCAGGGCTCGGTGAGGGCAGAAAATCGCCTTCCTCGTGCATTCTGATTTACAGCCAGCTCGTGGTCCAGCCTTCTGCACCCACTGCAGGGGAGAAGGGGCAGGCAGGGCCCATTTCCCCCCTGCCCAGGCTGCAGTTTGGGGGCACCGGGATGCAGCACCTGGAGGTTGGGTTCATCCCACCCTGAGCAATCCGCAGGGAGATGGGTGGGACCTGCCTGCTGAGATCCCCGGTGGAGCAGGGGCTGGGAGGCACCAGCTCTCCTCCAGAGCTGCTCCAGTGCCATGGGAATGGGGCTGGGAGGCACCAGCGCTCCTCCAGAGCTGCTCCAGTGCCATGGGAATGGGGCTGGGAGGCACCAGCGCTCCTCCAGAGCTGCTCCAGTGCCATGGGAATGGGGCTGGGAGGCACCAGCGCTCCTCCAGAGCTGCTCCAGTGCCATGGGAATGGGGCTGGGAGGCACCAGCTCTCCTCCAGAGCTGCCCCAGTGCCATGGGAATGGGAATGGGAGGCACCAGCTTTCCTCCAGAGCTGCTGCAGTGCCATGGGAATGGGAATGGGAGGCACCAGCTTTCCTCCAGAGCTGCTGCAGTACCATGGGAATGGGAATGGGAGGCACCAGCTTTCCTCCAGAGCTGCTCCAGTGCCATGGGAATGGGAACAGGGCTGGGAGGCACCAGCTCTCCTCCAGAGCTGCTCCAGTGCCATGGGAATGGGAGACACCAGCTCTCCTCCACAGCTGCCCCAGTGCCATGGGAATGGGAATGGGAGGCACCAGCTTTCCTCCAGAGCTGCTGCAGTGCCATGGGAATGGGAATGGGAGGCACCAGCTCTCCTCCAGAGCTGCCCCAGTGCCATGGGAATGGGAACGGGAACAGCCCTGCTGAGGGAAGCAGGGCACTGGCAGCGCTGCTGGCAGGGATCAGCATTCCTTCCTGCAGCCCGGGCACGGCACGGGGCCAGCACAGCCTGTTCCTCTCCTGCCCCACACCTCCCCACCCCGCTGAGCTGGAGCCCAACTTGAGGCACAAACAGCCGTGGAGCAGGGGCCTGGCAGCATTTAAAGGGCTTCTCATTGCTTTCCATCATCCCAAGAGTTTCCTCCCCATCTTGCTGTGGAATTTCCAAGGGCTTCCGTGACTTTTGACAAGGGCCTGGAATGCCAGGGCAAGGGGGAATGGCTTCCCACTGCCAGGGGGCAGGGATGGATGGGATACTGGGAAGGAATTGTTCCCTGGGAGGGTGGGCAGGCCCTGGCACAGGGTGCCCAGAGCAGCTGTGGCTGCCCCTGGATCCCTGGCAGTGCC
>VYXC01000372.1:731445-744602 GCA_013397175.1 Platysteira castanea
TAAAAGGGCGTCCAGGGTACGGGAGATCGACCGAAGAGCTTAAATATTTCATATTCCTGGAAGCTGTCAAGGCCAAAAACAACAACACGCCTCCCGCCTCCCCCGGAGTGTTTGCAGAGGGCAGGAGCGTGTGTGCGTGCGAGGGGCCGGGAGGCTGCGGGGAGGGNACGCCCGCAGCTCCCCCTCGGTGGGCTCTGTGCCCCCTCCCACGGGCCGTGGGTCCCTTCGGGGGTCTCCTGGCGCTGCTCGGGCTGCCCGAGAGGTGGCGCCGGCGCCTCGCCGGAGCCCCCCCGCCGCCGGCCACCCCCACCCAGCGCCGGGTCGCCTGCATCAGCCATAAAACCATTGAGGATATCAAGACAGGCGCCAGGTGAGTAATAGACAGGATAATCCACAGAGATTGCTCGCTGTTTACCTCCATCCACAAGCGCCACAAGAGTTACTCATTAACGTTACTATATACAAATAAGATACACAGGAGATAAAGCCATTTGCAAGTCAGAGTTACACCTGCGGTACACGGATTTCTTGCAAGGGCATGGCGAGGGGGAGGTCAGCATTAGGCCCGTGCAGAACGGGCCTTTAAAGCAATCAGGCTGCACCCTCAGCCTTAAAAAGAATAAATCGTGAGCTCGGGGGTTGCGGCGCCCCGGGGCTGCCGGTGCCCGCCTGGCCTGCGGGGCCACTACCGGGCTCCTGGGCCGGCAGGAAAGCGAGATGGGCAAGGGGGGGTCTGGGGCCGGGTGTCTGTGGCTTTCCTCTTGACCCTCAGCAGTGAATTCCTCGCCAAGTAGGAAATTTTCCCCACTCAAACACAGATCGTAGCGCTCTCCCCCTCTCAGAGAGATTTGGGGGACCAGCAGCTGAGAGAGAGGAAAAACAGAGGTCCCCGCAGGATTCCTGAAGCCCAAGAGACGGGAGCGAAGGGACCGCGGGGTCTGTCATGGAAAGGTGGTTTTGTGCTGCCGCTAAGGCCGGAGCTCGGGACAGAGGGGAAAGCCGCTCCCCGTGGCAGGGACGGCCCGCAGGGGCTGCCAGGGCTCTGTCCGGCCGGCCTGCGCCCCCCGGGACCGGATTCCCTCTCCCGGAGCAGCTCCAGCTCCCACCCGCGTGAAGGATCCGTGTGGGAAGCGGCTGAGGGGCTGCAGCCTTCGGGCTGGCTGCACAGCCGCTGCCTCCTTCCTCGGGTGGATTCTTTTTTTCATTTCTTTTTCCAGACCCGCCGCCACCCCAATCCCTAAAAGCCCCTCCTCGCCCAGGCCAGCTCAGGGGAGCATCTGCTCAAGTGACATTTCCAGCAGCCGTCACCTTGGGCCATCCGAGGGTGGGAGAAGAGGGAGAGAAAAAATCCCGCTCAGCCCAAACCTTTCCCTGCTCAAACAGCGCGGATTTCGACCAAACCCCCATCCCCGAGTTGAAATGGGAAGGGTCCCGTTCCCCCACGAAGGCGAACAGTTTGGTGTTCGTGGAGGGATTTTTAAATTAAAAAATCGGGAGGAGGGGGTGGAACTTTATGGCCACTTTCACCCCCTGGATCTCCCTTTATCTCGCCGGCGCAGGAACCGGGGCCGCGGGCCGAGGGGCAGGCAGAGCGTAGAACAGGATACGGGCTGGAAGTACATCCTTATAATATTTATTACTGGCGGAGGATGAATCACTTTTCAATATGCGGGCCACTAGCTGTTGAAGGGATGGGGGGAAAAAAATCTCATTAACAAGAAATATATATGTTCTGCTAAAGGATGTGCTCATAGGCTGGCAGAGGTACAGCAGGGGCTGCCAGCTCTCCTCAGCTCTCCTCTCAGTGACCTCCCAGGCCACTGGTCCAGCCGGCAGCCTGGATGTCTGTCCCCGCTCCAGCCTTTTTCCAGATTAATCTCCATATATCGCGAGCCTAAGGGCGAGAAGGGGCGATTCCAATGAAGGGGCGAAAAATGAATTTTAAAAAATCATGTATTTCCAGGTGATAACTAACCGGGAAAGCCAAATCCTCAGCCCGGACAGGAGAGGAAAACGAGCCCAGCAACAGCATCAAGTCCCGAGCACTTTACCTGGAAACTTTGAAGGAGGGCTCTGCATTAAAATTTAACCGATCTATTCTCTAATTCTTCACTTTTGCGTTATTAATTTATGACAGATAAAAGCATAGCTGAGCCTTTCTCATTAACTTTTCAAACGCCACTTAATATTGTTCCATTAAAAGAGGTGACTTTAGTAGCCTCTGGATCGACTTTAAAAGCGAGAGGGATAAAGACGGAAAAGGCACATTAAACAGCTCGCTTAAAACTCTTCCTTCCCCCCCAACAATTCCAATGACACCACCTCGACTGGTTCGTACTAGCTCCTTCCAGAGAAATATCTTAATATTGGGAGCGGGAAAGGGGGTGGAGGAGAAAGGCAGAAGAGGGACATATATCTTTCAACCCCTCCATCCTCCCAGGCACTTCGGGGAGGGTTGGGGTGAAGGCATTTCACAGTACGCCCAAGACATTTCAATAAAAATTTATTGAAACTTCAGTGACTTTTAAAAGGGAAAAAAAAAATTACAGAAAAAAAAATAGCAAGAACTTCTCAACATTTATATAACACAAAATATACCTTCATTTTTTTTTTCCTTTGAACCAGCTCTGAGCACCTGACTTTCAACCCAAGAAAATATGCACTCACTCAAACAAAGACAACAATAAGCACAGTAGTAAAACTCCATCGCGGGGTTGTTTTCTGACACACCGAGGAAACGGGGAAAAATAATAGAAAGTAAAGAAAATCCTAGAATCTTCACCTTTTTTCTCTCTCTCAAGCCACTGGAGAAGCCTGTTGTCTTGTACAAACGTATATAATTTTGTGGTTGTTGACATTTTGAACACGGAAGAAATCGAGGATTAAAAGCTACCATGGCACACCGCTTTGTCTTTTTCTCTCTTTGAATTTTTTGAAGGTCTTTGATTAATTTGGTTTCTTTCTGCTTTGCCTTTTGCATTCGGCTCCTTGGCAAAAGGACAGGGTTTTCCTGGGCTGAGCTCCGATTTAAAAACTGAGCCCTCACAAATGGGGGAATTTCTCCTCTGGGTCGGGATCTATGTTTAAAGGAATTACCAACTTGAAATGAAAACGACTAAAAACAAAAACAGAAAGGAAAAAAAAAAGAAAACCGCTGCAGTCGTATTTACAGAGATATGTACAATGTCAATAAATTAAAGTTTAATTTCGAGTATTCATATTCCACGTATTTACAAGAGTTATCAAATAATTACATAAATACTTTGTTTTAATAATAGTGTCCGCTCTTTTCTTCTTCTCAGTATGTTTAAACCTTGTTATTGCATATACAATTAGAGAGGGAAAGCTGTGATAAACCTACAGTCGAGCTACAGAGGTTTTTAGATAAAATAAATTCACTTTTTTTTTTTTCTTTCCAACTACACTTCTTATTTTTGTTGCTACAAGGGATGATGTTTAAGGTAGAGGGACAAAGGTCTTATTTTTGTTTTTATTATTATTAATAATAATTTTTTCCCTGGGATTTGAAACGAGCATTAAAAACAAACAACAAAACCCCACTGAAATAAAAAATACCACCCCCCCCCNAAAAAAAAAAAAAACAGACTACTCTGGAACATGCAAAAAAAAAAGCCACCAACTGGCTCTCAGACATCACAATAATATTTTAAACACACAGCTTCCCTTAATATCGACTAAGAGGGTTGTGGTTAACAACCCGCCCAGGAAACAACTGTTGAAGAACCAATATGTGAGTTACTTACACGCTTTTCTTTCGGAGAGAAAAAAAAAAAATCACTTGTCTTACTTAATTTTTATTCGTAAGTTTGTTTGATTTTTTTTGTTTGTTTGTTTTATTTTTTCTTTTAGGTCTTTTTTTTTTCTTTTTTTCTTTTTTCTNNTTTTCTGGGGTGTTTTGGTTTTGTTTTTTTGTTGTTTTTTTTTTTTACACTGTTAACAAAAAAACAAATAAAAAGAGGATGCCACAAACCCCACCGGTGCCTCGATCCGGCCAGTACTGCTCCCTCTGAGGAGCCTCCCACCCAGCGCTCCCCCATCCCCGACCCTTTCCCCCCCGCTCCTCCAGATACCTTTTTGTTGCTAAGCACGCACACAACGCCGCGGGATTTTATATTGGAAAAAAAAAATTAGAAAGAGGGAGAAAAAAAAAAAACAAACAACAAAATAAAGGACGGGGTAAAAAAGAACACTCGCGGGGTGGAGGATGTGGTTTCTTTCAAACAAAGTGCACTGCGAGACTGATTTGAAATGAGCTCCCGGAGGCCGGGGGGTTACGGGGAGCCGCTGCGGGATCTGTCCTGCTTGGGGTCGAGCCCGCTGACCAGGCGCTGGATGTTCTGCAGTTCGCTGGTGGCCGCCTCCTTGTCCGCGCCCAGTTTGGGGGACAGGGACACGGAGCCGGACGAGAGGGTGGAGGAGCGGCTGGTGAGGTCCGAGGCGGAGTCCAGGGGCACGGAGCCGGGGCTGGCGCTCAGCCCGCCCGCCTTGCCCTCGCCGGAGCCGGCGGCCAGGCCGGGCAGCGCGGTGGTGAGGAGGCTGCTGCCGTCCGAGAGGGGCACGGGCAGCGGGTAGGGGCTGTAGCGGAGCCGCGGCCGCACGGCGCTCAGGAACGGGTGCCGGTGCATCGAGCTGGAGGCGGCGCTGGAGGCGGCGGCCGCCGCCGCCATGTAGGTGTAGGGGTAGGGGAAAAGGCTGCCGAAGGGAGACATGGCCAGGCCCTGCGGGAGGGGAGGAGAGAGAGGAAAGGGTTACCGGCCCGCACGCTCACCGCGGGGATGCTGCGCGGCACCCCCGAGCCGGGGGGAGGGCCGGCAGGGGATGGAGAGCTGTCCTCCCGCTGCCGAGGCCGCAAACACGTGCACCCAACGGGGCACACCCTGCCCGGGCTCTGCCCTGCACGGGCGCCCTCCCGCCGGGCCCAAGTGGCCGTGGGGTCTCTCCCCTCACAGGGCGATTCTCTTGTGCCCTTTGGTCACAGGTCCAGCCCCCACCCCCGCTCCGCAGGGCAGCCCCCGGCACATCCCCCCCGACAGCGGCTCCGCTTCGCAGGCTGGGACGCGCCCCACAGCGCCGAGCTGCGCCCTGGTCCTGCCCCGGGGGCAGTCGGGGGGTGCGGGGCTCCGGAGGACAGCGGGGAGGGTGGGAGAGCTCAGGGAGATCACGCTGGGCCGGCCCCCCCCGCCCAGGGCTTTCCCTCCTCCGGCTTTCTGCCAAGGCCTGCGACTGGCCCCTGAGAGGGGCAGTGGGGGGAAGCCGAGGCGGGCAGGTTAAAGGGGGTGCCCGCTGCCCCCCATCCCCAGGGTCGGAGCCCCCTGGCCCGGAGGAGCGGCGCGGGGGGAGCGCAGTACCTGTGAAGCCAGGACGTGCTGCTGCAGATGGAAAGGCAAAGCAGCCGCCGATGCTCCCGAGAGTCCCTGGGCCGCCGCCGTGGCCATGACCGTGTTGTCCAGTCCCGAGACCCCGGCGGACGCCCCGGAGACGGTGGCGAGGAGGGGCCCCATGCCCGCGGCCATGCCGGAGAAGGCCCCCCCCATGGCAAACTGCCCGGGGTGCAGCAGCAGCGGGTGCCCGTTCCCCAGCGGGTTGAAGAACTGCTGGCCGGCCAGGGCAGGGGGGAAGCCGAGGTTCTGCAAGTGTCCCTGGCTCAGGTGGGCCGTGCTGTCGGTTTGGACCGTCAGGGGGGTGAAGGGCTCTTTCCCCAGCAGTCGGTTCTCATCTACTTTGGGGCCATCCCTGAGGGGGCTTTTCAGTTCCTCGCCGCTCAGGCTTCCCCCCCGGGTGCTGGAAGAGATGGCAGCCGGGCTGTGCCGAGAGTCCGGAGGGGCTTTCTCAGTCCTCTCTCGGCTCCGACTCCCTGCCGAGTCCCCCGGGAAGAAGTGGCTTTTGGAGGGGCTGCCCCCCTTGTCCCGGGGGTCGTCCCCCGCGGTGGCAGCGGAGCTGGCGGGCGCTGGGGTGGCGGCGGTGGTCGTGCTGATTTTGCCCGACTCGTTGCCTTCTAGCAAGGGATCGTCTTTGCTGTCTGCATCGCTGTCTCCCTCGCTGGGGCAGAGATCTGCAAGACAAAGGGGGCCCGGGGCTGGGATCCGGCGCTGCACATCCCGAAATCCCCACCGGGCTGGGAGAGGGGGCAGAGAGACACTTCCTGGCCGGCCAGAGGTTTGTGTGGAAATGCTTCCTTTTTATTATTATTATATAAATAACTTCAGCCCCCGGCTCCCACCGCCTGCCCGAGTTTTACACAACGCAGCAGAATTGGCTGCGAAACAAAGCGGCGGCCCGGAGGAGCGACCCCCCAGCCGGGCGGGCCCGGGGCCAGCGGCTCCGCTCCCCGGGGCTGCGGGAGCCCCCAGGGACCCCCCTCCCTCGCCGGCTGCAGCGGGGGTAGAGGAGGAACGGGACAGCAGCAACCTCGGGGCAGGGCTGAAGGGCCTTGGGGATGTGTCTCCTACGAAGTTTTCCAAAGTTTTAATCCCTTTCAANGCACGGGCGCCCTCCCGCCGGGCCCAAGTGGCCGTGGGGTCTCTCCCCTCACAGGGCGATTCTCTTGTGCCCTTTGGTCACAGGTCCAGCCCCCACCCCCGCTCCGCAGGGCAGCCCCCGGCACATCCCCNGCGGGGGTAGAGGAGGAACGGGACAGCAGCAACCTCGGGGCAGGGCTGAAGGGCCTTGGGGATGTGTCTCCTACGAAGTTTTCCAAAGTTTTAATCCCTTTCAATGGGCAAACTTTGAAATCGCACACAGAGACACCCCACAGCCGTCTTCATCACTCCCCGGGCCCCTCTTCTCCCCAAACACACGCACGGCTTCGCTGGATTCCTCTGCACTTCATCTCCTAATTTCAGCGCCCCAGGTGCGAAGCTCTGGTTTGCTTTTCGGGTCCCCTCCCAGCTCCCCTCCCCTCAGCTCGGCAGGCCTTTAAAAAAACGAGTGAAGCAACTACAAAAAAGAGGTTGTTTCCTCCTCCCCCTGCCCCCCCGCCCCGGGATGGATTAATACACACGAGAGAGCTGCAGACAGCTCCCAACCCCGCACGGAGAAACCCAGGGTGACTTTTCTATAACAAAGTTCGGGACTGTATCCAGGGGAAAGATCCTTCCTCTAATAGCAGATTCAGTGAGGAATATTAATGGAGTGACTCCAGTTTTGAACTTTTGCCCCGTGGTCTGTCTTTGCTCCCTTGACTTGGAGCTGGCTCCTTGCTGAACCAAGGAGGGGAGGGATGAATGTGCAGCAAGGGGAGAGGGAGGCCGGGGGGAGAGGGAGAAGGAGAGGAAGAGTGAGGAAGGCAGAGAGAGAGAGTGAGGGGGGAGTCGGGAGGAGAGGGAAAGAGAAAAAGAAAGGAAACAAGAAGAGTGAGGGAAAGAAGGAAAGAGAGGCAGGAAAAACTAAAGAGAGAAAGAAGAGAGAGAAAGAGAGTAAAGAGAGAAAACAGATGAGAAAAGAAGGAAAGGGGTGGGAAGGAAGGCAGGGAGGAAAACAGGCCAGTGCCAGAGGGCAGTGGCACAGGCCAGGATTTGTCACCACACAGAGCGGACACCCAGGCTCTCCCAGGGGAATCCAGAGCCTACAGCTCTCACCTTTGAGGCTGGAGGTGCCCACGGCGGGCACGGCAGGACAGGAGGACTGGGCAAAGCACTTGAAGGCCGTCTGCTCATTGGACGACTCGTCCGAGGTGGGATTCTCCTTCTTCTGCCTCTCGTCGTACACCCGCATGGACTGCAGGGTCAGCTGCTTCCTGCGGGCACAGAACCCGCTGGGCGAGGGGCCCCCAGCGCCCCCCGGGACCCCTCCTCCTCCCAGCCCCTCCCGGAGCTCCTATTTGGGCACGAGTAGCACAGGGGAATTAAGAGCCACGGTCCCCTCGAGGAGCAGAGCGCCTTTCTGGCAGGCAGGGCTTGGCTGCTAATGAGAGGAGATTTCTTGGAAGCGTGAGCAGCTCCTCAGCGAGGGCTGATATTAAAGACAAGGGGCGGAGGGGCGAGGGAAGCATTCCCTGGAGATTAGCTTTTAAAAGGCAAGGATGTTCCAGAGATATGAGCCATCTTAATGGTTGCTAAGATTGCTAGGAAGTGGTTATTTTGTTAGGCACTTTATGTAATCTTTTCACCAACAATTAACCCGGAGTAAAAAATCTATTTATATTTAGAGAAATTAGAAATCATTTCCGTCCTGTGGCTCCAGCGCTGGCTTTATTTTCGCACTGACGGACAAGAGGAGCTGGCGTGTGCATGTTTGAGTGTGTGCTGGGCAGGCAGAGAGGCCTCTTGGTTTACATGACATTCCCCCCACCTTTTCATTTTGTTGTTTGTTTGAAAAAAGAGGAACAGATCGATTTACTCGTTATCTAACCCCCCCTGCAAATGGCTAAAATACCCTGTCTCCTGCAACACAACAAAACAGCCATATCCCTCATCAGAGGAAGAAAACTGTCCCTTTTTTCTCCTTATATTTTCTTCTTCTATTAAAAATTAAAATCTTGAGGCCCTTTATAGTCTGCCTACCTGGGGCACAAACTGTGTCCTGCTGCTTTTGGAAAAAAATAAAGAAACTTCTATCATTAATTACTTCCATATTCATGAGATATCTCTGTCCAAAAAGTTTATTTATACGTTTCTCCTCCACGTTTTAGTCTTATCCATACAGTCCCCAGAAAAATGCCAGAGGAGATTCAAGCAGTGCTCAGCCCTCACTTCTCCCTCTCCTCCAGTCCCAGATCCAAACTCCACTGTAATATTCCCTCTCGAATTTGTAAGGGAAGGTTTTTCTCTGCTAATATTTGCTTAATGTACTGCACTCCCTTTGGCCAGTCATCCCGTGCGACGTGAAAACCAAACGTGGAAAGCAGGAAAGAATTCCCATGCAATCCGTTTGACGTTATTAACGCCAAGATCCTTATGGATTTTGGCGGGGGGAAGTGTGGTTTGGAGGCGAGGCAAGGTGATTTTGACCTCTGCTCGTGTTCTGAGCTTAACACATGAAAACCAAATGAGGCGCCTGTACAGAATCGAGCCAGACTCACCTCTTTTCCCTCCTTCCATTCCCGGTGTCCCGAAAGCCTTTGGCAAAGGGGTTGTTGTCAATTTTTAATTGTGTGATCTATAGGATGGAGAGAAAAAAAAAATAGCCAGGGGGTTGGGGCAGAATAAGGAGATTTTTGTTTTAAAAAACAACAGCAAACTCCACTCTTCCCTGTTCCCCCAGTGCTGGCAGGATCCCGGCAGGAGCAGGACAGGGCAGGGGGCAAAGGTCCCTGGTTTTTGGGTGAATCCATGCGTTTTCCCGAGCTGTTTGGAAGCAGCTCGCCCCCAGTCCCCCGCCGGGCTGGCCAGTGACCCGGACCGTGGTGGCAATGAAAGAGCCCCGTGTTGCTGCCACCACATCGGAATTAATTGAGCCGCGCAATGAGATCCATGCAAGTTATGCCTGTGCTTAAAACTCTTTAAATACCATAATTAAACCGCAAAGGAATCATACCCACCCCCTCGCTATAATAAAATGCTTTATATAATCGCATTATGCTCCGTGTGTGTTGGGGCACCAGGGGTGCCAGGAGCCAGTTCGTATTT
This sequence comes from Platysteira castanea, assembly GCA_013397175.1. NCBI lineage: Eukaryota > Metazoa > Chordata > Aves > Passeriformes > Platysteira > Platysteira castanea. The sequence goes on from VYXC01000372.1 coordinate 741,033, forward strand.
TTGGGGGGGAGCGTGTGCGTGGCAGTTTTTCTGTTTGGGTTTGCTCGGGGTTCCAGCTGTGGCAGGGAACGGCTGTTGGGAGGGATGGGGGGTGCGGGGCATCCCGCAAGCGGCCGGGGCCCCGCGTACGATGGGGTCCCAGCCCGGCCGGGGCTCGCCTCGCTGGAACAGGATGCGAGCAGCGGGAACGGGAATGCCGCCTGCCCGCCGCTCCATTCCCGGCCTCGGACCGGGCTGGGAGCACAGCAACCCCCCAGTTTAGGAGCAGAGGAGGACCCCGAAAAGGAAACCCCGCCTGCGCCCGAGCGCGGGCAGGACCGGCCCCGGCTCCCGAGCCGCCCCCCCGCCGCACACACGGGCTCAGGAAAGAGCAGGAAAACCCCACTGCTAAAACCAGCGGGACTTTTAATCCAGGTGCTCCCGGCCGTGCCTTCTGCTCCCCCCGCGCCGAGCCGAGGGCTCCCCGCCGCTTCTGCACGCCGCTTCCCAGCCGATTTCATGGCAATCACACAAATATGCTCCTTTCTGTCCTTCAACCGAGCCGCCCCCAGCTGATAGACCGGGGCGACCAGCCCTGCTGATAAGTCCCAAAGCAAAGTCTACTCTCTGTACACTCATTTTCTTTCCGTTTCCTTGCAAGTGCCCGGCCGCAGAGAGAGAGGAAGATAGCCCGAGCCCCGAGGGGGAAGTGGCTCTTTGGAAAGCGAGGGCAGAGGAGTACAGAACCCCCGGCTCAGCCCTGGATTTTAACGGGGAAGGATTTGAGGGGCAGAGAGGGCCACAGGGGAGCTGCAGCGAGCGGGCGCTGTGCATCCAGAGCCTCTGCGCTCAACGCACACGAACGCAAAGTTGTAATTCACAGACAACAAAAAAACCAAAGCCCCTTTTTTGGCTCCTTCGCTTCCTTCCACTTGACTTAATTATCGTAAATTCGCCATTTGCCACTCTCCCAAATATACCACCTTCGTCGCAGGCGACAATAAACCGGGAGCAATGGAAAGGCAGCGTTTGCAGCGCTGCAAAACTTTCTCACACGGGCTTTTTCAGCCCTTCCAGCTAAATTCAAGCGAGATACCCCTCTCTGACCAGAGCATATTTCTGCACCACAAAAAATAATAAAACACTGCAGGATGCAAAAAAAAAAATCATAATATAATAATAATAGGAACCAGACGTGCGCTCCAGCCTTATTGCCAATTGCTGTTAAAGGAGCTAAAACAGCACAAAGGCCAGGAAGAATTACAAAATCTCAGCCCCGCTGCTCTCCCCACTCTGTCTTTCGACACACGGAGCCGAGTCTTTTTTATTAATTTTTTTTCCCTGATGCGTCTTAGATTAAATCCACACTGAGAGCAGCAAACCCCACCCCATCCCTTTCCTCATACTGGGGAGTGATACCGGGAAAAAAAAAAATGGTAGAAAACCCCTAAACATCCTCCCCCCCACCACACACACCCCCAGTCCTCCCTCCTTTTAATTGCCTTCCCCGAGGTCGGTACTAGGAGAGTGCTTGACCCCCTCCCCCAGCGCCTTCCCGAAGTTGGATCAAGGAGGTTTTGGGGGAAAAGATGAGGGGGGAGAGAGAGAGAAGAGCGGGATGGGCTTCGTGAGTTTTAAGGGAACAATGCAGAGTAAAAGTTCTCTTAAAAGCCAAAACACGTAAAACAAATCCTCTCTTAATCTCCTTACCTTATCATTCTGGTATGCGGTCACTGCGATGAATTCAGTCTCCGGGAAAACGTAGGTCCTGAACGTGCTGTAAGGAAGCTTGAGGATATCGTTGGCTCGGACGATGTGGAACCGGGGCTGGTACTTGTGCATGGAGTTTAAAATGGTCTGGGGGGGGCAGCGGCCGGCAGCAGAGAGGGCGGGAGGGGGGGAAAGAAGACGGTCAGCAGGAGCAGCATTTCCCCCGGCCATCGGCACTTTCTCCTCCTAATTTGCCTTTCCTCTCCTTCCTCCCCTCACTCCTCCTCCCCGCCAAGCACACTCCAAACACACGCACACGCCTCGCAGCATCCAACTAAAAGTACTGACAGCTCCAGCTCGCCGGGGTTAGGCTCTCGCCGGACCTCTCGGAGGAGAGGAGAGAGGGGGGCAACCCCTCAGAGCTCTGCTCGGAGAGAGGGAGAAGCTGTTTGGGCTCCGGCAGCAATGCCTTCTGATTTCAAGGTGTAAATAAAAAATAAAATCAAGTAAAGCAGCAGCAGCAGCAGCAGCTACAATTGCAACACCACCACGAGAGCCTCGGCTCGGTCTAATTGCGTGCCCCAATTCACTTAAGGCCTTCTGCGAAAGGCAAAAATGTATCGTCTAATCAAATCACAGGCAGCAAATGCAATCTTCGGCACATTAGAGATCCCCCGGCCGCGGCCACCAGCAGCAAGCCCCGGCTCCGAGGCCGAGGCTTTCCCAGGAATAGAAAGAAATGGCCAGGATCGACAGAGCACTTATCAGCAGGTTTGTTTGATTTCACTCTCAGGGTAAGTTTTTATCTCTGCACACCCGGTAAATGTAAAGGAGTGGATAGACATGAATGGGCAACTTGACCTCTGCTTTTGGTCCCTGTTTATTTTCACTCCGGCTTGCTTTACATTATCCAGATTAATATAGATTTAAACGTTTGCGTACTTAGGCCTTTAAGCCCTTTATACACATATGCATATCGTTTTCCTACGCTTAGAAAGTGTGATCGGCTTTATTAAAAATATATATAGATATATAAAGTCACCGCAGCTCTGAGAAATATCGAGTTGCGCTGCGCTGGAAATGTATCCCTGAAGTTAACGCTGCATGGCACGGGGAGGTTACAGAGTAAACTCCAGCCTTTCACCCTGACCCCAGCAGGAGGAAAAATCAAGGGCTATTATAAACCGGGCAGATGCCCGGCCCCGGGTGCGCGGGGAGGTCTTTCTGCCCCGTTTTCCCCGCATTTCGGCCGCCCGCCGGAGCTGCCAGCGGGGCCGCGGGGCCAGCCCGGCCGAGCAGCCGCCGTGCTCCGGGCAGACCCCCCCGCCGGGACCCCCCGCTCCGGCCGGGTGGCGAGGGAGGGGAAAAGGGGGGCAAAGGAAGGTGTAAAAGACACTCACAAATCCGTGCTTGTCAGAGATGTTGTTAGTGAGCTTCAGCTTGTGAAAGGTGACGACTTTGGACATCCATTGTTCGCCGGTGGCCGGGCTGTCCGGGTGGATGTACATTCTCTTTGGCATTTCAGGGTCAGCCTTGCCGGCTACCATCCACCGGGAATTGTGGAATTTGTACCTACAATCATCGGCCGCCACGATATCCATCAATAAAATGTACTTGGCCTTTTTATCCAGTCCAGTGCATCTCACTTTAAATGGAGGAAACATTCTCCTATGAGCAGAGGAGGGAGGGCGGCGGGGGGAGGGGGGAGGAAAGAAAAGACAAGACAAAAATAAAATAAAATTAATTACAGGGTTTAAATAAGCTTCTGAATTTTGGTAGCGCGTCTACCAAGCAACTACTTCAGCTTTCAAAAGCAGCGCAGTAAGTCTGTGTCCAGCAAAAAGGTTCCCCCCCCCCGCCCCCAGCGAAAAGGTTTCTCAA
>VYXC01000372.1:757392-811145 GCA_013397175.1 Platysteira castanea
GGGCAGCGGCTGGAGCAGGGGCACCGCTCATCCGAACGGATCGTAATAAAAGAGCTCTTGGAAGTGACAGCCGGGCGTTAATGGGCTGAGAGACAACGGGAGCCACGGCCACAGCATCCCTGTTCCTGCGCCGGGGACCCGCGGGTGACGCAGGATAATCTGTCCCGGAGGAGGGTGGTGAGGAAGGAGGGAGAAGGGGATGGGGGAAAGTTCAGATCCTGGCGGTCAGAGTTTGGCCGCCAGAATTAGCAGGTCCTGAGCTCGCCAGGAGGGAGGAATAACGCGGCGGGGCAAGAGAAACGCTGAGCCAAACTTAGGGACCGGGAAGGGAAAGATCCGTTCTTCAAAACAGCTGGACTGAAAATATCCACCCTCCCCCTCCAGACTGAAGGCTGGGTGAAGGTGTACGAGATCTAATATTTCAGGTGACATAAGAAGGGAGCAAACACCCTGCCAAAAGCATCTCTCATCCCGCACCACCTCCTCCCCCGAAATACAGTGACCACCCCCCGCCAAAAAAAACCCTCCAGCAAATAAATCCAAAGTCACGTCTCGCTGTCACCCACCAGCCAAGGAAAAAAAAAATTTAAAAAAATGTGTTTTATGCGCCCTGATCCTCCTGCTCAGACCAGGAGAGGAGCCGGTCGCCCCTCGCTGCCCCCTTCCCAGGGCAGGTGCGCCCACCGCCCGCTCCCACCACCCAACCACGATCCCACCGCGCAGCAAAGCGCTGGGGACAGTAGCTGGGTTTAGGCATAAAAAAGAGCCTGTTTGCTTCTTTATTAGTGTCGAGCCTACTCTAATTACGAGAAATCGCTGCTCTCGGGCTGAAACGACGTGTTGTCCTGTGCTTGTAAAATACATTTCAAGTAATTCTTTTCTGTCTATAAAATACAGCGTGTGTGGGGGGAATATAAATAAACTGCTGTCCATTTGTTTAATGCCATTTTAGCCAAATTGACTGGCCGGATTGGAATTCGACATAAAAGCTTTAGTTTGCAAAACATCCGCACTGTAACGTCTGGGAGACAGGGCTCGAGCTCCAGCGCGACGGGCACGTTAACTGCATTAAAACCCCTCCATACATTGTCGAGCTTTTGCTTTTTTCCCCCTCTCGCAGCACATCCACCCGCTCTCCTCCCCGCCTCCGGGCGCCTGCGCCTGGTTTTCTCCAAATGAAGTATTTTACGTGATCGATGGAAGGAGTCATTTGGCCCATAATTAGGTCAATAAAATCAATGTTTATTCCTCTGATGGCCTGAAAGCTAATAAATTCCTCTTTTATATTCGCTCCCTCCGAAGATTAGAAACGAGCTGCCCCAGCCCCAGCGACAGCGGAGCGGGGTGGGCGGCAGCCCGGGCCGGCGGGGATCGCCCCGTTCCGCCGGGGAGCCGCGCTCCCAGCCCGCCACCGACCCAGCCGCTGCCACCAAAAAAAATTAATTCCCTACTCCTATCCCTCCCCACTCCTGTTTATTTTTCAAGACGAGCCAATTTGCAGCACATCCAAATTTAGTCTAACCCCCCTCGAGCACCCCCCCATCGCGCGCACACACGCTCCACTCCTGTCTCGCAGATAACTTTATTTCGCTTGATTCCCTTTGGAGCCACTGTTAGTCATGGACACGCAAAGAGGTTTGAAGGTGCCTTGGATAAATCCTATTAGCCTTGGAGAAAGTAAAGCTTTTGGGACAATAAGAATAAAAAACCTCAACCCTAACCCGCGACAGTTTTATTTTTCACGCAGTAATAGCGAGGAAAAAGCATCGCGGTCCTAATCAGATCAATATAGAGACACACAAATCTTTGCAAAGGTTTAGCAGTTTACAGTGGGTTCCAGACCTTTGACATACATTGCGGATTAATTGGGCACTGTCAAGAGGGGGGAAGAGGAGGTGGGATTCCAGTTAATTAGTCGAGAAATGAATAAAAACTAAACATTATCGGAATTGTCTGCGGGTCCCGGTTTGTTAGTGGGGATTTGGGGATCAGCTTTTGTGTGCCGTAAATTGGATCTGAGTAGCGTGGTGCTGTCTTACACTGTCGTTTTGTGAACTGGCGACAGCTCGAGTCCATGGGAAAACTTAAAGGGAACCTGGGGCCGGTCACGGAGCCTCATTATCTCATGTCGGATACCATCTTTCGGGGAGAGCGTTTAATCAACAGTGGCACACAATCCTCCCCTCGCAACCTGGGCAAACCGCACCACCTTCCCTTCCCTCCGCCCTGCAAACGGCCCGAGAGAAAAAAAAAAATAAGAACCCCCCTTTCCCGAGTGGGTAAAGCCGTCCCTCGAGCTGGGAGGCGGTGGCTCAGATCCCGCAGCCGCGGCAGCCCGCGGCGAGTCCCCAGCCGGGCACGTGGGGCTTCGCCCGTCCCTGCGCTTGAAGGGCTGGGTCTCCGCGGTGCCTCGGGTTCTGCCTTCCCCCACAGAGCCGCGGAACAGCCGGGCCGTGTCCGGAGGGAGTTTGCCCCGCGGCGCTGGACGGGGCGGTCCCCGCTGCCCAGCCGCGGGGCCGCCTGGCCGCCGCTCCCCGCCCGCCCTGCCGACAGCCCGGCTCCGCCGGCTGGTTCTCCCTCTTCCCGGCCTGCTTTCCTCGAGAAAGTCACGGTTTGTCACCCGCTGGTTCTCCGGGCCGCCCCGCCGGGCAGGCGGCGGAGCCCGGCGGCCCCAGGCCGGCGCAGCCCTGCCGGGGTGTCCCGCGGCTGAGCAAGGGAGTTTCCCTTCGTGCTCAGCAAGGTGAATTCCCACCAGTCCTCCCTCCGCCTGCCCCGAAGGGTCCGGCTGGCAGGAAGTGGGGAGACGGGGAAAGAGATGGGAACGAGCGAGGGATCCGGCAGCGCCTTCCCTCCAGTCTCAGGAGAGGAGTCCTCACGGGAGAGAAACCTTCAGCAGTGAAGGATGAAGGCGAATGTTACTCCCGCCGTGCCGATGCCCCAACACGGGGGCTGCGGGGCGGGGGAGCCGCACGCCGAGGTCCCCCGGTTCTGGCCGGGACCAGCGCGGAGCCGGGATGGAGCGAGGGGAGCAGAGAGGGGGAGCCCTCAGCCCACGGGAACTCCCAGCCGGGTGTGGGTGTCCCCCCTGAGCCGCTTTGCGGGCTCCCAGGTGGGGAGGGGATCCCTGTGAGGGGGTGACGGGTCTCTGGAGAGATCTCTCGGGGTCGCTCCGTGTGACCGAGAGGGACGGGGCCGGGAGGACGAGGCTGTGGCAGACCGGGAGGAACCCGGGTCCAGATCCCCTGGCATCCCGCGTGGGGCTGGGAGAGCCCGAGGGACGGACAGACGGACCCTGCCGAACGGTAACATCCGCTGCACCCTGCTGCTTGTAGCTAGGGAGATCCCTGTCCTGCGGGTACCCTAATCCTAACCCCTCCTCCGGGGCTGAGCAAGGACGGGCCCCAGGGACGCGAACTGCCCGCCGGGGACAGGACAGCCGCCCCCGGCGCTGCTACCGCGCTCCCGGGCCGGTGCAAGTCCCCCGCGTCCCCGGATCCCCTCCATCCCGGGAGGCAGCTTGGCAGAAGGGAGGTCTCAGCTCCCGGAGAGCTGCAAGGGCATCCCTCCCGGCGCAGGAACCTCCCCCGAGGTGGAGGAAGGCGAAAACCGCTGGGTTTTGGGGAGAGGAGGGTTTGGAAAAGGAGCGCATCCCGGTCCGTGCCCGGGAGGTGCCTTCACCTCCCGCGCGGGGCGGCGCGGAGCCAGCGGCGGTGGCCGCGGGGCCGGTGACAGCGCAGCAGAGCCCGGAGCATCCCCGCGGCCGGGCAGCAGCCTCTGCCCCGGCCTCCTCCGGGCCAGTAATTGGGTGTGCTTAAAATCAACCCGGCTAACGAGCCTGTTGTCCTCCTCACCCCACCCCCGCGTGTGAAACATTGTCATTAGGCGTCTAATATCTCCATCGCTTCCAGGGGGGAATGGGAAGAGGCTGCTCGAAAAAAACCACAGACAAAAGAAAGTGTGTGAACTCCCAGCGCCCATATGCACAGCACAATGCAAAGCGGGTTAATATCAGTTAGCAGTTCTGCAGTGACCTGTAAAGTTGCCTCTCTGGAAAGATTCTTGATGTATTACTTAACATGGCTACACAGTTATCTGTCTCGGCATTAATGCGTCCATTAAATCACTGTTGAGTAGCATCAACCTACTCCCGAGTCTTTCCGTCCCCTGGGAATATGGTTTCTAAACAGGATCAAACATGTGATGCTGACAAGTCATGAGATAAGTTATAATTAATTAGAGTTTGCTACATCCACAGAATGGGTACTTGGGGGAGTGGGGATGGACCGGGCCATTAAGGACTTCAGCCAGGAGGGAGGATCTATAATATTGAGTTGGAAAACAAGAAGAAGTAATAATCAAAGGTGGCCGAAGAAAACTGCAAACCTTTGGCTTTCAGAACTCGGTCAGGATTAAAGTTGTTCTTGATGGGAAACACACCATCCACTCCTTAATGAAAACCATGGGGAGACCGATGCTGCGGATGGCTCCTTCAACAGGGAGAGGAATCCTCGCTCCAGCTCTGAGGACAAAAATCAGCGGCACAGTTCGCAGGGGGAAGAAGAGGAGGAGAGGAAGGAGTTGGGAGAGGCGAGCCGCCTCGCCTGGCCGAGCAGCGAAGCCGCAGCCAGAGGTCACGTCTGCACCCGACACACACTTCGGGGTCGTTTCGCAGATGTTCCCCCGGCTCAGAGAGGCCCGGAGCATCCCCCTGCCTGCCCCAGAGCGCCCTGGAAGCTGCCGAAACCCCTCTCGTCCTGGCAGACAAATGGCTCCTCTTGCCCTGGGCTGGGGCCAGCCCCCAGCCCTCCCCCTGCCCTCTCTCTGCTGGAATGACAGTTAAAAATCAGACTGCAAACAAGTGGATTTTGGTCCCTGTAATAGCCCTTATTTGCTTTGCTTTAACAAACAGCTGGAGGGGGGGATTTGCTTTCAGGCTGGCTGTAAAAGCTCCACACGGGAGGGGAAAGGCAGGGGACGGAGGTTAACCGGCGGCACGGGGTGTCTTTTCATGCCCTCTGCGAGTCAAAGCAATGGCTGGGTTTATTTGCTTGCTCTCTGCAACAAATGGGAGCCCTTCAGGTGAGAAGATGCTGGAAGGGTGGAATGACAGGACAGATTTACACCTGTCCTTACAGCCTACTCTGACAACCCCTATAGCCTACAGAAATGACCAGTGGTGCCGCGGAGTCTGGGGAAGTCAGCAGGTTCACTCGGCTTTTTTGTTGCTTTTTCACTCCGTCCTCCCCCACCGCTGCCCCTCCTGCTGCCTCCTCCCTTTCCCTTGTTTTCTCGTGGCACGACACAAAGCACAGAGAGAGGGACCCGACTGATAGGCTCCCCCAGCCACCCTCTGCCCCCAGGAACATCACAGCCGACCCCAGGGAGCCCCTTCTCAGCACCTCCTTGGTCGCACAGGGTGCCCAAGGTCTGCGTTTACCACGCTCCAGCCTCCTGCTCTAACCTCCTCCAATTCTCAGCTGTCCCCTCCCAGACAAGAAGGCAGAGAGGAGATAACCCCCCTTACACCCTGTCTCCCCCAAACATCCCACCCCGATGACAGAGGCTGTCCAGATGCCTCTGGAATCTGGCCGGACCCAGCTGCCATCTTCATCGGTGGAGAGGACAAAGGCTGCGTTCCCCCTCTCCCACCCCAAGGGCCTGTTGCCACCTCCGAGTGCCTGCTGAAAGCCCTCCTCAAAGCCAGCTCTCGAGTGTGGCGTCTGCTGGAGCCAGGACCACTCAGCCCCGCGATCAGCACGCCTGCAAGGCTGCAGCCATTCCGGCTGAGGGCACGGGGGTGTTGCTGAGGGTCCTCTGGAGAGGACTGGAATACATTTCAGTAGCCCCCAGCCAAAAGCATCCTGCGAGCGAGCAGCACAGCCCGATGTCTCACCACTCAGCCTCATCAAGCAGCGCTTAGCAGGACCTTGGGAGGCTCTGCTCCAGCGTGGGTGCCTGAAGTTGCACTCTAAGAGCCAAACAAAGCCCCACGACAGGGCAGCGCATGGCCGAGGTCTCCCGATGGAACCCACATGCCCACCACGCTCCCAGGACAGAGCTCCCGGGCAGCAGCGTGCTCAGGCACAGGATGCACAGCTGGGGGACATCAGGCAGAGAAGAAACAGCAGCTCCTAAGCTGCTCCAAGCGTTTTCACCTGAAGTTTGTTAAGTGTCACATTCTGCCTGGGATCTCCAGCCGGATTCCTCCTCCTGCAGCAGGCAAGGGAGCCAAAGCCATCAGTTCTTACAGAAAAACCCCCAGAGGTTTCTCATCTCCCCGCCAGGCTCATTGCAGCAATGATTTCCCAATTACGCCGAGTCAAACGGTTTCAACAGCAAAGGCTGGGAATGCCTCACAGGAGGACTCTTGCCCGCCCCAGGGTAGGAAAGAGCAGAGAGCCTGCCCCAAATGAGGCAAGCGTGGGGATTTGCAAACAGGTCCCTCTGCTCATGGCGACAGCCCTAAGCCCTGGAATGGGGTTATAGCCAGAGGCGAGCACTCGAGATTCCTCTAAAATCTTTGGGAACATCTAAGGGTTCGGCACTTCTAAAAATCTCTGGAGGCTTCTTCAGATGCCTGGAGAGAGATTTCACAGCTTGTCTTCTCTTAATAGCTGCGTTTTCGGTTTCTGGCCAGAAAAATAGGCTGTGCAACTTCTTTGTGCCTTCCTCACGATAATTAGGATTAGTAAGTCACCATTTCACCTATGACACGCACCACTGCTGCGCAGTGATCATGAGATACCATCGTTTGTAACGCTCATCCCAGTGAGGATGGACCGGGATAGCACAAAGGGGAAACGGGGGACAGAGAGAGGAGTTAAACCTTTCACAGCCTGGAAGGAGCAGGGATGCCTCTCCCTGCTGCATTCCCTCCCGGAGGCTGAGGCTTTCTGGGGTGATTCTGCCAGTGAAGACCTTGCAGGAAGTGATGAGGCCAAGAATACCCTTTGGAAACTTAAAAAAAAAAAAGGTTTGTGTTTTCTCCTGTGCGATGTGAACATGCAGATGAATTTGCATGTGATTGCCTTTTAGGGAAGAGACAAAGGTGCTCTTTGGGATTGGCAGGGGGAAGAGGATGGAATACAGGACTATGCTGAATCCCCTTTTTCCAGCCACTCTGGAGCTGATGGGGTGACATTTCAAGGAAGGCATCGACGCAGGTGCATGACCACGAAGAGTCAATCTCTCCATGGAGGTACTTCCTCAGCCACTGCCACCCACAATTTCAGACACTGGGTGCATTACGTGTGCTTGGGGATCTCCCATCAACCACAAAGTCAAGGTCAAGGTCTCCTCCTCATTCCTTAAAATGATCTGGACCCTGCCTCTCAGCAAAAAACCCTTTCTCCCCCTTTGTGCTGGGATCCCTGGAGCTGCTGGAGGCTGTGGAGGGGGAGTGCTGACAGCTGGCTCTGCTCGGCGAGAGGCCCTCGGCAGCACAACCACTTCTCACCTCCCTTCACCAAAGCCCGGCTGTGGCTCCCTCCTGGTGGAGACCCACTCCTTGTCCATCAAGGATCTCCCAGATGGGAATGCTGCTGCCCTGTCAGGTCCCAGACACGCCGGATTTCCCTCCCAGGGCACACACAGCACACCCAGGGCATCCCAGGAGCTGCTCCTGGCCGAGGCACAGCAGATCTGCAGATACTCAATGACCACGTCTGGGGAGACTGCACGTGTTAAACCCAGGCACAATTTCCAGGCATGGAAAAGGGTGTGCTCAGAAACCTCAGGTATTTTCTAAGCCTACTCAAGGCCTGCCACGATCAGATGGTTTGTCCAGCCAGAGAAGTCCTGAAGATGGAGCACATGGCTGGGAAACATCAGATTTGGAGGGAGTTAAGGACATTGGGAAGACACTTCCAAACGTGCAGTTTTTCTTGCATGACACACAGGGTCACTCTTGTCAACAAATATCCCATTTTAATATTTCATTAAACTTTCATGGTGTACTCTGAGTCCGTGGTACAGGCACAGTCAACAAACATAAAAATCAATTAATCAGTCCCTAAGCAAATACCCAGGGAGAGAGAGAAAGGCTCCCATTAATTTCTCCAGACTTCAGGTCAAGCCCTAAATGTATAAAGATCAAAAGACCTGGAGATTAGCATTGAGCCAAGTCATCAGCACTGGGATTTCCAAAGGCCACGCTCAGCCCTTTGCAAGTAGATGGGCAAAACCACACTGACCCAAGATTTTTCAGTTCCCTTTTCTTTGGTGCAATGAGGCAACTTTTGATTTTATTTTTTATTTAAGAAAGGAAATGGTGGAAGAAGTTGTTTGTGTTTTTCACCGCAAGTGAGAGTTTTCCTCCACACACACACACATCACTCTGAAGTTCCTGAGAAGAGGAGTGACAGCCAAATTGCCTCGCAGCCTTTGCTCCGTGCTACACCTCCCTGCCAGGTTTGTGCTGGGAACAGGTGGCTTTCACACCTAGCACATTTTTGTGCTGGCTGAGTGTTAGCAGTGAAATCAAACCCTTTCCTCCGACCCAGGAATTTTGATGGCAGAGGGAAGGGTGTCTTGTTTGAGGGGGTGTGGCACTTCTTTCCACAGGAACATTTATCATTTCTCTGCTGAAAAAGAGACCAATAACCCATACCCCGTGCCTGTTATTACCCTGTGAATTCAAAGGTGTCTCGTTTTTAATGGGCCCTTAGCAATAGCGCCGGCACCTCATCATTTATCATCTCGTGCTGACAACTTCCTTGATGCAGAAAGCTCCTGAGTGGCACCTCTGGAAGAGGTGTCAGCAGAATGAGCCGTGAGGGGTCTTGTAGCTTTTCCTGTAGTCAAGCAAAGGAAGACCCGAGGCGTGTTTGTACCTTTGAACTGCAATATCAGTCACAATCTCAGAACTCCCCATGTTCTCCTCCCTCGCCCAGTGCCGGGCAGAGCACAGGGGAGGAAAATCAACCTCTGAGGGCCACATCTCCCTCTTCAGCAAGGGCAAGAGGGATGGGGCACAGCAGGGCAGGCAGGAGAGCCCTGCTCCCACCTCCTTCCCAAATCCAACGACCATGTTGGAGCCAGCACAGCTTGGAGATGCCCCTGCACAGGGCAGGACCGGCCCAAACTGCTTCTCCTCCCTCCCAAAGCAAAGCAGAAACCAAGGGGTGAGTCACAGCTTTGACCTACTATTCGAAGCCTGCTTTTTTTCCCAGGGCTTCAAGGAAATCTCGTGTTAAATCCATAACCGAGTCCTAAGGGAGACAGGCAAAACATCCTCTGACACATCTGACCTCCTTTCTCTCTCTCTCTCTCTCTCTCTTCGAGAAGATGTTTTTCAAGGAAAGGAGCCAAAAACTGAGCTTAGGGAAATGACTGGAGCTTGGCTGGGCTGATGGGGCTGAGCTGACTTTGGCCAGGCAGGGCTGCCTCCCAACCTGCTCCTATGCAAATCCCACCAGCAGCAGCAGCAGCCTCGCCCTGGCAAAGGCTGCTCTTCCCTCCTGGTTTGTGCAAACACCGCCTTGCCACAAATCCAGCTGCAATGGCCTCGAATGACAACAGCTGATTTTGATGCTGGCAACAGTAAATCTTGCATTTTCTCCTCGGAGGGCTTGGCAGGGCCAGGCTGATTTTCTTCTCCAAACCTTGCCTGGCAAAGGTTTCCCTATCTCATAGCCTCATGCAAGCACAACACTCTGTAATTACCAGGTCCAGAGCCTTTCATTCGAGTGCCTTCAAGGACTTTGAAGAATTTTGACTTGGGGCCCCCTGGGGTGAAAGCCCAAGGATTACTTTGCCCAATTTACTTATGAGTAAACTGAGGCACGGCAGAGGGAAACCTGTAATTTTCACGAGTCTGTTCATTCAGGATTCCTCGTTTTCCACACTCCCAACTCCAAAATGCCCTAAAGGCTTCAGTATTCAGGGCTGCTGAGCAGCCAAATATTTGGCGGAAGGATTTTGCAGCGCTCCGGAAAGCCAACTCCATCCTCCTTCCAAACCACCCACTCAGAAAAAATCAGGGCATCCAAACCCGGTGGTTTGTGACACTCAGCTGATAATAGGGTGTGCTGTTAATGAGCCCCAAATCCCAACCTCTCCGCACTTCCATTGCAGAGATATCTAGAGGGGAAAACAGGAAAGCAGGTAACAGCTTCCCCCTCTTCTGCCCCAGAGCTCAGTGCGGGCAGAACGTGGGAGGAAGGGAGGAAATTCCCCAGAGCCCCACGGGAGGCTGAGTGCTGCTGCTGCCAGGAGACACCTCTGCCACAAGCAGCACGTAGGGCCACCAGCACCAGAGCCCCACCAGCAGGGCCTGGCTTCAGCACCCAGGGCTCATCTCCCATTTTACTGCAGAAAATTCAGACGTGAGCTCTTAATGAGATCACGTCGAGGCTCAGGCAGGAATCCAGCCCCGCTCTGTCCCCAGGGGTTGTGCACAAGGGATGGATTCTCTCTCGAGGGATTTCTCCAGTGTTCAGTGACTCGTGGGCAGCAGGGATGGGTTCAGCAGCTGCTGTGGGCACTGAGCAGCTGCTGCCAGTGTGGATCCTCTGCCCAGCAGTGAGAGCTTGCTCCAACACCCACAGCTTCAGCAGTGGTCTCCTCTATCCCACTGCTGTCCATTCCCACAAAAGTTTTAGGAAACTCTCACCCCTTTTTTCAACTTTGACTGAAACCACCATTTAAAATCTACTTGGGGAAGGGCAAAGCCACTTCAACCTCCTTTTCCTAGCAACCGCCTGAAGAAAAAGGAATAATTGTCTATTACCCACATGCAGCCAGAGAATAAGTTACAGGAAAGAATCCATCAAAGGGGAAAAGGAGATTCAGATATTCAAGGAAAAGATTTCCAAGTTGACTTATGATTTTTCCTCCAGGATCTCGTTGCAACAGGCACTGTGCAAACACTCAGTGAGAGACAATTTCCTGCACTAGATATATTAAAATCTAAGCTGCAGAGACAGAAAGAGTGTGGGAGGGAAAATGGGAGGGTTGAGGAGAACTGGACTGACTCACCCTGGGTTACTTATCTGGTCAAGAATAGAGGCAGGCAGGAGCAATCCAAGGCTCCAGAGTGCCAGTCCAACGCTGTCCTTCAGACAAGGTTGCTCCTACCTACCCCTTTGATCTGCCCATAACAGCAGGGAGCAAGGGCCACCTCCTATCAGAATGAGAAGCCAGGCCACAGCCAAAGAGCAGCAAACAGAGAAACAGCGAGAGGAGATTATCTGAGAACGCCAGGTACTTGTGGGAATAAAGTGCCTGTCACCAGCAAAAACATGATGGTGTCACACGTGGGCTGGGGTCAGCCAGCCCAGCTCCCCAGCAGCCTGGGCTCTGCTCACCCAGCAGCAGCAGGGGCTGCTCCACGTTATCCATCCCCTGGGCTCTGCTCACCCAGCAGCAGCAGGGGCTGCTCCACGTTATCAATTCCTGAGCTCTGCTCACCCAGCAGCAGCAGGGGCTGCTCCACGTTTTCCATCCCCACTGCAGGAGCAGCACAGGGCAGGGGGGAGCTCAGGGAAGGCCGTGCCCCAGTTAGGAGAGCACCAACATGTGGTCCCAAGCCAGGGATCTGGATGTGCTGGGCAAAGAGGGAGAGGGGTGATAAACAGAGAAAATAATGCCAAAATAGTCTTGTAAATGAACCACCTTGAGTAAAGGAAAAGAAACGGGAATCCAGTCCTGCTGAAGGTGAATTAAACCTTCCTTATCCCTCTGAACCCCTGAAAGAGTTAACGAAATAGTAGGAAAAGGAGAACAGAGATTCTAATTTATGGAGAGGTTCAAAGGGCTTTTGATAAAGCCCTTCAGTAGAGTCTCTGAAGGAAATTTTATAATCATGGGGTTGGGAGATAAAGTGCTGTCATAGATTAAAAACTTGTTGAGACAGAAAACAGAGGAGAAGGAAATAAATGGCAAATGACCAGCATGGAAATAATTTAGGAGAGGTGTCCCCAGGATGAATTTGGAAAGTGGTTAACTGTAGTATGACTTTATGACTAACAGCAATTAGACCTGGTAGAATAATAAACAGAAGCATGGTAACAGCGTTGATCCTGGGCCCGTGTGCTGCAAAGTCTGATCTAGAACAACTCATCTGTCTTTTCTTTTATTAATTTGGGGGAAAAACCCAACACAAAACACCACCAAAGCCATGTTGTTATCCCCGTTCATCCCCCCCGAAAGCAAACCCAGAAACATTTCAACGACACCTCCCCGTCCCCACACTCCCTCTGCGGGCAGAGCTCTCCAGAGCTCTCTGACAAAGAATCCCTGGCACCAGCAAAGCGGAGGAGCAGGATTTTTCTGGCGTTCGATTGCAATAAAGTTTTCAGCGATTCCCTCCCCCTCACTTCTCCCTCCCTCCAGCCCTGCCTTCCCTGAGCTTGCTGGGGCTGTGACCCACGGGCTGAGCAACACCCCTGGAGAAAGGAAGCTTTGTGCTTTGCTGGAACTGAGAACTTGGAGTTAAGTTGAGCCCGGGAGAGAACTGCAAGGACCAGGGGGATCCGGGAGGATCACACAGAGGGTGGGACCCCTGGAAGTGCAGCTGAGCAGCAGCTGGGGATCAGCCTAGGCTGGATGCCCTGAGTCAGGGCCCTGAGCTGGAGGGGGATGAGAGAGGTGCTCCTGCCCCTCAGAGCTGGAGGGGGATGAGAGAGGTGCTCCTGCCACTCAGAGCTGGATGAGAGAGGTGCTCCTGCCCCTCAGAGCTGGAGGGGGATGAGAGAGGTGCTCCTGCCACTCAGAGCTGGATGAGAGAGGTGCCCCTGCCACTCAGAGCTGGATGAGAGAGGTGCTCCTGCCACTCAGAGCCTGCTCCCACCGCCCCACGGAGCCCCCAGCCCAGGGCCTGGGCCAGGAGCCCTCCGGAGCTGGAAGGTGCCGTGCAAGGAGTGAGGATGGGGATTCCCTTGGCACTGGAGTGATTTTCCTGCGTGCTGCGAGGAGAGGCTGTGCTCTGGCAGGTGCCACGTGTGGCACAGGAACAAACACAACGATTGCTGGGGCACCTTTTCCCAAAACAGGTGTAAGAAAGATGATGAGGAAACGCCTCTTCCTTTTCCCACTTCCCAAACGCAGGGGTGGGGATGACTGCCTGGGATGTTTTCCATATGCTCACTGCCCCCCACCTCAGCAGCTCTGCTCTGAGCCAGGCTTGGAAAAGACCCTTCCCACCAAGTCCAGCTCTTTGTTATCCACAGGAAAAAAACCAAAAGGACAGCGTGGAGATGAACCAGATTGCACTGTACATTTCAACCAGCCTTTAATCAAGTCATGCCGGGCTAATTCGGAAACAAATGAAAATTGATACACTTCGGGCGTGCTGAGAGCAGGGAAGGGCTGGATGCAGCTGCAGCATGGGCATGGAAGGATGCTCACAGTGGGTCCACGCCCTGCCCAGGAGGGAAGAGCGAGGCAGCTGCCCCGAGGTAGAGGGGAGAAGGTGCTTGGCATTTGAAAGGAGCCGGAGTCTTTCCGTGAGGAAACGGTGCAGGAGCAGCGATTGCACAAGATGGCTGGGGGCCTGCCTCGCCTGTGTGACTCTTCCTCTCTCCCTCCCCTCCCCAGTGCGCCCACAACGGCAGCCCTTTCATGACAGAATGATTCCAGTGAGCCTAAACACAATGTGCCTTACAGCTGTAATCCTGGGACTCCTCGAGCATGAATCATACGATGCACAGAGCTGATAGTGGGGGCAGAGGCATTTGCTTCGTTTCCAGACACAGGGATGGAGTCGGGCTCCATCCGGCCGAACCAGTGCTTCCACTGCTCCTGCACCTCTCTCCAAACACCACGGAGCAGGGCTGGGTACCTGTGCGAGCCCTGTTTGCTGGAAACCACCTTCCCGAGGCGCTGCGCGGCTCGGGAATCAAAGCTCCAGGCATTCCAGCCCCTGGTCGCTTGCAAAATCTCATGACCTTGTGGAGGCAAGGCCACAAAATTCACTTGTTTGACTTCATTCTCAGACTTTCATTGAGTTTGACTTGGGGAGAGAAAAAAAGCCAACAAAACAACCAATAACAAAACACGAAGCAGCAGAAATAAAAATAAAACCAAACGGAGCAGAGTTTGCAGGGAGGGAAATCTCACTGCCCTTCCCTCCTGCCTGCAGCTTTGGCTCTTTTTTGGAAATATCCACCCATCCTTTTGCTCCTTTCTGAGCTCATCAGACATGAATCAATCTATCCAGGCCTCCTGGAGAAAAAGCAGTAAAGAAAAGCTTGGGATGAAGATCTGAGAGGCAGGGAAGGATCCAGGAGCACGCACAGGTGCCTTCCTCCAAGCAGGACTGAGCATTTCTACAAAGCCCAACACACACCAGCATCGTTCCACTGACTTCAGAAAAACCAAGCTCCCTCGGGACTGGATTAATTTTCTTTAAGCAAAGGCTCATGATGATTTTTTCACTCACTTTGGTGGAAACCAGCACTGTCCCCACCATCCTCCTGTTACACAATGCATCCCCAGCCCTCCAGTGACATTTTATTTACGTAGCCTCACTCAAAAGGTCACTGACGCAAAAAATACCCCATTTTCACTATTTGTAGGTCATGAGATTTCACAGGTATGAGTGTCCTTTTATAGCATGGAGGCAAACAGCTACGAACGTATTTTGATTGCCCTTTAAAACTTGCAATAAAGGTGTTAAAAGGAAAGAGTGTTTTTACGTGCCATGTCAAGCCCTAATCTGCTCCATATCTCACACGCACGCTCTTCCAGCACAGAGCAGTTGTTTCAAGTCTGTCTCCAGTGTTGTTTTTATTTTTTTTCCCTAAGTAGTGCTTGTATAACCAGCGAGGGAAAAGCAGAAAAGCTTATCTGCACCCGGCTTTTTAAAGTAGCAATTCCATGTTGTTGTTCTCCTGCCCCAAGGAGTTCCGTGTGACGCTGTGATTGCCTTCCCCCGGCATGTGATAAGAAAGTTCGGGCTCAAGTTACCAGCAGGGACATTGGTGACAGTGAACTTTCAGTGTCCTGCTGGTGAGGAGCCTGGTCCATGAATCCACAGCTCCAGGGCTGTGCCCTCTCCTGATCTGCCACCCAAAATCCCAGCAGGAGCTGGGGACATGGGTCAGGTTCTGGGGTCTCCTGGCGTGTGGGTCCTGAGAAGTGCCCGGCCTTGTCTCCAGCCCCATCTACAACACCAGAGGAGAATTCGGGGGCCTCCAGCTGGAGTCAGAGGAGGCCAAGAGCTAAGGAAGGCAGTGGGAAACACTTAGGAGCTAAGCCTGGGCTTTGTCTCCCTTTCACTCACAGCTCCAGCGAGAGCAGGGCAAGGAAACAGAATCCTCTTTTTCCCCTTTGGCTATTTGTCACAAAGCTGGGGGAGGAGGGCACTTAAATGCCATAAAACCATCCCCTAATCCCCCTCCCACCATAGAGAGAGCTGTCAGGGGTGCCTGTCTTCCCAAACTCGCTGGCAGCCCGCGTGTGACACCTCCAAGCCACAATTATCATTAGCTGAGATTCCCAAATGACTCTCAGAGCCCCATCCCCTCATCCCGAGCATCCTCTGTGCCCCTTGCCCCTCCACCCCGCCCAAAGGCTGCCCAGCGCCAGTGATGCCGCTGCTCCCTCACCTGAGAGCCACGAGGCAAACACGGCTCAGCTCCTGATCGGCTTAAAAATAAACAATCGGCAACTCCCCTAAAACAGGAGAGTCCAAACAAATAATTATCACCTCCCCCTTGACTCTGGCGAGCGGGGCCGGAGCTGGCTGCTCTTTCTGCTCCTGTGTGGTCTCTCCCTTATAGACAGGCCAACATAAAGGACTAAGGCACTGAAACTTAACGAGTTACTGCTCGTTAGCTGGGGCACATTAACTGCCCGCGCGCTCCCTCCGGAGAGCCGGGACAAGCTCTTTGTGCTGGGAACGGGCCGGGACAGCGTTCTCCGGCCTCAGAGTCTAAGGCTGGTTCCTACGAGGTTTACAAAGGTGACCGGAAAACAAACCGCTCGTCACCGGGGTTCAACCGCTAACCCAGGGATGCACACCCACCGGGGGAAATCAAACTGCGAAGGGCTGGCAGAGGGAGGAACGGCCGGCCCAGGGCGTGCCCGGAGCGGGGACCCCGCCGGGGAGCAGGGCTGGGGAGTGGGAACCCGAGATGGGATTTAATCACACCCAACTACCTGCCCGTGCTGCTCCTCCCCGGGTGCGAGCAGCGAGGCTGCGGCAGCCGCTCCGCTCTGCACCAAGCACGGAGGGGAAGGAAATAAATCAGCCGGCAGTGAATACACCCGTTCCAGAGGAGAGTTTCTACAGTGCTGGAACCGCCAAAGACAAGAGGGTTTGTGGCTCCGCAGAAAAACTCCGCCCCAGCTATTTTTAATCTCCCTCTTCCAGAGCGCCGCAAGCCGCGATGCTTTCAAGGCATTTTTTTGAAGCACAGCAAGTATTTTTTGAGAAGGAAAAGGGTAGAAAAAATTAGATGAGGTGAAAAGGGAAGGAGGAGGCGCTGCTGTGGGTGACTTCCCAGCTGGGCTAGGGCAGGCGCAGCCCCACGGACAGTCGGTGAGGAGCGCTGACAGGCTGCGGCTTGTCGGCGTGGCCCTGCCCTGTGTCAGCAGAGCTGCAGCCAGGTAATTACACTTCTCTCTCTCTCTCTGGACATTTCGCACAGAGGCAAAGCTCGAGGCGCAAACCTGGAGCAAACTGCGTGGTGGCATCTGTGTGCTAATAAGGTGCCTCTGCGTTTGAGAGCGTGAGAAATCAGCTGGGCTTCAGAACGCAGCACGACCGAGGGGTGACAAACGTCCCCGCTCATCCCCGGGGGACACGGGTGTCCCTGCCCCGCAGAATTTCAGTCTGGGTTAACCCATCCCCTCTCCGGGCCCGTCTCCCACAGGTGAACTCAGGGCTGAACCCCCCCAGCACCAGTTCCTGGGGGTCTCAGACATAAATCCAGGGAATTGGGAATGCCGGGTACAGCAGAGCCAGGCTCCTGCTCAGGGGGGATTCACCTTCACAAACAGGTTCTCTCTCCATCAGCAAAGCTTTTGGGAAAAAAAAAAAAAATTAGGAACACTTGAAATCTTTGGGTTGATGATTTTTTTACGTAGCCTAACTCGGTTGGGATCTCTCATCTGTAAACCACTACGGTTTTATCTCAGGGTGGAAATTTCATATGAAATCCAAATGTACTTTATGATTCCTTTCTGCTGCCAGCTCTCTTATTTTTAATAACTTCTAAGATCAACGAAGCAAGGCTATTTCAGGCAAATGTTTTGTACAATCTGTCCAGATGTTCAAATACCAGCACAGAAGTACTCCAAGAAAAGAAGGTCCTTTCTTCTGTCCTTGCAAGAAATATGTTTGCTATCACATTTTTAACAGATAACCCCTTCTTGGTGATCAGCAGAAGCAAACATCAATTTTTATTTGTATTTTTGCAAATCTTTCTCCGTGCCATTTATCTAATGAACTCACCCCAAACAGCATCTCCAACTGGTGCTGCACTATCATTTATTCTGCTGCACTAATAATTTAATTTTCATTGGGGAGCAGGGGGAAGGAAGATGGAAGGAAAGAGATGATTTTACTAAATTGCTTCACTTTGGATAATGTTCATCCTCTGGCAATTTCTGATTTATAGCTACAGTTGGCATTTCCAGTTTCTTAGAAATTAATCCCCATACTTTAAAGGAAGAAAAATACCTTGAGTGAGCCCAAGACCGTGGGGTTTTTGATGGGGCTTGGCCAGGGCAGAGCCCCAGGCATGGGAGCAGCTTCTGCTCCTCCATCCCTGCTCCGGGAAGGGCCGGGAATGCCCCGTGGGGATCCCCAGGGAGTGGTGGAAGGTCCCACCACTGGTACAGGGAGGGCTCAGCAGCTCCTCTGGGGCTGTGGAGACCCACAAACCCCAAACCTCCCCAAACCCCCGGGCTGACCCCACTTCCCAGCCCCCCCAGGCGGGGTGCTGGGAGCTGGCTGTCCCCTCCTTCCCCGGGGTCTCTCCCCACCATGCCCTGCACTGCCCCTGGCCTGCTGCACGCTCTGGAGGGGAAAGGAGAAGAGAGAAAAACCCAACCAAGGTGCCATTAAAGTTAATTGTTTTTATTGCTGGTTTAACAGTGTCTTGTAAATCTTTTTATGGCCCAGCCCAGGAACACCAGTGAGGCCTAAACTGGAGCTGGAGCAGGATGAGTAAGGGAGCAGAGACAGGGGAATCACAGAATCATAGAATTTGTTAAGGCTGGAAAAGCCCTCCAAGATCATCAAATCCAGCCACTAACTCAGCACTGCCAGGGTCCCCACTAAACCCTGTCCCCAGGTGCCACATCCACACGTTTTCCCAATATTCCTGGGGACAGTAATTCCACCCCTTCCCCGGGCAGCTTGTTCCAGTGCTTGACCACCCTTTCAGTGAAGACATTTTCCCTGTTATCCAACCTGAACCTCTCCTGGCACAGCTGAAGGCCATGTCCTCTTGTCCTATTACTGGAAGACCAGCTCTTGCTCTGGTCTCCTCCCCTGAAAGCTGTGGGGTAGGAGGGAGGTTTGGGGCCATGATGCCCAAAAGTAGCACGGAAGGGGGTGGGATAAGCCCCAAAATATCCCCCAGCTCTTCCCCACCCAGCCAAATCCTGAACATCCCTTCTGCCGTGGCAGAGCTCACTGAAGTTTGTTCTCTCAGAAACACCCCAGGGTCCCACGCGTGTCCCTCCTGCCAGGGACACGGAGGAGGAGCAGGGGCACCTCACCGAGGTCCTTGCAGGGCACGGGAAAACCCCTTTGATGTTGCAGTACTTGCAAGGAGAAAGCTAATCCCATGTTGTGATATAAGTACCAGATGCTTCTTGGAAGAATTATACTGGGGCACAGGGTTAATGCTCCAGCTTTTCTTTAAAGTGTCCCGTGGATTATTCCCCGATTAAAAGGATTGTTCCCCGAACGGCCGGAGTGTCAGCCCGGCTGTTATTGTTGTTGTTGATACATGGGGCAGGAGAAAGGACGTGGGGGGAACAGGGTGTTGGGATTTATTTGCTGCCTCAACAACCTTTTGCCCCCTCTTCGCCTGACCCCTCTTCTCCCATCCGAGCTCACTGAGGGTGGGTTGGCCACTGCTGGAGCTGCTCCCCCAGCAGGGGAGGGAGTGAGGCTGGCAAAAGGGTGCCGAGAGGGTATGAAAATATTTTTTCCAGGTCTGGCGCACCGGGCATCCACCTCCACCTGGGAATGAATTCGTGCAATGAGATACACACACAGAGGGGTGAGAAGGGCTCAGCCCCCTGTGGAAAGCTGCGCCCTGCCCCAAACCCCACACCGCACCTGCTCTGTGCCTGCAGAGGTGTCCCCTGCCCCAGCGGCTCCCGCATCTCCCTCCTTACCCCCCATCTCCACTTTTTTGGTTGTTGTTTTCTACCGGGTTGGAATCCCAGCCCAGTCCGCACCCACCTCCCCATCGCCCGCACCCTCGGAGGGGCCGGGGGCCGCTCTGCGAGCGGGGAGGCTCCCCCGGGCTCGTGGGGCGATGGACCCCGGGCACCGCCAGCCGGGCACCTCCTCCCGCTGATCTCCGCTTAACCCACGACTGTTACCAAAGAGAAAAGGTCTCCGACTTAAAACGTTGCAAATGTTCTTAAACCGGGACGGCGCCGGGCTCGGGAGGGGGGAAAACTGCATTTCCCAAAAGCAGAGAAAAAGCAGCAGCTGTGCCGAGGCACAAACACATCATCCCTCCCCAAAACCCCCGCGAAGGGGCTGCGGGGACCCACCCGGCACCTCTCCGCTGTGGGGGGATCGGCAGCAGAACCGCGGTGTCCGGAGCATCCCCGCCTTTATTTCCGTAAACGAAATCGCCCCCTCCGAGGGGGGGGCAGGAGCGCCCCTCCCGCCCGGGGCCGCCCGGGGGNGCAGCAGCTGTGCCGAGGCACAAACACATCATCCCTCCCCAAAACCCCCGCGAAGGGGCTGCGGGGACCCACCCGGCACCTCTCCGCTGTGGGGGGATCGGCAGCAGAACCGCGGTGTCCGGAGCATCCCCGCCTTTATTTCCGTAAACGAAATCGCCCCCTCCGAGGGGGGGGCAGGAGCGCCCCTCCCGCCCGGGGCCGCCCGGGGGTCGTGTCTCCCACGGGGGGCTCTGCCCTAACCCACTCCCACCTCCCCCGGCTCCTTCTCCCGGGATTTCCTCCCGCTCCGCTCCGTCCCTCCCTGATAAACAGGGATTTGGTGCCCCTCGGAGCGCGGCTCCTTTACAGGGGGGGGGTTGAACCCCACTTCCCCATACCCGGGGCTGCGTGTCCTGCCCTCCCGGACCTCCTGAACCCGCGGGCGGGCAGCGCCGGGACTGTCCCATGGGCATGGCAGGGCCAGCGGCCGCGGGATGCTCCGGCACGGGCCCGGGAGATGCTCCCAGAACGCCGGGAATCGCTCCCGGGAGCGGCTCCACCGGGAGCTGCCCCGAGCCGGCCGGGCGAGCACCCCTGGCCCCTGCCCGTCCCTCGGTTCGCTCCTGAACCTCTCCCGTGTCCATGGGCGTTATCAGCGCCCAGGGCGAGCACCGCCCGCCCATCGGCGTTATCCCGCACGGCGATGTTCGAGGCGCTAAGCCCTACAGGGAGCGGCAGCCCGCACCCCTCGAGGGTCAGCTCACCCCGGTTTTGCCACTGTCCTGCCTGCACTGACCGCTGCTCTGTCCTCCAGCTCCCCCACACACCATCTCTCCTCTCCCTCAGGCTTTCCCCGCTGTGCTCTCCCTGCCTTTTCGGGGAGCTCGTGGGGTTTAACGCTGCCAAAACATCAGCAAGGGAATGGGGAGACACGGCAGAGCCGCTGGAAAAAAGGGGGGGAGATCAAGGCCTGATAAAAAAGGGGAGAAGCCCTCATACATCCCGGCAGAGACCTTCAAAGCGAGCAGCTTCTCCTCAACTTGAGCACATAAAGGACATTTTTTTCCACATTAAGTGTCGGGAAGGCAAAGCCAGGGTCCATAACTGGGAAATTATGAAAGGAAGTAAATCCATCAAAGCAAATGCAATTGGGAATACAATTAAGCAGAGGGCTGGAAGGACACAAAAGGAGGGAGGATGGAGCGGGCTCTGCCGCTGAGTGACGATACGCAGGCTGCGCAGGGAAAAACATCCCGGCAAATGCCATTTTCCAGGAGGCTCTGGGCAAGGAATAAAAGCAATAGGAAGCCAGGGCAGCTTCCGAGAGGGGGGGATGTGGGTGCTACAGCACCCTCACCCCAAGACTTGGGGGTTGTTTGGGGTTTATTTTTGAAGCAAGTGCTTTGAATTGTAAGAGAAAATCACCCTTTTTTTTTTTTTTTTTTTTTTTTTTTTTTTTTTTTTTTTTTTTTTTTGTGGGGAGGGCTGCTGCTGGCGTAGGACGTGAAAGCTCGGGGCAGTGGGACAGCGCTGGGGACACGGGGGACAATCCCCGCACCCAGCTCAGCCTCCACCGCAGCCGCTCAAACTCCGCGGAAACGCTGCGAAGAGAAAAAAGTGCCACCCTGGCAGCCCAAAATTCAGCGTTTTCAGCGCAGTGCCCCGGGCCAGGTGCTATGGAAAAGCGTGGGCTTTGCCCCCACCCCTTCTCCCCGCCGGTGTGCGAATGCCCGAGAATTTCGGCTGGAAAGGAAGCGGGGATGAATTAAAACTACACAAACTCTTAAGGCAACGCTTCCATCCCCACTTTTCCTTTATTTATTTTTTCTCCCCCCAAGGCAAGAGGCAGGAAGGGCTGGAGGGACGGTACTCAGAAAAGTGAGAAGGTTTTATGCGCTGTCATTAAAAAAACCCCAACCCGAACGCGAATTTTCTTTTGTTTGCAACACAAACTATAGCCCAGCTCTGCAAACTTAAGGAAGCCGCTTCTGTCCCTCTGTGCACCTATTTATGCAGCCTCTAATTAACACATATACAAGCGCGGAGCCTTCCATGACATTTATTGTTCAGATCTTTCTGAAAAACAATAGATCTCCCGTCAGAATTTCCTATTCCTTGGGCTTCAAATCATCAGCGTTTCCACTGAGGGGGGGCGGAAAATGTGTCAGGATAATCAGCGATTTTCAGCAGCAGTGATTTTTTTTCGATTGGGGGTTAAGAAACAAAAAGGAGGAAAACGAGCAAAGGTGGTATAAACACGCAATTATATTGCAAGAATTTTTGCACAAATGAACTTAATGAGTAAAAAAAAATGTGTAGTTAAAGGCTTTGCCCCCTCACTGAACCAGATTAACAGTGTTTGTTGCTTTTCTAACTACACAAAACTGCAGTAATGAAAAATAATCTTGACATCATTTAACTTCCTTAAGGTATCTTTCCCCCGCAGACGCTTTTAGTGCTATTAAAGAGATGAGCCGGGGTTGTATTGAACTGTTACAACGCTCGCTTTAATCAGAATTAGGCTGAATCCCTTAATATCATAATTAGGGAAAGCGCCTATTAAAAAAAAAAAATAAATTCCTTAGTTCCTAGCATCAGCGAGCTCCAGCATTCCCAGCACCAGGAGCTGGAGACAGACACCGAAAATTTGTGGACGCAAAAGCTTTCAAACCCCTTGAATAGGAACGCGCTGGGGACCTCGGGGTTCTGCGTCTCCACCTTCCCCCGGCTCCGGAGCCGCCGCCCGCTCCCGCTCCCGGTCCGGTCCCACGGGGAGGTGACACCGCGTCCGAGCCAGTGCCCCCCTTCCCGCAGGGGACACGGGGTGAAGCGAGAGCGGTTTTAGGTGCTCGCAGGGAATAAAAGTGACACCCACCCCGCCGCGGTGCCGGGCTCGGGCAGGACCCGGAGCGGCACCCGGGGAGCCGCGCCCGCAGCTCCGGAGGGCACCGAGGGGCATCCGCACCGCAGCTGCCCTGCCCGCACCCCACGGGTTTGTTTGGGCAAGTTTTCTCCAAATGCCAGGTTTTTGCGGAGCTGTCAGGGGAGCGGGACCGCGGCGCTTGGAGGGAGCAGTGGGGAGGAATAAAGCGGATGCGGCTGCCGGGAATCGTCGCTCCCGGGACACCTCCTCTGTGGCAAAACGTGTGGCAAGGACAGTCTTCCCACCCGCAAACTGGTGGCACAAGGTTTGGGGAGGGAGTGGAGAGCAGCAGCGAAAAGCCTTTTGTGGAAAAGGAAGGAAAAGCTCAAAAGGGAAAAAAAAAAAAGAGAGAGAGAGAGAAAGAAACAAAAAAAGGAAACAAGAAAAAAGAAAGGATAAAAAAGGAGACCAAAAAAACAAAAAGAAAAAAGAAAGAAGGAATTAAAAAAACAGAAGCAAAAAAAGAAGAAAAAGGGGGAAAGGAAAAGGAAAAAAGACAGGAGGGAAAATGGAAAAGAAAAAAAAAGAAGACAACAACAACAAAAGAAACAAAACCCAACCCCCAGCCCTTAGAAACACCCATATCACGCCACCCAGTCCTCCCACTGCTCTCTGTAATCCAGCGGGAGAAACCAAAGGAAATAAAAGGCGAGATCCAAAATCCCCCCTCCCCGAGAACCGAGGCTGGGCAGGCTCCGAGGGCGCGAAGGCTGCGAGCCAAAGGTGGCCGGGGTGTGAAGCACCGTGCGGGGCCCGGGGTGCTCCCCAGCTCTGCCCCCCTCCTCCCGCTCCCTCTTCTCCAAGGAAAGTCACAAGGTAACCACGGCCGGCTGAAACCTAAGAACGGAGGCTGGCTGCAGATTATTTTTACATTAAGGGCTGCCTGAAGATGCAAACGTGCCTCTGGATGAGTTCTGCACTCCGGGCTTGGACCGAGGCATGTGTGGCCATCTCCTGCCCAGTGTCCTGTGCCTGAGCTCATGCACACACCCCCCACAAAAACCCCCCACAAAACACACACAAAATGCACACAACTGCGATCCCCAGGGCTCGTGCACTCGGACAGAGCACCCAAGGTATAAGAGGAAATTTAAGCTTCTGCTCTGAAACCGATCTCCCTTCCCCTGGATCACACTTTTGATCTAATTTGTTTCTCTGTCCAAATGACTTGGCTCAGCCTTCCCCCTGAAAATTCGGTGTACAGTTGACATCAATCATGTCTCAGTCTAGGGAGGGATAAGGATAGAATATCAGAGAGGTGACCATGCATGCCACATGATTCAAATCATCTCAGCATTGATTAATTGGGTTCAATCGGAGTTTCAGAATCATAACAACTGTTGTTCCCCTTCACATAACATCAACAGGGCCTTTAAAGCAGAGTATCCATTTACTCCAAGGCATGTGATGCATTAAGACCATCATCTTCTATTAAACCTTAAAGGCTGGATGAATTTTAGACAAACTCAATTAGCTCAAGATGGCTCTGCAGTGATTAGACACCGTTGCCCCTTTCCCCTTCATCAGGGATTCTTCTACCCCCTCTGCTTTTTAATACAGAGGGCAAAGAATGTTCACATGTGGAAGATGAGTGCTTTCCTTGGGCTGCTCCTGTCTCTGCTCTGGCTGTGCAGGTACTCCTTAAACGAAGGCAAATCCCCCTAAAACTTGTACAGGAAATATCACATAAAAGCAGGACTCATTTTTCCACTTGGACTCTAGGAAAAACCATTTGGATACCTGGTAGCTGGGGCACAAAGCTGTTCCCAAGAGGAAGAAGGAACAGATGGAAAGTGTGTTCTGATGGTACCTCGAGCTCGGAGGAGAGGAGAGCCAGGCAGGACTCCAAGCCTTTATAAAGGAAATTATCCCTGCCCCTACACCCAGGGAGAGGCTGTGCTTGGGTCAGACAGTTGCTCATCAATTAACCCCAGCTAAAACAGGACAGAAACAGCGCCTGGGTGGACGGGGGCTGAGCAGGGTTTGAGATGGAGACGACTTCTGCAATTCAGGTTTCCATATGGCAAGAAAGATGAGCCCTATTTGTGTGTGTTTGATTCTTATCTACCAGCTGGGATCACTCATCCGGGTTGTAACTGAAATAATAATGATTAAAGAAAAGCATGCCTGCCTTGTAATGCTGCAAGCATGGGCCTCCACATCACAAATATTCAGCCCCGATTGAGGGATGACCGATCACAAACTCAGCCTTGAGCAATCAGAGGAATATCATCTCTAATTACTGTTTTGCAAGCTGAAACCCTATTAAGCACTTCCCTGTTGTGCCTATTATGACTGGTTCTACACTTAAAACAAAAGCATCCTTTTTTTTTAATCGCTCCGCTTTGCGTGGGAGCGAGAGGGCTCTGATTCAGCTCGGGGGTTGCTTTCTTTGGCTTTTTTTGCTATTTACTCACGAAGAAAAGCTCGGAGGCTCTGATTGCAGGGACTGAGCTGACTGTTGCACGAATGCTCCTTGTAACGGGGACATTAAGTTGATTTAAGAACTGTGCTTAAACCAATCCCCTAATTTAAGGCACGAGTGTTTTCAAGGAGAGAAATTCCACAGCCAGACTTTTAGGGAAGTTTAGAAACAAGCTGACTTGAAAGCTTTATCTGCACAAACTGCCTTGCTCTGAGCACGCCAGCAATGAAAATGGATGTATAATTTTCCCTATAAATGAACATATCCTGGAACAAAACACATGCAAAGGGAGATCCTGGTGAGGCAGAGCACTGGGGACCGTGTCACCCTTCAGAGCATGTGACAGACACACCGCTGGCTGAAGGACATCACCCTGAGCTGTACAGACCATTTTTGGCTCTGATTTTACCACTAGAAACAGGGCACTGGGGAATAAAACAAGCCCCAGAGAAATAACATGAAGTGCACTGCTGGAAAGTGATGGTGGGAGACAGCAGCAGACACTCCAAGGGGACATCCAAGGGATGCTCAGCTCTGGGACCAGATTCTGGAGTAGGGAGCTCTCATTGTGTTCACATAAATTAATCAAGACAAATAATTAAGCAAGTCACTGCACAGACACCAGCCAGGACACCAAATTGATTTGGTCAAATAACATAAACTGGTGCCCCAACTCTCACCAGGTCCACAGGTATTTCAGAAAACACCCACCAAGGCAGAACCAGAGTTTTGCTCTCTCTGGCTTTCACGTCCAAAACCCAGACAATTCCACTTGTTTCTTTCCGGGATGAGCCAGGGGGGAAAACCCTCCACAGATACCTGAAGCCACTTGAAAACAGGGGAATAAATAGCTGAGGACACAAAGATGGACAAGTGCTGAGTTTTGGGCAGGCAACAAACTCAGACGGAGCAGGATCAGCTGAGTCTCCACCGCTGAATTTGTACCGGACCTGTCAGACAGCCCAAGGGGGAAACCCAGCAGAGATCCCTGCCTGGCCTCAGCCAGCGGCTCCTGCTGATGCCAGCACTGCTGGAACATGGAAAAGATCATAAAACAAGGAGCTGCTGCTAAAAACACCCAGCCCCCGGCCGTTTCTATGGATCACCCACACCAGCACACACAGAGAGACCCAGAGCTGCATCCCCTCACGTCCCGAGGGGGCTGAGAAAAGAAACAGCTTAATTTGAGCTCAGCCTGGCTAGCACGGCTGCTAATTCCCGTTTTCCACGTGCACCGCCAGAGGCAGGGCTGGGGAGCAGCGTTTGTGACACTGCAGGGACACGGGGCCGTCCCTCAGCCGCAGGAGAGGCTCGGCTCAGGAGCTCGGGATTGCATCCCCAGCCCGGCTCGGGAGCTCGGGATTGCATCCCCAGCCCGGCTCGGGAGCTCGGGATTGCATCCCCAGCCCGGCTCGGGAGCTCGGGATTGCATCCCCAGCCCGGCTCGGGAGCTCGGGATTGCATCCCCAGCCCGGCTCGGGAGCTCGGGATTGCATCCCCAGCCCGGCTCGGGAGCTCGGGATTGCATCCCCAGCCCGGCTCGGGAGCTCGGGATTGCATCCCCAGCCCGGCTCGGGAGCTCGGGATTGCATCCCCAGCCCGGCTCGGGAGCTCGGGATTGCATCCCCAGCCCGGCTCGGGCACTGCCTCGCCTGCCCACCCCAGCGAGCCCGTGCTGACCGCAGAGCAGCAGCCGCCCTCTCCCCCGGAATCAAACCTGGGGAATGGTTTGCTCTCCCACACACCCGGCAAGCATCTCCCCCAGCCCTTTGTGCTCCCAGGGATGGAGGGCTCAGGTGGGTAAATCCCAATCCTGACCCTGTGCTAAAAACCCCAAACCTTCTACTTATTTTTTTCCCCCCAAAAATTTACTTATAGAACAGAAATTTCCCAAGTGCTGACGCCACGTGAAGAGGTTCTTCACCTCCCTGCAATACAAACCATCCATCTGCGTGGAGTGGGTTCCTTGAGGGTTGTTTATTTTCCCTCACTTCTTTTTCCTCCTCTCACATCAGCTGCCTGGCCCCTTCCTTAGCAGAGCCTCAGCTGGGAAAGGGGAATGGATCCACCCCTGAGCAGTGCCGGTGTCTCCTGATCTGTGCTGGGAAGGGAGCACAGAGGCACCTGCACTCCTCACTCTGGGACAATTCCTGGAGCTGAGCCCCACATTTCCCCCTGGAATGATCCCCACTGTCCATCATCTCCGCAGGCTGGGAGTCCCCCCAGCAGGAATGGGATAATTCCTCCCAGCAGACGCCTCCAAAGCAGCTGAAAGCGAGGAAACAAGAGAAGGAATGCACTGAACCAGACCTGGATTTGAACTTTTAAGTCTCCCTCTCGCTGAGCATAACTTTTCACTTTGAATTTGACTGATCTCCAGTAGCTACAAGCTCGGGAGAAAGCACAGACATAGGGATACATCCATCCCTCTGGACTTCCTGGGAACTCCAGGCTGGTGCTGCCCCAAGTTTCTCCTGCACCTCAGTTCCTTTAGCACTCACTGAGTGAGCTATTCCAGGAATGTGCAAGGATCAGTCCCCAGAAGAGCAGACTGAGGAGGGGGAGGTCACAGAGAAATGCAGCGTTTCCCCCAGCTCTCTAAAGCAGATTTCTTCTCCCTGCCTTCCAGCCACCTTTCCCTACGTGACCTGAGAAGTTTCCCTAACAAAAATATAGATGTAACCTTATCTAAAGTGAGTGCAGCAAATGTACTACGGATAATGCGTAATTAATAACAGAAAAATAATGTTTCCCCTGTTATTAAATCAAGGTCTCCCCTGACCTCTCACCCTCATATAAGTGCCTTTAGTTTTATGACAAAGTTACTGTGTGTCTATGTGCAGGCACATCCTGGCTGGCAAGGGGCTCACCTCACCATTGCTGGAGTTACTTCAGGGATTTTCCTTCATTTTTTCTGTTTTGTTGTGTTTTTACTCTTCAGGTTAAAAAAAGAAACGCTTCCAGTAGTTTAAATTCTGCTTGGCCGGGGAATGAACTCAATCAGTGCACGGAACGGATCTGGTCCCACTGAGGAGAGCTGCAGCCCCAGTCTCAGGGTAACAACATCTATTTACACACTTGCACACGCGTGTGCATCGCTTCTGGGCTCCCTGATGCACCTCCAGCCTCGGGTGGATGCTCGAGGAACGCATCAATATTCCCATCTATCTGCAGCATGCAAAGAGAAAACAAGGAGCAGGCGAGTTCCCCGGAAGGGCTCAGCATGTTTTTGGCTGTGTTGCAGTAAAACCTTCCCTGGCTGCTCCTCTGCTTTGACACTCGCAGAGGCTCAGCCCCCAGCCCTCCCCGCTGACAAAAACCCGTGCAGACCTCGGCAAAATTACCAAGCTTGGGCCTGAAAGCCTATCAGGACATTAAAGAAATTAATAAACAGGAGGCCAGCCTGGTTTTGTCCACCACCCGCCTTTGCTGCCTCACTCCCGAGGTCAGCGGGCTCCTCTGATCCTGGGCTTCCCTCCTGGTCCATCACGTTTGGTGCACGGCTCTTCCAGCAGAACCCCGGGTTCATGGAAGCCACACCAGCCCCTAAATCCTCCCGTTTGTGTGGGAAAGCCCCGTGTGCCAGGCTCAGGGGAGCAGCAGCAGCAGCAGGGATGTGAGTCCCAGGTCATGCCTCTGCCACCAGCTCCTGGTCCCTCCAAGCACCCTGGGCCCTGCTGCTCCCTCAGGAGCGTGGCACAGAGAGAGGGAAGGGACACAAGCATGTCCCTGTCACCACAAACCCACTTGGGTGCAATTCCTTCTGTTCCTGAGCTTATTTCACTGTCTAAGTCAAGGTAACTCATTTCAAGGCTCAGCCCAGAGCTGTGCCTCTCCCCCAGGTTTTTCTTTCTTTGCCGTGCTCTGAAGTGCTAAAAGATGTGGAAAGACTTCAACAATTTCTTCAACAAGTTCAGCTTTAAGGAGGTGGAAAACCCTTTACCTCAAACACACAGACGTGAGCCAGCTCCTGAAGCTCAGGATTTATCCCTTCAGCCTCCCTGGTCTGAAGGGAGAGATCTGTGTGGAGAGAAATGCGTCTGAAACAAGCACCACACACGAGAGCTGTGATGGAAACACTCCCGTACAAGCAGGGATTTCCTCCATCCTCCTCCCTCACCACCTCCTGCCACCCCTTCTCCAGCTCTGCCTGCAGAAGGCTCAGCGTGGGCCCTGAGGTTTGGGGAGCAGGAGGGCACAGGAAGCTCCCTCCACCTTCCACATCCATCACTGGCTCTGGTTTAACCCTTTGACTGATAACCTGCCACGTTCCTCGGGCCCATCAGGGGAGAAATCCCCCGCCCTGCATTTCCCTGGTGCCCTCCCTTCCCTCCAAACACGAGTTGAGGGTGTAGCAAAGTCCAGCACAGACTCCCAGCCCCCAAACCTGCTCCTGGGACAGCAGACACCCATCTTTTGACTGATAATGCCTCCCATTGGAAGGGGAGCTTCTCCCAAAGGATGCAAGCTGTGAGGGCACCCGAAATACTCCTTTCTTGCCCTGCAATTCCAGGGGAGCACAGCTATTTCAGAAGAGAGGGGAGCCTCCAAACCCAGGGAGAGTCCTGCTGCCCAGTAGAGTCCTGCTGCCCACCAGAAGCAAACTGGTTTTGTACTGGTCAGGATCACATCCCAGTTGGGGAGGTTACAGTGGGACTGGGGAGTCAGGACACCTCCCTCCCCACAGAGAAACGGAGGTGATGGGAAGAGTTAATCCCAGCAACTTCCCCACTGCTGAAATCCCTCCTCACCCGGCTGTGGGATGCACCCACACCCTTCCCACCAAACCCTGCACGTAGATTGTATTTTATACATAGATATTTATATAAAATACATCTATTATCTTCGCAAATGATGTATTTCACAAAATACATTTGCTGCCTTCGCATCTCCTCGGTGCCCACGCAGCACACGGACACGAGCGGCTGCAGCTGGGCTGGAAAAGGCACTTTCTGTCTTCAAAGTCACCACCAGGTCCCATAAATCTTCAAAATATTTCATGGATCCCCCAAACAACCCCCCCACACGCACAACGAGCTGCTTTCCAAGCACACAAATACTTTCAAGCTCAACAAAATGTTTCGTTTGAGTCAGGGCAAGTTCTTTCATCTGGGTTTGGAGCCGCTGTTCAATTATTTCTCTATGGATTCTCCCCTGAAATGAGTTCAAAAATGAAATAAAAAAAGAGTTTGTTCAGTCTGAAAACATCCAGATAATACATTTTGCAAGGAAACTCCCTATTCCCCCCCCTCCTTTTTTTTTTGAGGGGGAAGGAGGTGTTGTTTGTTTTCATTACATAAGATTTTTCCATCAGCACATTTTATGAGGGAGAAACCTGGTTCCATTCAACAGCATTTTCTGATGAAAAACCCAACTCTGCCTCATTTCTTCTCTCTGCAGAGCTCAGTCCCTGAGACTGAGCATCCCTCCACCACTCCTAAAAACCCCTTGCTGAGAACTATGCACAAACCCAGCCAACTCCGGTTTAGAAACAAATCTGCTCTGTTTACTGATAAATATTTATTCAGATATTTACCCAGAAAACATGAAAGGCAAACCCAACATCTGGATTTCCAGTCCTGCTTGCTGGGGAATGTTACTGGGGAACAGGGAGGAGAGGGCAGCTTCGAGATCGCCCCCAGATTTCTCTGTTAAAATCAGCTTTCCCCCCTCCAAATCAAAGGGGAAATTCTGATTTACTCTGGAGGCATTTCTGTGGGCTGAGCGCCGCAGTCCTGCTCTGCTGCTCTGCAAAACATTCTGTTGTTATGGCTCAGAAAAAGCAAAACGATGAATTCCCATCCCCACGGGGCAAACCCAGCGTGAGGGTGATGGGGGCACCTCCCCCCGGGCAGGGGACCTCTCCCAGGACACCCACAGGGGACCTGCAGCCCTTTCCCTTCACAAAAATGTCCTTTCCCCCTGGACTTTAGGTGATTTGTGATTTATGGCAGTAATGAGAGCTGAGGGTTGGCCTGTGAGATGCTGTGCTGCACTTCTTCCTTCACTGGTGTTCCAGGAAAAATAATGGAGCCAAGGAGCCTTTGCTGCAGCTCCGAATTCTGTCAGGTGAGGCTGTGGTTTCACGTGGATGGAGGAGATCAGCCACAGCAGCAGGGCTTCCAAAATAGGAATGCTCCAAACACAAATAGGAAAAGCATAAAAGGACAAAATGCTCATGACCCCACTGCAGAAATGTTCCTGAGCAAGGAAGTCTGACAACTGTACATCTCAAGCCTACAAAGTTTTATTCCTACGCTAAGATTTAACTTGGCTTTCCCTGAAGCAGCAAAGAGCTCCTGGTCTGGGTTCAGTCTCCGGTCTGAAGGCTCAGAGCTGGAGCCTGACAACTGCCAAGAGTCTGAATAGGCAGAAAATTAAGGATTTTAGCTTGGGTACTGCATTTCCAAACACTGAACTAGAATTTTGTCTTGACTGTAAATTGGCATTTATCTTCCTGTACAACATACAAAAAAACCAGATTAGTAGACCTGGAGGAAATAAAGCCACCACTCCTCAAAATAATAGGAATAAGCAAGTATCCCAGTCAAAAATTACAAACATTTTTTCAAGAAAGGAGGGTTTGTTTGTTTATTTGCAACCAGCTCTGAAATTCTGCGAAGCCCAAGGAACGGCCCTGAACAAGAGTGAGAACAATTGCCTCGGGGCTTCCTCAGGACTTTGGGGGACCCAGGAAAAGAGAAAAGAAAGCCAAGTGATGAGGTGGCACCTGAAAACCTGCTCAACTGTGGGCACAGAGGAATGTAATCGTGTTTTGCCCACTTTCACCATCGATTTCAGGAAGCTGGGAGGGCTGCTCAGAAAACAGAGCCTGAGCTCCAGTGCAGCTCCAATCATAGACAGAGCAGGCAGATGCTCAATCGTCCTCAAACCACGCTCTGCTCTGCCAGCTCGAGAGCCCCTGGCCCTCAGGAGGACACAGCCAAGCTCCTGTTTAGCTGAAGAGCTGTGACAGGGCTCCAAGGGAGCTGTCCCAGTGTGAGTTCTAAAGTTGGGCGTCACCAGATGTGTCTGGGAAGACACAATAAAGAGGCTCTCACACCTGCCAGGTTCAGCAGAAAGGAGGGAATCAATTTATTATTGACATATCTCACATTCTTACACAATTCCCAACTCCACGAGGGATTGGAGGACATGGCACTTCCTTCTCAATCCCACTGGAGAAGAAAGGTGCTCATCAAAGTTCTCTTATCACAAAAGGAATGAAAACCAGAAAATACCATTAAGTAAACATTGGCCATTATTTACATGAAACTGTGAGAAAGAATCTGACTCCAAGGTTAAAAACAGAAGGCTTTAGCAAAAACCAGGGCAACGTGCCAGAGCCGGGCAGAGCCGGGCCCCCGGAGCGCCGGGGTTGGGGCACTTTGGGGCTGGGATCCACAGGCAGCCCGGAAACCCTCCCTGGAAGGAGGGCTGTGAAATTACAACCACCTCACAGGTCTTGGGAGCTACTTCTCCTATTTCTTGGCTACTTTTTGAGCCTTAAAATGCCAGCTCTACACTGTGATCCCACCTGCAGCACAGCATCCTTTCACTCCGAGGTGAAAATGAGGGGAGGTCTTTTGGGCAAGGATCCTCAGAGATCCTGTCATGTTTGAGGTTTGCAGCCTGATGCTCACCATCAGCCTCCTGATTCCTGCTGGAGCTGACAGAAGAGCTTGGTGGGGTCTGAAATCCTCTCCCTCCAAGGGGGTGTGACTCCCTGGCCTCCAGGGAATGGTTGTGAGACATCCACAGCAACTCCCAGCTCCACGTCCACGAGCAAAGCTTTAACTCCTCCATCTGTCTGCCACTGCCACAGCTTGTAGGGGAATAAATAAACACATTTGGGATGCTTCTCTTTGGTCCAAGCCAAAGTGACCACCAGAGCTGGATAACCAGGGGCTCAAATCAAGCTCCTGCCTCATTAATTGCACACATGAGTACATAAAGCATAAAGTTTTGTTTAAACCTCTGTGAAAAATGTTTAAATGAACAGGTTTTACCTTTTCTTTGTCCTAGGATGGGAATACCCCCCTGGCTGGTTAATGCACAGCAGCTGAGCCCTGCTAACTTCATCGTGGGCCTGACCCTGGCTCAGAGACTGCCACACAATAAATAAAATGCTGCAGGAAGTCTCGTGTGCGGGGAGGAGCTGCAGCCAAAGGGCTCCCACCCTGCCCTGGCACCCAGCTCCGGGCAGGACAGATTTCCTTGATGCTCTTTTTGGGGAGGAGGAGGCTTTTCCTGACTTCTGAATTACACCAGCAGGGGCAAAGAGACCTGAGCCCTGCTCTGCAGAGGCCACCTCCAGCTCTGCAGGAGCGCAGGGCTCACCAGCACTCTGAGCATCAGCTAAGCCAGAGCTGAGCAGCTACACCACCACTTCTCCCTCCAGTCCCCAACCAGACTAACTGAGTTCTGTATTTTCAGCAGGAAGGATCTGTTCCAGCATCCAGAACGGTGCCAAGCATTTCAAAAAGGTGAAAAATATGTGCAAAAAAACCACCCATAAATACCTCTGCTTGACTCAGGGCAAGCCAAGCAGACAGAAGCGTGACATTCGTGTAGCAAAATATTCCAGGAAACAATTAATGCGGGATCCAGATCAAGACAAATACTCTCCCTAAGTCATCCCAGTGGGAAGAGCAGCTGGCAGGCAGCTCTCCTCCCTGGTGGCACTTGCCCACTGTGCTCTCACAGGTCCTGGGCTGCCCCGAGCTCACCTGAGCGGGTGCCAGGGGCTGGCAGGGAGCGTCGGACACTGGCAGGAGCCAGGAGCCACGGCCAGGCCCGGCCTCTCTCCTTCAGCTGTGCAGTAACTCGGGGAAAGGGTGTCCAAAATAACCTCCTGGCTGGGGCTGGAGCAGGAAGGTTCAAAAGTTCAGCCTGGAAGCGGAGAGCCAGGGTTTGTGCAGGGAGAGTGGCCACGATGGAGGGGAAGGGCAGGGGGAAAACCCTCTCCTGCAGGAAGGGCTGTGGGGTGGCTGGCAGAAAGGTCTGTCCAGCTGCTACTGAGCTTAATCCACAGGGCCAGGATTTGGGGGTGAGGGCACAGCCCAGCTCCTGACTCAAGAGTGGGAGCTCTGTCCTGGCAGGGAGCGAGGGAAAAGGTGAGGAATTTTGCTGGGCTGCTCCAGGCAGCTTTTGCAGGAGCACCACTGGTGCAAAGGGATTTTTGGGGTGCAGAAAGCAGCCCCTGCCCTGCAGCACTACCAGCACGAAGGAAGAGCAGTGCTACTTCTGGGAAGGGCAGATTAAACCACCAGGGTAATGCCCCTGATGGCAAAGCCAGCACTCAGCCCCCAGCGTGGGTCAGACCCCTCACTTGGGAGAAGAGACCCAGACAATCTCATCCCCTCACAATCAGAGGCACTCCACGAACCCATGAAACCAAGCACAGCCTTAAATGCCCCTTCCTGGCACGGGGTGGGGTTTTCCCACCCCAGATAACACACGGAGCAGGCAGAGCAGGCGATGCCATCACCTTTGCTGCCTGGGACTACCCCACCACAACCCCCAAGCACAGCCCCGGGTGCTGCACTGGAAACAACTCCAGCCCCAAAAGCTCTTCCAGTGTCAGTGGGGTTTGTGAATTTGTGGGGTCCCTGCCCCTGGAGCAGCAGGAAAGGCACAAATGCTCAGTGCTACCTAACCCTGGGCGAGTCTCAGATTCCCCCCATCCCACAGGCTGGCATTTTTGGATGCTGAGCACCTGCAGCATTCTCACCACCCTCAACCCTTCCACCTAGAGAGGCAATTTCAAATATGTGGTGGAAGAAACAAAAAGTGCACAGAAAAGCTTGGAATTCCCCGAGAAGGGATGGGAGTGCACCCCCCTGATGGGGCAATCCAGCCCAACTCACTGCTGCTGTGCTCTCCCCTCCTCCCCTCAGCCCCACCATTAATATCTGAGATTTCTGCAGATTTATCCATTGAGATTTTGCCTTCCACGAGAAGCTCTAATAGGATTAGGTGGCCCTGCTGCTAACTCCAAATAATTTTCCTTCCTCTTGGGAAGAGGACCTCCTAGCTCACCCTGGGTCCCTCCCTTTCAGGGCACTTCCCAAGCAGGGACAACGTTTGCAGGGGAAACGGAAAAACCAAGCATCACGGGCCAGATTGAGAGGAAACGAGGGTTTCACCTCTTTGGAGCAAGTCAGAACCAACCCCTGCTGGTCTCTACCCCTTCAGAGGCTTCTCCACCAGGCAGCCACGGGAGGCAAGCACAGGCTGAGCAAAGGCTCCTCTCGCGAGCGCCGCGGCTCCTGTGGAACCAACGCCTTCCCTGCGGTGCAAGCGCTCGGCAGAGAGCAATTCCAGGCCCAACAAGATGTTACATGCAACGAGGACGAGGTGTTTGATGAATCATTTTCAGAAAAGGGGATTTTTTTCGTAATAATAACGAGAATTTACATCCCGCTGCAACACCTACAAGACAAACAAACAGAGCGAAGCGCCCGCGAGCTCGGCACGCTACCTGCCTGCCGTGAAATACTGCTCGGGAGCTGAGAACCCCTCTCGTTTGGAGCCTTGCTAAGATTCTGGCTGTAATTAATTAGCAGGTGTCTTTAAGAAACACCATCTCCCAAAGTTAATACGGCTGGTGTTTTATTTATGGCCTGTCCTGAAGAGCTGTGGTTAAAGTTAATAAAAGGCAAACGAGGAAATGTGGGTATTTTGCTCGTTTAGAGTAAAATATGTCCCCATCACTGGTGCATGTTGCTATTACTTTTGGGAAGCGCGAGGCCTGAAAACAGTAGGGAAAATTCCTGGAATACGTTTGGGTACAAGGCCAGCTGTCCATATCTGCCCACCACCACGGGAGCTGCAAACAAGAGGCATTATTGCAGTTTTGGAGTATCAGGGACCTCATTTCTGATTTAACCAGGACGATGGAGTCACAAACCACCAGTGGAGCGGGACAAAGGCTCCAAAATCCAGTGCTGGCCATCCATGCCTAACTCACCTCATGCAGAAAAAGGCACTGAGGGTAGGGAAGCACCACGGCTTCTGCCACTCACCCCAAATCAGCTTTTACACTGCTCTCCCAATTCTTATCAAGTGAAAAATCACTTGAAGAAACAGCACTGGGGAGGGTGGAATAAAAACTGACTTGTGCTGTGCTCCTCCTTCTCAGGCGATGCCTCACATCACCACTGAGAAAACCATTAAGGAACTAAGAAAAACATAATTCAAAGAAACAAAAAAATCACTCTGAACTCTCAAGCCTCTTTCTCAGCTGCTCAGCATTTCTACAGCAGGGCACATCTGTTCCCATCTCCCTGGAAGAGGGCGGGGGGGAATAATTGGGATATCTCCTCAGCAAGGAGATAAAAGCCCAGTGGAAGTGCCCGGAGCCCTGGAAGGGGCTTCCCCCACCTCAGGCTGCGCTGACCAGCCCAGCCCAGCCGGGATGCTCCCGCCTCCAGCGCCTTTCAAACCTCTCCAAGTTCCAGCCAGCCTGCCAGATTTACGACGTGTTCCACTTCTTGAACATCCT
Organism: Platysteira castanea; assembly: GCA_013397175.1. NCBI lineage: Eukaryota > Metazoa > Chordata > Aves > Passeriformes > Platysteira > Platysteira castanea. Next base: position 794,050 of record VYXC01000372.1, read on the forward strand.
TGGATCAGGCTGGGGTGATGAAAGCCTGATAGCTCTGGAGATGGCTTTTTGTGCAGAGTATATAACAAATACTGTCCCCCCGTATAGGAACACGCAATCCTCTTCTCCCTTCCCTCAAACGTCTCCTGACTGAAAACTCCAGCCAAGCCCAGCCATGCCAAGAACCTTCCCACACTCCACTCCAGCCTCTGCCTCACTTGAAATTAATTCGGAGACACAGCACCAGGGACCACGGCCTCTGCTGAGTCTTAATAAGACCACAAGGAATAGGAAAGGGAAAAAAAAAAGGAAATAAAAGGAGAGAGAAAAAAAAAAAAAGGAAAATTGCAGCAGTTCTTGTAACTGAATCTGCCGGAGTTGGAAGTGTGGTAAATGCATGTTCCTGCACTATTTGGACGCCTCTGCTCTGCCTTTAGCAGCTGCTGTAATAAACTTCCCAGAAAGTATTGGATTCACAGAAGTGTTACTAGAAACTCTAACAGAAACCCATGGAAACGATGTCTCAACGCAACCAATCAGGGAGATAATCCCCACGATAAAGAGAAACTGAAACTCGGTTTCCTCGGCTGAGAGAGAAAATCAAAATTGCCCCGTGCATTTCAGGGAGGGGAAGGAAGAAAAGAAAGAGAAGGGGGGCTGAGATCTAATTACGAGTGTCTTGAAATTCCTTCTGCATAAAGTTTCCTTAAAGAGCTGCCAAAAGAGCAAACCCTGGGCGCTGGGGGTGCCGCGCTGGGCTCTGCCCCGCGAGGACAAAACCTTTAATTACGAGTGGCCCAGTGTCCTCCACATTTGGAAACTGGATTCCTGACACACATAATGTACCCCATGCTGACACGACTATTTGGCAAAAGCCGAGCCTGTGATCTCACATTAATTGCTACACAAATATACTTATTGTGGGTATGGGTTTTATACGGCTGAAGCCTCCATTTGCACATGTTCACAATAAAAACACTCCCCCCCCTCCAAATAACGATCAACTTTTCTTGATTTTTTTTTTTGTGAGAGGTTTTTTGTTTTTGAGATGCAGTTTAATGGCATGAGAACTGTCTGTCGGCTTCCATTACCCCTTTGTTCTCATCGTGTCTCGCTTTATATGTATTTTTATAAGCCTTTTAAAAGCAAGTCTCCCTGTTCTTAATTCTTCCCTCGCTTTACTTTTGTTTTTATTGTAGGGCATCAATAGAAACAGAAAGATTTTGCTGGATTAGCGACGCGGCTGTCACTTGAAAGCAAGCCCCCTGATAGAGATCTTATAAGATCTCCCAGCTTCTTCCATCTAAGGCTTTTTGTGGGGAGACAGGAGGACGGTGACACATCTCCCTTTAAATCAGTGGCCGGAGGTGCAAGATATCCATCAGCCCGTGGGACTCACCCTTCCTCCTGCCCAACCCAGCTGAACACTCGAGCATCCACGGGATTGTTCCCTGGTGACATCACGGGAAGGGCACCTAAAGTCACAGCTCCTGCCCAGGAACTAAGGCTGCCAGGGTGGTGCTCACAGGGCTTCCCCTCGGTGTCTCATCACAGAAACACCCGAGATCTTCACCTGCTGTCCATGGGAGATCCCACAGAGGGAAACCAAGCTTCACCCTCGGGCCTTACAGCCTTTGCCAAACAAAGCAGCACCAAAACACCAAAATTTGCCCTTCTCCAGCCACTCCACAGCACAGGGTAACCGAGCTGTGAACCACTGATGCTGGCTCTGCTGCTCATCCTCCCAGTGACCCTGAGCCTCTGACTGAACCCCGTGAGCTCTCCCCATCCAGAGGCAAAGCAGCAGCTGAACACAGCCACGAACGCCCACGAGGCTGGGGAAAATCTGGGAGCACAGCAGGTTTGGAGATCCAAAGCTGAAGAAGCTGTTCCAGGCTCAGAGCTGTCGTTCCCACCACCCTGCTCAGAAGAGGAAGGCTCCAAAGCCCTGCGGAGCACCAAAGGGGCTGCCAGGAGGTGGAAGTCCCCACATTCCCTGCCTCCCAAAAAACAGCTTTGCAGCACACCAGTGGCTGCGCTGCTTTTTTTTTTTCTTTCTCAGTACAAAGAACCTGTTTATTTAGAAAGATCAAGGAACCAAAAACACGGGGAAATGGTTTTTCTGCTGGGAAGGCAGCAAAGCAAGCCTGGCCTCGCCGGCGTGCTCCTGCAGCGCTGCCCTGGATGCAGCGAGCTGCATGCAGCCTCCCTCCTGCTCCTCAGCTGCCCCAGTGCTTGTCCAAAAGCTCTGTCAAACAATGACCAATTTGTTCCCTGGGGTGGCATTTCCTCGTGATTCATCCCGCGGTGCTGCAGGCTGGGATGCAGTCCCAGGAGGATGCACGCACGTGCTGGACTCAGCGCTGCACTGAGAGTTTCCATGACCATCAAGGCTTTTTTTTTCCCCTTCCAAGTGTTGCTCAGCCCCGTGTGGGTGCCAGGGCAGTTTTCCCACAAGGTGGATCTGCTTTTTGATGGTGAACTTGCTGTTGCAACCCTCGGAATCTGCAGAGTCACCCTTGTAATGGCCTCTTGGAGTGGAAATTGAATAAAAGAGCAGTGAGGAGGGAAAAAAGATATAAAAACCTTCATTTCAGCGAGGCAGAAGTGTCCCCCTTGAACAACAGGATGTCTTCTGTAAACACCAGGCTACCACAGCTGTCAGAGATCTGAAGTGCTGCACTAAAATGTTTCATTTTATCACTGCTGAGACAGAGTGAGAAAGCTGAAGGGATCATTTCAGCCTTTCCTCTCCCCCTCACGCTGCCAAAAACCCACCGAGAAGGGTGAAGCCTTGTGACTTTAATGGAAGTTCATTTTCCAAAGGGTAAGTATGCCTCTAAAAAGGTTGCAGGCACTTCTCCCCCACGCACATCTACGGGGCTGCCAAGTCATAATTTTAACGGCAAATCTTTTTATTTGCCTCTTTTTTTTTTTTTTTTTTGTCTTAAATCCCAGCCCCTCGGGATTTACGCAGTGCACGGGAAGCAGCTCTCCCGACAGGAGTGAGTGTCACGCATGGTGGCTGTGTGTGGTTCCAGCTTCTCCCTGCAAAGGAGTGGCCCAGGCGCTGGCACAGAGGAGAGGAGAGCAAGATGAAGTATTTTTGGGTGCCCTGGTTGCTGGGGTTGGCCATGGCACACAGGCATTGGCAGCCCGGGACCTCACACCTCATCCACGGCCCATTGGTGCAGGGGGAGGCTTCCAAACCATGAATTATCTTCCACAAGCCACTTATCACAGAGACACATTCATCTCCAGGAGCTGGACCCAGCCCAGCCCCGCTGGCTGGAAGTTCAACCGAGGGCACACGCATTCACTGTTTTATTTTATTTTTTTTTTTAATTTGGCCCGTGCAATTTTGGGGTTGCAGAGCCAGACATTAAGCTGGCTGATAGTCTAGTCCTGTGAAGCATTCTGAGTTGGCAAAGTTTGACTACTGATTTATGTGGCACAACAGCTCAGGGCCTGGGATGCATCCACGACATTCGTTCCGTCTGTCGTCAGTGCCGATTCCGTTCTGCACCGCTCACGCTGGCAGGGCTCGATCTGCTCTCGGTGAGGGGGGAGGAAAGGGGATGAGAAGAGGAAGCTGAAGTCTCCCATTGGTGCCAATGGCTTCACAGGAGGCCTCGAGTTCTTCAGCTGCCTCGAAGCATTGTTGCTGCAGTGATAATCTCTGGCAGCCCGTTCAGGAGGGGAGGGGAATGAGCGGCCGCAGTGGTTTTCAGGAGGATTTCGGAATCAGTGCTCACCAACAGCCTCATTTCAGGCCCACACACGCTTGCACTAATAAAGGATAAAGGTCCAAAAAACCATTTAGTCCTCTTGGTCTCCTAACCCTTGCTCCTTGCAGGCAGATGTGCTCTCTGATCAATCTGCACACAACACTGACTCCTTTCAGAGCAGTTCCAACCCCGCTAAATTCTGAGTTATCTTCCAAGAGTACGAGCAAGTCAGTCCAAGAAGCAAAGGGAACGTTTATCTTGGGCACAACAAAAGCCTCCAATCTGCCCCGGAGATCTCTGGCACGCCCGGGGCTGGCTGAGGCTGACAGGGCTGGAAGCTCCATGCCCAGAGCAAGTGCTGAGCACCGTGCTGGGATTCCCACCGAGCTGAGAGGCCTCCAGTGCTCACAGACAGCTGAGCCAAGAGCCAGGCTGCAAGCCAGGATGCTCTTCTCTCATTTTCCCCCTTCCCAAGGCTGGGAGAGGTGCAGATAGTCCCCCCCAAGCACGACCCATGTCCGAGGCTTTGCTGAAATGCTGATGATGCGATTCAGCCCGGAATTTTACCTTCTGGTTCCTCGCCGTTCCAACGCCTCCGACATCTACAAAAAGCTGGAATTTCCTGCCAGCTCAGTGGTGCAATTTCAAATGCTTTTTGGTTTTCGACTGCGCTCTTTAATCTCCAGCCAGCTGGGCCCGTGCGTTAGCGTGAGGGCTGAAAGCCTCGGAGCTCTGGGCAGTCAGTTTTCCAAGGATCTCACCTGCGGGTGGAAGGGTTTGCTGCAGCTCGGCGCTAAATTAAAAAGAAACGTGCATGCAGGAACGGCGTGCCTGAGCTGCCGGGTCCCCACGGCTGTGCAGAGCTGGGGGCCAGCTCCAGGGGTCCCTTCCAGAGAGGGAGAGCTGCAGGTTCAGCTCCTGGTGCCAAGAAGGGCGAGGAGCAGTTTGGAACAGGGAGCTGCAGGGCTGGCAGGTGCGGCAGGGAGCCACGGGGGCATCCCCGGCCCCTCCACGGGGAAGGATGGGAATCCACCCTGCCTGCCTCTGGGGAGGATGGAGAGAATTTCTCCCTAAAAAGGAATACACGCTTTCTCTGTCCCATTAGACAAACAGATTTGATTCCCTATTTCCTGAGAGAACGGTGAGAAAAGATCCCAGTGCAGAGTGTCCTGTGCTGCTCACAGCCTGCACCATCCTGGGAGCCTTGCAGGGAGGAGCCCCCTGGCCACAGCAGAACGGGCAGCCCCTAATTCACACCAAGAACTGCCCATCAAGGCTCGGGCAAGAGCTTTCACAGCTCCAGACCATGGGGACCAGGTCATCAGCTGATACAAGGTAACATAATTATTGAGAAATAAATAAACTGGTACCAGTCCACATCACCCATGGCTGTGCTCAAGGAGCAGAGACAACTACCGCCAATGTATGCATCTGACGGAGCCACAGCAGAAATATCTGAGAATAAACCACAAAAAGTGCATGGCAGAGAAGGCAGGGAGGTATGAAGAAGTCCTGTCCCACTGCTCGCTCTACCATTTAAGAAAAAGATCTGTTTATTCAAGGAGATCTGACAAGGGCTACAGCAAAATGGATGAGGAGCTGCACATGTAAAAGGCAAAACCATCACTGAAAATAAATTCAATTATTTGGTTTTGCTTAGAGAAGCAACAAAGTTTCTGACATGTTTGTTATTCAGTCTGTCATTAGAGCTGAAAGATGTCTCAATAATGTTGTAGTTACATTTTTAACATCCACTCTCCTCCAAGCAGTTTGCATATTTTCCACTACGTTAGCTGATCAAGCCATTAGTTACAGTTACTTAAAAATAAATGAGCTCTACATTTTCCTTCCTCCACACTCCTCATCATGAAGCTCAGCAGCAGGGGAGGGGGGACAGGCAAGGGACCGATTTGGTCTGCGATGAAACAACATTTCTGGGATGGGAAATGCTCGGGTTGGAGCGCGGGAGGCGAGGACGAATGAGAAGAAAAAGCAGAAGCATCTCTTCAAGCAGGGAACTGATAAGGGCCCGAACAGCAGCAGAACAGGCGAAATGAAAACCATATTTGCAAAAGAAACTGCACTTGGGAGGTTAACAGTGTCCAACACGATCCAGCAGGAGCAGGGGCAGGGGGAATTTCGCTGAGCGTGCTGATGTGCGCTCACTCGCCAAAAGGAGTTTTAACTCGAGCTGTTCCTTCTGCTCTTTACCCTAATCCTCCCTCCTCCCCACGAAAAAAGTACAGTCGTCAGACAATTTTCATGAAAAGGTTCCTGTTTTTACCCATTACAGAAAACCAGGTAATTTTAATTCTTCTATCCCCCCTCTTTTCCAAAATCCAGCCAGAAAAAAACCCCAAAGCAAAACCAACAGTTTGTGTTTTGACCGTTGAAAAGCAGAATCTGTAAGCAATTTTGCTCTGTTAATTATGCTTAAAATAAAAAAAAAAAAAAAAGAAAGAAAGCAGAAGATGAAGATATTTTCTGCCATGCAGAAATTTTCCCAACTATCTGTGAACTGGAGGAAAAAGCCATGAGGGGTAGAGAAAAACCAGAGGATGCCAGGAAAAATAACAAGTACGTTGCACTAATAGGTCATTGGGCAATTCTAACTCAGTCCAGACTTCGTTGCTGGATACAGATTTATCCAATATATTGACTATTGGGTCAGTCCCTTCACACCCAGCACAGAGCAAGTCTCCAGTGCTGCCCTCTCCATACGGGGATGTCCCACTGAGATCCAGTCAGCTCGGCTGAGCTGCTCTCACTGGGAGCTTTATCACAAAAATAGATTAAAAAAACCCCTTATTGCAATAAATAATCTCAAGGTTGGCCTCCCAGCGTGTTCCTGTGCAATAATCTGTGAGGTTTGGCAGGAGAACCCACACTACAGAACAAATCACCTCTGTCCAGGTGATGTTCTCAGCTCCTACTGCCCCACCAGCGACCCCAGAGCAGCTCCAGCTCCTCTGTCCTGCCTCAGCAGCAGGGCCTCTCCAGCCAGCAGGGAACCCCAGGCTCCTCCATCAGAGCACTGAACTATTTCTGTGAAGAAATCAGGATAAATTCAAAAACCAGAGTGGCTAAAGAAACCCTCAACCCTGCAGGCCAGCGGTGGCTTGGCTGTCACTGCTTCATGGGTTCCTCCCCAGTTTTGGAGCACACGCTGCTGCCACATGTTGCTCACAGCTGGGGCTTTCCAAATTGTTGTCTGGCAGTGGAAGATGGCACAACTTCCAGCACGAGCTCTGGAGAACCAGGTCCTAACCACGCTATGCTGCAAACCCCTTTCAGAATGTTTGAGGGTGCTTGCAGCTGCTATTTCAGAAATGTCCTTAATTGTAGAGGGAGATTTTGCTGGTTTTGAGAGTATTCCCCGCTCAAAAAGTCTGCTCTGCTCAAGAGCAGTCCAGCTCCATCCTCTGCTTCCAGAGCAAACAAAACCCAGGTTTCCACAGTCCTCTAACCCAGAGAGGTGGGGAAGATTCCCAACACCTGCACATCAGACACTCCTCTTCCAGCTACATCCCAGCCCAAACACAGTCACCGAGCTTCCAGGAGGCTCAGGGCACACTGCCCAACCCTGGGGAACAGCTGGCAGCCCAGAGTGCCCCAGTTCCCAGGGGACAGCTGGGGGGTCAGGCAGCGCGCACCGACCCCACGCATGCGTCCCTCACCTCAACCACACCCTCCATGCCGGGCTGTGGGAATGCTCCAGCCCCTCCAGCTACAGGGGAATTCCCAAGCAGATGGTTAAACTGGATTTCCAGCTTCTCTGGAGCAGCAGGACGGGGGTAACTCAGCAGGGTGGAGGGAGGGAGCTGGCTCACTCTGCCCAGTGCTTCGTGCCCTGGGCAAGTCACAGGTCTATCGGTCACCTGAGTTTCATTAACTGCAGCTGAGGTCACACCTTGGCACCTGCAGAGCGCCTTCAGACCTTCACACGAGCCTGGTAATTATGCAGAAATACTGTATAAATAATGAGCTGTGCTGGGGAAACACAGCACGTTTTCACTGGGGAGTCACAGGCACCTTCTAGGAATGGGAGATTTGAACTTCGCTAAAATCCGTGGACAAGTGGGTACCTCACTTTCTCAGACCTTCTGAAGGTGCCAGGTGTGTTAGCACCAACCTGCGAGCTCTGGTGCCTCTGGAGCTCGACAGCTCCCACGAGGCAGCAGACTGAATGTCAGAGGCTTAAAACAAAGGCCTGTGAGTCAGTAAAGTTCAACAAAATAAAGTCGCTGGTGTTTTGCTGTCAGTCACAGGCTGCTGCAGTGCTGACTCTGAAGGGTGGGAGAAAAGCAGGGGAACACAAAGGATGTGAACAGAGAGAATGAGGCATCGAGGGGAGGCTGCAGCACTGGACACAGCCCAGCTCTTGCTGACAGGTGTGGAGAGAGAGCCAGGGATTTGGGAATACACCCTGGGGCAGCGGTGCCAGCCCAGGAAGGGAAATCCAGGGCCCTCCTGTCCCAGCCCTGGAAATCCTCTCCTCATGGAGGTCTCCAGCAGCTGCTCCTTCCTCTGGTGGGAGGACAGGTAAGAGACAAAAACAAATCAAAACCCCACAACAGTGACAAATCTCTCTCTGCTCCAGCTCAGACCTTCCTGCTGGAGCTCAGTAACCCGTGGAGAAAGCCCTTCCTCCCTGGGCTGCAGCCACTGGCAAAGCTTGATCAGTTTTGGGCAGTAAGAGCCCAGGACAGAGAAGCAGACAACCCGTCCTGCTATGGATTATGCCTCAGTATGCAGGCCTGGCCAAATTCTCCCTTCTCTTCCCCCTTCCATCCCAAAATCCACAACAGGAGGTTAGATTTATCCCTCTGAGTCCACCAGGGCGGGCGGGAAGAAGAGAAGGTGAAGTTCTCCTGCTGCTTCATCCTTCACTGGGCAGCAGCTCCATTCCCAGGCTCTGTTCCACACATCAAAGCCACGTTCCCTGTTATTGTTTCAGGAGCACCCACCACTGGAAACGGCCATGCCCTCCCAACTCTCCACTGTTTGTTGTGTGGACATCTGGAAAGACTGTGGAAATATGTTCTCTTGAGCCCCCAGGGCTTTTTTGCCTCTATTCTCAGCTCAAATCCTGGCTCGGAAAGCTTTTCTCACAATATTTTCCATGTTCAGAGTGTAGAAGGGTACACACGTGTAGCACAGAGAGCAGTGATGGGTATAACAACCCCAAGGCTGTTTGGTTGGAAGGCTGGGGGCTTCCTGCCTCTCCCCAGGCTGATGTGACCAGGCCCATTTTGCATAACACCAAAACAAGCCTTGCAGTCTTGAATTAAGACATCTCCCAGGAACAGTCCAACCCCCAAATCACCAGAGGGGGATTAAACACCCACACACAGCTCTGAACCTCAGAACTGTCACTTCTGTTTGGATTTAGTCCTGCCCTGAGCCCATAAACAGGGACAGATCTTTGCAATCCATGACCAGACCTCGGCCCAAGATCTTAGGCCAGGGTCAAAGTGCTACATGGATTCGTATCAGCAGAGCTTTACACATCTATTCTAGCTGAGAATCTGGCCACTTATGACTGGAATAGCTTTCTGAAACGTATCCAACAGGAAATCCTAAATCAAGAACACTCTGCCGTTTGAGAAGATTCCTCTCCCTCGCATCCAAACCCAACTAAATGTTTTGCAACTTTTTCCATTTTAGGAATAAGAGGCTTTCTTCTCATATCTCCCTTTCCCTCCCAAACAAATAATCAAGTACACAGGAGCCCAGAATGTTTTTCCCTTCTGCTCACTATCCAGCGGGCTGAGGCTGCAGCCAGCGTGTTTAGGAGTGGCCAGCTGTGCTCTGAGCAGCTGCCTTTGGAGGCCCAGCTGGGACAGCCAGGCAGGCAAGATTCCAACTGCAAACAAATGAGGCAACACCTTCGGAGAAGGGATCGAACCGGGGGAAATGGCCACGGCTCAAGTCAGAGCTTCCTGTGGCTTTTCCAGGGACAGCTGCTGGTGAAGGCCAGATTCTCAGCAGGAGCAAACTGGTCCTGCTGCTTGGAGCTCCCCAGCTCTGCACCAACTCTCACCACCTGAGAACATGGCACAACCTGGTTTGTGTTTGGGCTTTGCTCCGTGCCTCCCTGTTACCACCCCTCATCCAGAAATAGCTGCACCAGGAGAGAGAAAGGGAATAACAACCAAAATTTGTCTAGCCCAGAAATGGTTTCCTGGAACTGAAGTGGTTTTTTTTTTTTTCGTTTTCTGAAAGGAGATAAAGTCATTCATTGTTTGTCTTGGCTGCCTATAAACTCATGCTGCTGAGAGCAGGCTTTGATCACAGGGCTATTGGGAGGCTGACCCTTGACAGCCAATCCACTCCCTGCTCTTCCAGTCTCACCAGCCCGGGCCTGACTTCCTTTTTCATAAAAAGCCATAAAAAAAAAATTATACATACATTATCCAACAGCCCTTGCAGCAGTTTAGGGATCCTAATCTAACTAGCTTACAGACAATTTCAATATCAGGCTTCCTCAAGGGGTTCTGTGATGGGAATGGGGAAGGAGGGAGTTTGGGATCTCGGATGTTGTGCCACGAGCAGCAGCAGCTCCATCCAAACTTGCATCAGGGTGTATCCAAAAATCCCCTTTGAAAGGGGCAAACCACAGCCCTGTCAAACACTGTCAGGAGTCTACTTCGTGTCCCCTTTTCCCACGGAGAAGTTTCTGGACATTTGTGCAGGATTTGTGTGCTCCTGGGATCTGGTCAGAGCTCCCAGCTCTAGCTGGTTTCCTGCACATCCAGAACATTTTTGCAGCATGTGTTGCCCGACCGCAGAGGCTGCAGGCACAAAACACATTTTCTTCTGACACCTAGCAGGGAGTTTTTCTACGTAAGTCACTCTGTGCAATGTGACTCACTGCTCCCACACTTCATGGAAGCAGCACGCTTAGTTTATTCCAGCAGATCCCGACCATATTCCCAAAGCCCTGGATTTGCAAAGCTCGTGTGAACGATCTGGAGCGTGAGCACGACCAGGGCAAAGCTTCCCAGAGAGTCCCCACAGCTCCAGCCCTGAGTTCCTCCCCAGCAGAATGACATGAAAAGCCAGTGCAGATGACCTGGGAGACACAGCGTAGCAAGAAAGGATTTTTCAGGAATAAGAGGCACACATCTCTTTAATATCTTTTTATCTGCCAGCACAAACAAGCGAACTCTGAGAGCTGGGGTGGTAGATTTTCCACTAGACTGGGTTTATTAGCCACCTTCTTCATCAGGAGACTCAGATAATCTGGTATGTATCAGATGATACCCAGAAGTCTCAAACAATGCCCTTATCATCTCCCACTTGTGATGTGGGAGTCAAACTTCCATGTCCTTCCTTCTTGGAGTCCTACACCACGCTCCAGCCATTAACATCTCCAGCCCAAAATCGATCCCATCCATGTTTATAGCAGCACAATCACACTGGCTTAAAAAGAAGAAGTTCAGAAATGCATGACTGTCAAGCCAGCCTTCAGAGCAGAGTCAGGAACGAGACACGTCCTTGCTGTGCCCGGTTTTATCTGATGCATTAGCTATGAAAATGATCAGACAAGCCAAACGCTCAGACTCACATCCTGCCCTCGTGTCTGGCCACAGAGTGGAAAGTCAAGTTCCAGTTAGTTGTGGTCTGAACAGATGCAACAGGCAAAAAACCAGCTAATTATTTCTAATTCCCAAATAATAATACCCGGGCAGAGGAGGGAAGTATGTGACTGATGGCTTCTCAGAAAGCTTGCAGCAAGGCCAGGGAGAGAACGTGGTGGTTGCATAAACTGGTTCAGCTCCGGCCATGACATTTCCCCCTTTTGCTCCAGATCACCTCCAAAACCCACAAATACAGACTCAGGCCTCCCAATTTCTGAGAATCCCAGAATGGTTTGGGTTGGAAGGGACCTTAAAGCCCATCCAGTGCCACCCCTGCCATGGCAGGGACACCTCCCACTGTCCCAGGCTGCTCCCAGCCCCAGTGTCCAGCCTGGCCTTGGGCCCTGCCAGGGATCCAGGGGCAGCCACAGCTGCTCTGGGCACCCTGGGCCAGGGCCTGCCCCCCCTCCCAGGGAACAATTCCTGCCCAATCTCCCATCCAGCCCTGCCCTCTGGCACTGGGAAGCCATTCCCTGTGTCCTGTCCCTCCATCCCTTGTCCCCAGTCCCTCTCCAGCTCTCCTGGAGCCCCTTTAGGCTCTGGCAGGGGCTCTGAGCTCTCCCTGGAGCCTTCTCCTCTCCAGCTGAGCACCCTCAGCTCTCTCAGCCTGGCTCCCTCAGTTAAGATGAAGTTTCATTGTCAGTTGGGGAGAGCACAGCTCAGAATCCCATGAGCCACATCCAGCTCTGCCTCTCCTGGGCCATCCAGGCCATAGGAACATCTGCTGGGCCTTGTGTTCACAAACGCACTTCCAGGCATCCCTGCCACGTTCTTCCCACGTAGACCAAAACCCTTCCCAGCTCTTCTAAGAAAACTGTAAAAGCCACAACCCCTGCAACATATGACATCAGAGTTTAACACCAGCGTGCTAAAGTGGATGTGTGTCACAGAAAAATACCCAGAATGACAAAATAAAAACATAAATCAACACCTTCCCAGGCCTTCTTTCTCCTGCAACTCCGTATTTTTGCTCTAACTCTTCTAGGATATTTACCCAAGCCCCACCCTTTCAGAAGATCCAGCACCAGTCATGGCACCAGCGTATTTCATGGATAATCTGGATGTCACAGCCCCAACGCTGCCTCTCGGAAATCAAAATGATGGCTTATAAATCTTGAATATCTTGACACTTTTTAAGGTTGGGCACGCAGTGCCGGTCAAGAGAGAGGCACATCCAAAATCCAACAAAACAAAGACACGTGAAGGGTCTGGCTGTGGGGACACTGTGTCTAGGATTTCCATAAACACAGATTTTTCTTGTTAGACTTTTCCCGGCATGTGCAGCAACACAGGAAAAACCCCAAAATAACGTTCCCCACTGCTGCTCCGGGGTGACACTGCCGTGACAAAGCAGCCTGGTGCCACTCTCCTCATGTGCAATGTCACTGGCAAAGTCCCGCTGGATGCCCACGGGGTTGGATGGTGGCAAACGGAGCTGGGACCCTCCAGCTCCCTTTGGAGCACGGAGCCAGAGGGGCCAGCAGGGAAAGAGCCACGTTCCCCACCAGCTCTGGAGCTCCCGAGGGAGCTCAGCTCAGCAAGCCCTGGGGACGCAGAGCCAGGACCCCCAAAGGAGGGTGACACGAGGGTCACCGTGAGCCCTCACAGCTCCAAGGACTGGGAGCCAGCTCTGAGAATAACGCCCACCCAAGCGAGGCACGGACGACAACTCACCAACCTGGAAACTGCCCAAAACAGGCTAAAGGAAACCCAGAAATAAATATTCCCCTAAATCCCACTCTCTCCCAGAAATTCACACATGGAATGCCGGTGCATCTGAATTGCTCATGCCCTAAGAGACCAGGGCTTTGAGCTCCCTTCAAGAATGTTGGAAACTGTTATTGTGTTGTGTCCACGGCCAGGATTGCTCACGCGGGCTCTGTTAGTCAGATCCTTTGGCACCAACGGGCTCCTCCTAATCAAAGCCAAACTGGCTCAGTTCAAGGCTGACAGGAAAGTTAACTCTGGCCCTCTACTCCCAACAGCGACTGGGGCTATGGACATCAGATGGGAGAGGCTTGCAGGGGGCTGAGGGACCTCTGATGTTCAGGGACTGAGAGTTGAATTTAGAAGTTCCTCTGCCTTCAGTTACTGCAGGAAACCCAGCAGAGATGTTTAACTGCAGGCAGAAATTGTGCAAGTCAGAGAAATGTCCTTTGATGGACCTGGAGTCCATCTTCACCATGTGGCAGGCGGGTTTAAGCATCTTTCTGCTCCAAGGACTTTATTTTTCCAAGACCTCCCTCATTCCTGCTCTCCGACTGTGCAGCATGGATTAATTGCAGTTTTGAGAATAAGGGCCTTTGGCTCCCTCTGGGACAGCCAGGTTCAGAGGAGGCCCTGCAAAAGGCATTTTTAGGATGGATAGTTTTTGGGAGTTATTTTGTGGAAGCCAACCAACAACTCAGACCTGAGTGATGCCACAGACTGTTGGATGAACTCCTGGGTGTCTGGGCAAGGGCTCGTTTCCAGTCACACACATCAACAAGGGAGCTGCAGCATTTCCAGGCAGCTGAGAACCAGCAAATCTCACTTCACTCAGCCAGGACAGCAGTGATCCAGCTCCAAAAGGAAATCACTGCTCTACGCTCTGCTTTTCTCATCTGCAAAAAGAGGCACTGATCTCACAGTCCTCAAGGAAATCATGCCACAAGCAGATCAAATATAGATAGTACCAAATCAGCATTTTGTGATGCCACGCTTGTGACAAAACAGCAGCATGTCAGTGCAATTTTAAAGTGATGGAAAATACACTGACAGAAGCCTTTTAAAGTGTAACTGAGAAGAAAAAGGATGAAAAGACCAACCAGTTTCACATGAGGGGAAAACCAGGAATGCTCCCTCCTCCATGCCCTCCCTTCTAAGCAAAACAAAACCACAAGTGAACTACAAGAGGGACCTGTTGTTTCAAATCTGAATGGAAAAATCAGACAACTCTCCCATGGCACTCACGGAGCAGAGGTTAAGAATGAGGGGCACAGCAGAAAGGGGAGATGCGAGATAAGCTGCTTAGATTCACATCTCCCCATTTCCTCCGCTTCGTAAGAACTGGGTCACACTATAAACTTATGCAAATGTGTTTACTTTACATTTTATTCTGGTCTTAGCCATGCAGTTGTCAGCCTGTATCAACATGTCAGTCTGTTTGTGCAAACAATCATTCCTTCGTGGAAGGATTTCAGTAAAAACAGACAAAATGTTATGACATGCGAAAAAACTCCCTAAACATGACAATAAAAGAAAAGCCACTAGAAGAGGATATGTTTTCCTTACCAATTACACAGCTTAAAACAAAAGGAAACACTCAGTGCCTTTCCTTTCCCCAAGGACAGGCGAGTATCAGATCACATGGTGTGAGCTTTGATGAAGAACCACCCTGGGATGGGATTTGTGGAGTGGGTGCGAGGAAAGAGAAGCCGAGCCCATCAGCTCTGCCCACGTGCACTCCAAGCCACCCAACACCACGAGCCTCTCCACCTCTTCCCCATAAAATATCCCCCGGTACTGGAGAGAAATGGGAACAGCCCCCTGCAGTGATCAGAAGAGTCTGGAGAAACGTTTTACCCCACTCACAACCCTGTCAGTGCCTTGCAGAGGGGGTAAGGAATGGGTGGAAGAGCCCATGGGAGGGATGGTTTGAGGGTGGGAAGGCAGCTGCAGGGAGCAGGGGACAGGGCTGGATGGATCCCTCAGCGTTCTGGCTGTCCTGGTGCCAGCTCTTGGCCACTCTGCTCCCCACTGGCCCTGCTCCATTGTGCTCTCCCTCTGTGCCGTGCCCGACTGCACCACGCTCACTCCTCTGTGCCCGCCCGGGCTGTGGCATCCCAGCGTGGAGGAGGAGGCGTGTGGGGTCCCCAGCAGTGTGCTGTGGGTCACAGGGACAGAGCTGAACCTCCGAGAGGGCTCTGAAGCCTTGTGGGGAGACCGCCGGGTGAGGAGTGGTGATGCTGGGCAGCGTTCAGCGCCGTGGGAACACACGGGTCATGTCGGAGCTGAGATGCCCTTGGCGACAGCTATCGCCCCCCAGGTCACTCATTTGTGATCCTTCCTCCCACCTCCACCACAAGCATGACTTCATGAAACCTATAAAAAAGATTCTGGACTAGCTCCTTACACGGTTCACCCAGATGGGATGAAGTCTGAGGCCAAGCAGGGAAGGGAATCTGTTCCTTTGAATTTTTTTCCTGCTTGGAAGTGGGAGTTCAGTTGGTCAGCAGCATCTGCTGATACTTTCTTCCAGGAAGAAAAGCAGCAAAGAGTCTTTTCCTGCTCAAGTATCGACACTACAGGGATCCTGAACATCAGGAATTGCACAGTGTAACAAGGGACAGGAGCACGGGGTTGGAGCTACAGCCACAACTCACCTCTGCAGCTGCAGCCCCTTTTTTTGGAGTCACTTTGCTATTCCCACAAAGGAGGTTTTATCCCTGCAAGGTTATGTGCACTGCACTGTTGCAAGGCAAAATAATAAGTGATAATTTAGGAGAACCAGCCACTTCTCTGCAAATTCCATAGAGCCTGGTGCAAACTCCAACACGCCTGGAGCTGCCAACCATTGAGACCCACGACCAGAGCCACCACAGAACCACCCAGGCACTTGGCACAGGCCCCACTCTTGATGCAAGGTTGGGCTGTGAGTAAGGCCAGGAACGCACATCCATGGATGCCTTCAGCTAGGAAACACTGACTGAGGCCTCTCCGTTACCCTGGGAGCTCTCAAAATCTTCCAGCAAATAATTAAAACCATTTGGAGTGTGAAAGCACCCCCGTGTGAGACAGCAGACACGCTAGCACAGCTCCCAGCGTAGCTCCCCGCTGCAGAGCTCTCCCGGACAGCTGGCACAGCCGGGATCCACCGGGATCTACCGGGATCCACCGGGATCCACCGGGATCCACCGGGAGCCACCGGGATCCACAGCCAGGTCCTGGCCAGTGCTGCCCCAGCTCCCGGGCAGCCGTGCCCTGCTGCAGCCCCGGCCCATTCCCATTCCCCTGGCACTGGGGAGCGTGTGCTCTGTTCTTCTGGAGCCTACAGAGGGCATTGTGGAGAATTCCCGGAGAATTCCCGTCCCGGCTGGGGACCGCGCTGGATGGGCGATGTGCCTGAGCCGGGGCCTTTGGGGCAATGCCCCAGGGCAAGGAGCCAACACCCAAGGGTTAATTCCACCCAAGGGTTAATTCCGCCCAAGGGTTAATTCCGCAGGGAAACAGCCCCAAACCAAGGGGAGCAGCAGGTTTATCCCTGCCCTGCCCTGCCCTGCCCTGCCTGCAGCCCTGGTCTCTGTCGCAGCGGATTTTCAACATCACGAGAGTGGCGAGGGCGCGGAGGCAGCTCCTGCAGTCCTGTTCCTGTCAGCGGGCTGGGGCTGCCCGGGGGCAGGAATCACCGATTAATGACAGAAGGAGCTGTGGCTCTCGGGGCTCAGGCCCTGCCCTGCACACGCAGCTCCCACAGGCACGGGGCAGTGCCCGGCCAGCCCGGGCGATGGAGGCCCTGCTCCCGGAGCCACGGCTCCTGCACGCATCCCCAGCCAGCCTGGGCCCATGATGGCCCTGCTCCCAGAGCCTCGGCTCCAGCACACATCCCCAGCCAGGCCCATGATGGCCCTGCTCCCAGAGCCACGGCTCCTGTACAAATCCTGGGCGATGATGGCCCTACTCCCACAGCCACGGCTCCAGCACAAATCCCAGCCAGGCCCGATGATCCCCCTGCTCCCACAGCCACGGCTCCAGCACAAATCCCAGC
>VYXC01000372.1:811169-852624 GCA_013397175.1 Platysteira castanea
GCACACATCCCCAGCCAGCCTGGGCCCATGATGGCCCTGTTCCCACAGCCACGGCTCCAGCACACATCCCCAGCCAGCCTGGGCCCATGATGGCCCTGCTCCCAGAGCCTCGGCTCCAGCACACATCCCCAGCCAGCCTGGGCCCATGATGGCCCTGCTCCCAGAGCCTCGGCTCCAGCACACATCCCCAGCCAGCCTGGGCCCATGATGGCCCTGCTCCCAGAGCCCCGGCTCCTGCACACATCCCAGCATTGCCGGGGCAATGATCCCCCTGCTCCCACAGCCCCGGCTCCAGCACACATCCCCAGCACTGCCCAGGCAATGATTCCCATGCTCTCAGAGCCACGGCTCCAGCACACATCCCAGCACTGCCCGTGCTCAGGGCAGGCCCCAGGGCTCGGTGCACCCACGCTGACCAGCCCTGGAGGTGGGCTGGCCGAGACAGCCGCAGTGCTCCCCTGGACACAGGGACCCCTTCCTCCTCCTTGCTGAACGCCCAGCAAACCATGGGTGTGCTGTGCTCAGCTGGCAGCTCCCTCCGGTCCTGGAGCGAGGAGAGCTCTTTTTCCAGCTCTTGTTTAGTGTCCCTGAGCATCCTCCAACACCACAGAGGAGAAGGTCACTCCTGGGGGTTGTGCCTTTGTACCTTCCCACCTTCTGCAGGACTCCCACTGTCAGGTGGCAGGAGAAGCTGGACTCTGGCGCTGGTGGAAGTGGTCACTGTCCCCTCCAGAATCATTCCCCGTTCCTTGCACACATCTCCGGGTCATTCCGACGAGGATGGGCTCTGCCCAGGGCTGGTGCATCCCCAAGAGCACCTGCTCAAAAATAAGCTTAGCTACAAGCTGCTCATTTAATTCTCCTTCTTATTATGAGAAACTCCCACGGGTTTTTGTGAACAGGTGAGATCAGGAGGGAGTTCCAAGAGCAAGTCAGTGAAATCCACCTCGTGCATTCAGCCCAGGGAGGCACAGCAGAGCCCAGGAATGGAGCCTGATGCTTCTAAAGATCAAACCCAGCCCATGGCTCATGCCCTCAGCTCCAAGAGCTGGCTGAGATGTAAAACAGTCCTAAGTCTCAGGGTTTGTCTCTGCAGAGTCCCCGCAGCCACTTTTAAGACCTGGCCCATCCTCAGAACTGGAAGTGCTACTGGGAGTTGTGTTCCCAACACATTATTAGCAGGAGAGGGTCTTGGCTTTTGCCCAGGCTCACTGAGAACCTCTTAACACAAGAATCTAAATTAGAAAACTGGGACAAGACTTCAAAGATATTGATAAAAGAAAGTGGTGACCTGATGTCATTTGAGTCTTCGGGCTAGGCATTTCCATGGTACGAATATTTCTGTTGTGCATTTTGGAGGAAAATTTGTTCCTTTTCTAAATCAAGACCGCAGAAAAACAGTAACACTTCACTTGTCAAACAGTCTCATCTCTCCAGCATCATTTAAAATCTTTGGAGTTTCACATTAAACTGGAATTAGCAGCCACTGGAGTGAATGAAGTGCCTCCCTAGGGTAGCTGAAACAAGGAATTCTGGCAGCACCACTATTTCCCACCAAGGGACAAAAGTAGTTTCATTCTTTTGGTTCATCTTCCTGCCTCATCCTGTGTCTGCGGGCTCCACTGTGCCCCCAAAATGCAACAGAGGTGAGATTTGAACCACGCCAACCTTGCTTTTGTGAGCTTTAGGAGCAGTCCCGTGTCTCTGGGTTACCACTGAAGCTGCTGCTTCACCTAAATTAAACCAGGAACAACTGAAGTTTACAGATACACCACAAGGGCACTGTTTTATAGTAAAAACACAACACATCCTCTCAGAATGACCTTGCGAAGTGTTTTAAAAGCAGAGCTCACAGTGCAAGGTAAGGCTGAAATTCCTGAGCCTCAGAGATGCTGGGAGAAGGTGACAGCAGCTTCCTGTTGGTTTCTGACATAAACTAAGCCTTGCCTTGCTCCTGCTCTGTTGTTTCCTCTAAGCCTGCAGATTATTTCATATCGGAGGGGAAGGCTTCAACCTGGCTGAGAAACTGCAGGAATTCAGAGTGACCTGGAGGGAATTACAGGAATGCTGCTGGCTGATCAGATTAAAGGGAGAAGTGGTGGGGCTCCCAAAGGTCTTCTTATTCAACCCCTGCTGCCGACAATGCGGGGCTTTGTCTCTGCTTTGCTCTTTAGAATGATTCAGGTTACTGCAGGGGAAGTGCCGCTGCCTTGGGAGCCAGGGCAGGAACACCTGGCAGGAGTGAGACTCAGGGTGGATACTCAAGTGCCAGCCCCAGCACGTATTTTTGCTTCCCGTTGCCCTTGATATGATCAAAACTCTGGCTTGTCCCTTCCTAAAAGAGCAAGAGCATTGACACTTGTTCATTCATCCTCCCCAAGGCCCAAGTTACAAACTGTGCTACGAAGGAGCCGCTGGTTTTTATAGTTCTGGAAGACTTTGGAAATAGCAACTTGGTCTGGCCCCAAGGGGGGATTCTAGCCAGAGTGGGGATGCACAGCACTCTCCTCATTTGGGTATTTCCCCCCCTTATTTAGGGCCAAAGCATCATATTGTACCTTTACAGCCCTGCCTGCCTCCTGAAAGGACAAAGTGGCATTTACTGAGAACTACCTTCCAAAAGACTTCACCAAAAATAAATAAAGCAATTAGAGAGTCAGAGAGAAGCCTGGCCAGTCATGTTGCTGCTGAACTACGCTGGCTCAGGAGACAGGAGGGCAGAAGAGCAGCACTGAACCCAGCAGACAGAAGCAGGGGACAGGCTGCTGTGGCTGTCCTGTGTTAGAAACGATGGGAAGAGCCCGGAGTGGCAGAGGTTGGTGTGACACACAGCTACACTCATCCCAGCTGGAACGATTCCCCCGGCACTCTCAGAACTACAAACTACAGGTTTGTGCCTCCAGGAATCCTTTTTAGCATCGGGGGCCATTTAACTCTTTCAGTGGAGCAAAATGCAGATGTCCAACAGTTCAACCCAAACGGCAGCACCCACCAGGCAGCCCCACTCTGCAGCCACAGCTCAACGCCTCTCACTTCATCTCTCCAATGAAATAATTAATTAAAGAGTAGCAGTAACTCTGTACTGTTAGCAACTATGTGGTTCTGCTTATTTTCCTACTTGAAAGCCAATCCCAGGATCCAGATACGTCCCGATTTAGGGAAACTCATCAAATCCTACTGCACGTCACAAGTGTTTGTGACTCACCCCCGCTCCTGAGCATCTCTCAGAGGCAGGGCGTGTGAAGCCAAATCCAACTCTCAAACCCCAGCAATGCAGCTTCAGCAGGATGAATCTGACTCACTGAGCTGCTTGCCGAAGGCCAGGGGAATTAGGTTCACTTCCTCCTCGTCCTCAGTTCTCTCTCAAGCTACCCAACACACTGAGGTAGCAACTTTTGGTGGAGAAGCCCTTTGATCTCTGAAATTTCTGCTGTTTCCATGGTGACACGTAAAACCTGCGTGATCCTAAATGAACCCTACTGTGTTCCTCCCATTGCCTCCTTCCCCAAATTACTTCTACCTGCTAATGTTAGCAAAGCAAGGCCATCTGCACGGCTTCCACCTACCTCGAGAGAAAGATTAACTGCAGAAATTTGCCTTCCACCCCCCAAACTCCTGGAAAATGAAATAACTTAATGGCTTGGAACAATCCCCTGAAGGAAGGCAGGTAATTCTAGGGTTCATCACCAGGATGAGGACGCTCTGGTTTCCCAGCCACCCCCTCACCCCTGCCTCTTTCAAATGAACAAGCAGAATATTTCCCTTGGTTCTGTTTTGATCCCTGTGTCTGCATCGTTCCCATTTCCACCATTAGGCTAATGAGCAAAATCAGCCTCGCTCCCTCCCTCTCTGCTCCAGAGGAGAGCTTTCAAGGGGGGTAAACTGGCACTGCAGCAGGATGTAAGTGGGTTGGGAGTGCAGGGAACAGGAGCCTGGCTGCACACGGGGCCTTGGCTGTGCCAGCTGCCCGGGTGCTCCCCGGGGAAAGGCGGCTCCGGGCGAGCGGCACAGCACGGCTTCGTCATTACCCACCCTGAAACTCAAGAGCGGGGAAAAAGCAAAATCAAAGGAGAGCAGGAGGTGAAGAGAAGGCAAAAGGGTGCCTTCAGGGCTCCTTTCATGCAGCTCGCTTCACGACCCACCAGTCAAGGCTCCTAAGCAGGAACAGAGACACCATTCAGGACAAATCTGGATGTTATCCCAGGGCACCAGGGACACCACTAAAGGGAAAGTTTTGACAGGTGAAATGACCTTAATATAATTAGCCCTGCCAGCCCCTCCTTCCTCTGCCTCCTTCACCTTGCCATGAAAACGGTAGTCTGTTAATGAGATCCTTTTTCCCCCTGTAAGGCAACACCGCCGGCTCTCGGGTCTCTTGCTCGCACATTTCAAACGGGACATACGTGGATCTCCTCCAGCCTCACTCCCCCCTCACATCTCCAGATATTGCCATTGATTCTGCTGCTGCTGGCTGGGGTGGGGGCGTTTTTTGATGTTAGAGAAAAGGCTGAAAGGAACCCTGCTAATAGAATGACTTGGCCTGCAAGTCAAATCCCCCTTGATGAACAATCAGACACAAATGTCAATAACAATTAGATTGGCCGAGGGCTCCAGTCACTTAGGACTTCAGTTTTCCATCTACAGTGCTCCAAATGAAACCCTCAGTACTGCGATCTCCAAATCAAGTTTGGCATCAGGAATGAAAAGGCATCAACAATAATAAAAGGCTGATGGCAGGAGAAGAGCAAGCGACAGACAATAGGGGTGGGGGTGTGTGCACAGGGACATGCGCACACAGGGCGAGGGAAACAGAAAAAGTGAGAGCTGATGTAAAAATCCATCAAGATATGAAATCAGCCCTGCCTAAAGAATGACCTAAACCGCCTCGGATTGTCCTCCCAGACAAGTTCTGCTCCTCTGGGCTTTAAAATTTCCACCTCCTGCTGTCCAACATATCAAGCACGGGAAGCGAACGGAGGGAAGAAAGCCCTTAAGTGCAGGCTGTATTTTTTCCTGTTCCTAAATTGTAAATATACAGTGGAGGCAAGAAATGCCCAATCTAATTAAGAGCAGTTGAGAAGTATGGAGACAGGGTCTTCCCAATGGGAATGCTGCAGGTTAAAGAGGTTAAAAAGAGGAATGTTCAGCCTAATGAGGGAAGTTTAACATTGCGAGCACACTTTGCACTGGCGAGGCAGGCTGGGAAAAAGGGGATTAAAGACATGGAAGAGGTGGCTCCACAGCCAGAGCAGGTGTGTGCCTGGCTTCAGCAGGGAGGGCAGGATGTTTTAAGGTTTGCAGCTTGGGGCAGCCCCTCAAAACCTGGTCCTGAAGGGATCCTGCATTCAAACCATGATCCTAAATGAAAAGCCAGCTTAGCTTGCCTTGCTTCCCTCTCCCTGCAGGCGTGGGGCTCTGGGAGGTGGCTGTGCCCCCCCAGTCCCCAGCAGCCCCTCGATGCCTCTGCCGGGGGCTCACCAGGCTGGGAGCTCACAGGTGACACCCGGGCACACAGCAGGGGTACAGCTCCTACGGAGGGGCAACACCAAAAACATCTCAGTTCTTGGGTCACTGCACACAAGCTGGAGCACATGGAGCTGAGTCTGGACTGACTGGACGGTGCTGGCAGGTGCTGGCAGGCAGGACTGACCCCCAGCCCGGCCATGGCCCCAGCCATGGGGATGCTCCATCTCCCATCCCAAATGCTCTTTGCTTTCCAGCCCAGGCAGTGGGGAAGCAGCAGGTCCCCGTGTGAGCTGGGAGGCACCGGGCCAGTGGCACCGGGCCCGTCCTTCGTGTGCCCTGCTCTCCGTGTGCCCCATGCTCCGTGTGCCCCGCGCTCCGTGTGCCCCGTGTGCCCCGCGCTCCGTGTGCTCCGTGTGCCCCGCTCTCCGTGTGCCCCGTGTGCCCTGCTCTCCGTGTGCCNAAACCATGATCCTAAATGAAAAGCCAGCTTAGCTTGCCTTGCTTCCCTCTCCCTGCAGGCGTGGGGCTCTGGGAGGTGGCTGTGCCCCCCCAGTCCCCAGCAGCCCCTCGATGCCTCTGCCGGGGGCTCACCAGGCTGGGAGCTCACAGGTGACACCCGGGCACACAGCAGGGGTACAGCTCCTACGGAGGGGCAACACCAAAAACATCTCAGTTCTTGGGTCACTGCACCCAAGCTGGAGCACATGGAGCTGAGTCTGGACTGACTGGACGGTGCTGGCAGGTGCTGGCAGGCAGGACTGACCCCCAGCCCGGCCATGGCCCCAGCCATGGGGATGCTCCATCTCCCATCCCAAATGCTCTTTGCTTTCCAGCCCAGGCAGTGGGGAAGCAGCAGGTCCCCGTGTGAGCTGGGAGGCACCGGGCCAGTGGCACCGGGCCCGTCCTTCGTGTGCCCTGCTCTCCGTGTGCCCCATGCTCCGTGTGCCCTGCACTCCGTGTGCCCCGTGTGCCCCGCGCTCCGTGTGCTCCGTGTGCCCTGCTCTCCGTGTGCCCCGCACTCCGTGTGCTCCGTGTGCCCTGCTCTCCGTGTGCCCCGCACTCCGTGTGCTCCGTGTGCCCTGCTCTCCGTGTGCCCCGCACTCCGTGTGCCCCGTGTGCCCCGCGCTCCGTGTGCCCCCTCTGCAGACACAGCCCTGACTCCGGGCTGCGGCCGCTGGGCAGGGAGACACGGAGATCTTGTGGGGTGAACAGAGCAGAACCCACACCACAGAGGTGAGACACGCGTCAGGTAAGGAGACAAACCCCCAGGACTGGAGATACTCCCCGAGCAGATGTGAGGAGGTGAAGGCCCCTCCCCAGAGATGCCTGCGGGCTCTCACGCAGAGCGCATGGGCCAGCTCCTGGGACAGCTCTTCCTGCAGGGATATTTAGTGCTGCTGTCTGGTGATTCCTGATGGCACCTTCAGGGCCTCGTGGAGCACACGGCCCTGTGGAACAGCAGGACCTTCACCTGCTGCCAGCACCAGGGAACCCAAGATCTGCCACTCCCTCAGCCATACTCAGCCATAAACAGGCACGAAATAAAACAGGAAGGCTGTAAGGTGCAGCCCTTAGCTTCTGCAGCATCACTCCCTGACAGAGTACTCAAGCATTTCCCAGATGAAATGACTCTCTCTTCCCTTGTGGGTGGGAAACAATCCACACGCAGGCACAGTAACACTTGATGGCTGCAGGACGTGCAGAGAAAAAAAAGAGTGAATGAAGTACCTAAGTAGCAATATTTTCTCCTTTTCTAGACTCATTCTACTGAGACTGCACTGAGCTTCTCACCAAGGCACAATGACTTGGAGAAGGTTGGATTTGCCCTGCTCAGATGTCCAGATCTGGAGCTGATCCCTGGGTTGGGGGAGTCAGTCAGAGCCACTGGAGCACGAGGGCAAAGGGCTGAGCCCCACTAGTGAGATCCCTGAACTGCTTTGCTTCTCTTTAGCTGAACAGACTTCACTATTAATTCTTCCAAAATAGTGTTAGCCTAAATTTCACCTGGTTAAAAGCAGAGAAAACGCTGTTTTAATTTATTTAATTATTGCTGGAGTGAAACCTTTCTCAGTAGGCTCTGTGAGGGTCACAGACTTCAGCTAGGACAACATCCCCAAATCCCTGAGCTAGCTGCCTTGGCTAGTGGGACACAGGAGCTGGTGGCCATGCACAGATCCCAGCCTCACCCCCTCTAAGCCTTCAAGTCCTTTGACATCTCCTACAGTTTCTGCAGCTGATTAGAGATGAAACGGGAGTGCAGGAGTCCCGGCAGAGGAAAGCTGTTTCCCCAGAGCCCCAGAAGGGAATTAAAGACACAACCAGACAAACCCAGAGAACAGCAAACATGAATTTCTGCAGAGCAGGCTGCTGGGGAGCGGCTCTGAGGACATGGTTGGATCTCCCACGCCCACGATCCCACTGCTGCAGTCACCCAGTCCCCGTGCCAGGCAAGTGCTGGCCATGTGGGGCTGGCGGTGGCCAGCCCATGTCCCCAGCCCGTGTCCCCAGCCCGTGTCCCCAGCCCGTGTCCCCAGCCCGTGTCCCCAGCCCTGTGAGGGCCCCTGAGCAGAAGGCAGCTGGCCTGCAGACCTCTGGACAGCACGGCCGTGTCCCTGTTCCCTCTGCCACGGCCGGGTGTCCCCGCTGACGTGGCAGTGGAGGGGAGGGATGGCAGCAGCTGGGGACAGGAGAGCCACCAACACACGCACGGGCTCTGCCTCCCCCCGGCACGGGGATCTCAGATCCCTGCCAGCCCCCGTCCCTCCACGGCGAGAGGGCTCAGCTCAGCATCTCTGTTCAAAGCATGGCTCTTCCCCCCACGTCCTTCCCTGGGATAATGGCTGCGGCCCAAGAAAGTTAGCAATGAATTCCTGGGAAGTGGCTGTTGCTGCAAAAATAAAGTATCCGTTATTGCTGAAAAACTTTTTTCATCTTTGAGGGGAAAACACATACCACATGATTTCCAAAAAGGAGCTGGTCTGGTTTACAAATACAGTACATTAATAGCTTTGTAAACATTTATTCAGTATGACAGCTGACTGCAACATGTGGCATTAATTAGAAGACTCAGCAATGTAGCATATTAAGAGCTAAGTTAAATCTGAATTAGCTGGGTTTGTTGAGACTAAACACCCGTGGGGGAAGTCCTCGGATCTAATACATTATGACTCACTTGACACAGGAGACCCACAGGCCCGATTCCCAATCCACTGGGGGGCCCTTATTCATCCTCCATCTCCACACGAGAGCTGCAAACTCTCGGGACACCATCGATCAGAGGGTGTTGATGTTGGGACATTGCGACAGAATGGGGCGCGCGAGCCCCCGGCTCCCCGAACCTCCCCTTCCCGGGGAGGCAGCACGAGCTCCCTGCCCCTTTCCAGACACGCAGAGAGAGCACAGACAGGAAGGGGGAGGATTGCACATTCCCTTGAGCTTCAGGGTCTTGCTCAACCCTCCCACGCAGGCACCTTCCCAGGCAGGGGTGACACAGCTCCCGCCGTGTGCGCCGCCAAGAGCCCTCGCTGGTGACGCGGCCGCCCGGGGCTTCTCTGTCCCCAGTGCCACGAGGAGCTGGCTGGTGGCACCTGAGCGAGCTCAAACCCCAGCTTCCTGCTCTGAGGCCAGCCACCAACCTGTGTTTTGGCCCAGGGGATGGAGGCACCTCCTGGCTCTGCTGCCTTGGCAGCCTTTCAGGACAGCGTGTTCAGGAGCTGCCACGGGGATGGCAAACCCACGGCTCTGGTTCCTGCTCCAGCCTGTCCTGTGGCTCAGGGCACCACCGACCTCCCGCCCCTCGCTGCCTTCACCTGGAAAAGCACTGAGAAATACAGGCTGAAGTTGTCACAGGGCTGTGACAGCTGGCAGAGCCGTGTGAGATGCAGGAAATGCCTCGTGAGCATCCCAGGGTCAGGGGGTTTCACTGCAGCTGCCACGGGCTGAGCCAAGGCCAGCTCACAGCAGCCACACTGGCCAAACACGGGCCACTGGGCTACTTCCACCTCTCAGCCCCCTCTCTTGTGTCATTTCCATTATGTCAAGTCAGGACAGCTCACTGACAGCCAGGGATTCACATCAGAGGAGAACTTTTCTGACATTCAGGAAGACCAGGAGCACTTCTCCATCTCAGATCAAAGCCAGAACCCGCTGGAATTGTGTAGCTGGGTGAAGGAGGTGGCCCAGCACAGCCCAAAGGGTTTGAGCTGCCACGTCTCAGCTGATCCCTGGCAACAAATCCACCAAAGCCTCGATGTTTCTGTGAAACCCTGGTGCACACGGACAGTCTGCTGTGAGCAGCCACAGGTACTTGGGACAAATGCAGGAGAAACCATCTGGAGCTGCTGGAGAGAGCCCAGAGGAGGCCACAGAGATGCTCCCAGGGCTGGGGCCCCTCTGCTCTGGGGCCAGGCTGGGAGAGCTGGGGGTGCTCACCTGGAGAGGAGAAGGCTCCAGGGAGAGCTCAGAGCCCCTGCCAGGGCCTGAAGGGGCTCCAGGAGAGCTGGAGAGGGACTGGGGACAAGGGCTGGAGGGGCAGGGCACAGGGAATGGCTTCCCAGTGCCAGAGGGCAGGGCTGGATGGGATCTTGGGCAGGAATTGTTCCCTGGGAGGTGGGGAGATTGAGCAGCACAGGGATGGAACACTC
This sequence comes from Platysteira castanea, assembly GCA_013397175.1. NCBI lineage: Eukaryota > Metazoa > Chordata > Aves > Passeriformes > Platysteira > Platysteira castanea. The sequence goes on from VYXC01000372.1 coordinate 821,279, forward strand.
AGGGCAGGGCTGCTTCCACCTGACAGCTCTAAAGGAAGCTTCTCTTGCCCTGGGCTCCTTAGGATGGATGCCCAAAATCTTGTGTGATCAGCAGCACACACGAGAGCATCTCCAGAGGTGGTGCTGAGTCCCCACAGCCCTCCCAAACTCAATGCCTGGTTAAGAGAGCTGGATAAACCATCCCAAAAGCACTCCCATTATTATCTGGGGCAGTCTCAGCTTCTCAGAGACAGTTCTGCTAATGCTAATTGCCAAAAGCAAATAAAATAAATCTCTGCATGGCTCTGTCTTCCTCATGATCCTGGAGCACTCTTATCCAAGTTTCTTCCCTTTCATCCCTTCACACACAATTTTATCCACAATAGATCTGCCAAATGGAGAGTAAAACTACTGATGTGTCACACAGACAGCTATTTCCAGAATTTAAGCCTCTTTGTTCTTATTAATGTTGCATCAAGGTATTGGCCTGCAACAATTGCTTTTGAAACGGGTCGCCAGTAAAGCTGAAAAGCAGAGGACAAGCAAATAAGGAATATATTTGTAACTAAACAAATTGTATCATCGTGTTTCTATTACAGCCTTCATCTGAAGTAACAGACAAGGCTGGTCAAAAGTTGAACGTACAGCAAAAATGTCTGAGAGATCCACATTTCAAATAATTGGCATGAAGAGCCCAAACCCTCAGACTTTGGGGGAGATGAAAACTAATGAAAAAAGTTTGTTGTGACCCCCTCCCCCAAATCCTTCTTTTTATTAAGAACTATCTGATTTCCACTTGAGCATTTCAAATGGAGCTCAGCTCTTTCATCCCTTATACTATAAATAAAGTGTACTATAATGGAAGGCAGAATTAAGTCAAGAAGAAGGTTTTCAACTTCTCCAAAAAGAAACATTTTGCCAAGTTCCAAATTTTTTCCAGTAGAGTAAAATCTCACAGGAAAAAAAAAAATTCAGCTGCTGTTAGAGTAGCTATTAGCAGAACTAAGAAACATTGATGATAATTCTCTTTCCAGGGTTATTTCAGAGCTATCTAGGTTTTGTACATGAATAGAGGCTTCCTAAAATAAAATAAACCAGAATGGCCAACTCCTGACTTTAACACAAATCTCTGGATATTGGATATTTACTTAAAGGCCCCAGCTTCAGGAAACAAGTAATTACCCGAGAGTCTCAGCTCCCATTAACAGAAAAACTAAGTTAAAAGAAGCAAGTTTCCTTGCTGCTGTGCAAGGAAAATCTTGAAAGTATGACCCAAGTACATCCCAAAATCCAGAAGCCAAATAGACTTCTTGTGTGTTAAATCTTATCAGTTTTTGATGCCTATCTCTTGATTCTGGAGCATTTTATGTTCAAAGAATCATTTTCCTGCTCCTCCTCTGACTCTTTGCCAATACTTCTACAGAAATCGAGGTCTAAAGTGCAGTTCCCTTCGGAAGAGATGTTTGGAAATCCAGTAATTTCCCCACATTTTTCTGAAACAAAGAAAATAAATTTAAGAGTGTCGGGAGGACGAAGCTGATTTCATTGTCTGGTCAAACCTGTCATCCCTAAGCCTGAAGAATAAAGTCTTATTCAAGAGCTCAGCCCCAGTGCCAAGGAGCAAATCTGCCAGTGGCAACTCTGTGCCTAACAAAGCTCTTGTGCAGGAGCCTTCTCCAGGTCAGGAGCTGGAGCCAGCAGGGGCCCCACGGGACCACTGAGTGCCCTCAGAGGCCACACGGCCCTGGCCACTCACCCACGTGCCCCAGCAGCTTGGAGGGGGTTTTTTAATGCAGTAACTGATTCGCTTTGCAGTCAGAGGAGACTTCTCACCCTAACGAAACTCTGGAATAAAGCTGCTGGCCCTAAACGATAGCCATTTCCCTCAGCTGTAAAACACAGGCTGAAATGTAGATGTTTGAGCAGACGTGCAGCACGTTTAAGGTGTAACCTCTGCACACAGAGAGGAAATCTCCTGTGATGCCCAAAGTCAGGGGTGGGGAATCCTGCAGTGTTCATCCAGATGTGCGTGTGCCCATCCCTCTGACAAGCCTAAAAACTGCCCCGTTTGCTGAACCTGGATGAAACCAAAGACCTCAGAGTGACTACGAGCTTCATAGAAACTGCCAAAGGGGAAAAGGAAAACAGGATACGAGCACTCACATTTCCCCCATGAGCAATGCTCAGCATGCAAGGCCCAAGTGGTGCCACTGCAATATGCTGGAGGTAGGAGTAGGTGTCTGGGACACCAAGGAAAACCTGGAGCGTGTAGATGGCTGTGTATTTATGTCAGAGCATACACAAATTACCACTTTCCATAGTATCAGGTCATCCCAGATGCTGAGATATTGCCCTGGTTTTTGCTAAGCCTTCTGTTTTTAACCTTGGAGTCAGATTCTTTCTCACAGTTTCATGTAAATAATGGCCAATGTTTACTTAANGAGCGTCTTTATTGTGTTTTCCCAGACACACTGAGACTTCAAAAAACCCAGACCACCACGAGGTTTCCAGCGACTCAGAGCCCAGATCCTCTCTCCACCGAGCGATGCTGAGGGTGGCGTTTGCCGAGCCTGCTTTAGTTTTACTCCAGTTTTACTCCTCCAGCCACTGCCACCACATGGTGCTGGGATGCTTTAGAGCCCTGCCAGTACACCCAGAGCCCTGTCCCAGCCCAGCCCTGTTGCCCTGGTTTTTGCTAAGCCTTCTGTTTTTAACCTTGGAGTCACATTCTTTCTCACAGTTTCATGTAAATAATGGCCAATGTTTACTTAATGGTATTTTCTGGTTTTCATTCCTTTTGTGATAAGAGAACTTTGATGAGCATCTTTCTTCTCCAGTGGGATTGGGAAGGAAGTGCCATGTCCTCCAATCCCTTGTGGAGTTGGGACGTGTATAAGAATGTGAGATATGTCAATAATAAAGGTCATTCCCCTCCTTTCTGCTGAACCTGGCAGGTGTGAGAGCCTCTTTATTGTGTCTTCCCAGACACACGGCCCCTTCCTCCAGGCCCGTGGTGCCACGAGTGTTCCTGCAGCGCCTGGGCCAAGTTCACCCCTGCCATGCACTCAGCACATCCCTGCCCCGGGAGGGGACAGAGTTCTGGGCGCCGAGCTGTTCCAGCAGCTCCTCCACGTGGGAGTGGATATTGTCCCCTTAAATGTCCCCATCTGCCCACGGCCCCTTCCCTTCCCCTTGAGGAAGGGATTCAATGCAGCCCTGTTGCAATCCTCTCCCAGCCACCCAGCCCAGTGCAGCACTGGGCCACTGCCCTGGCTCTAAGGAAACCCAGGAATCTCAAAGGTCAGGCTGCTTCCCGAGCTTCCCGAGCTCTCTCTGTGGGCTGGTTATGCTGAGTAAGAATCAGCAAGGTCCGTGCTATAGGAGCAGAGCTGTCCATCAGCAGCAGCTCCTTCTCCTCTGCTCCGAGGGGAAGGAGGTTCAGTATTTTCTGTTTTGATGGTCTTTAACACTGCAGTGTGAATCTCAAGATAGGAGCCAGAAAAATGTTACAATTGCAGAAGACTCGAAACCTAGAGAGTCAGGAGGTCTGGTTCTAATCTTCAGTTTAACACCAGGGTGTAACTCCAGGCAAGCCTGGGTTTCTTTTTCATTCTTTGATTGTTTTCACTGTAAGCTCTTTGGGGCAGGAACTGTGTCCCATTGTGTTGTTACAGGGTGTAGAACAATGGGCCCCTGACCTCAGCTAGGGAATCAAGAGATTACGAGAATTATTTAGAGGAAATCTGTGGTTAAACAAGGAATTGGAATCAGACCTCAAGTCCCCGTCAAGTGCCAGTACCAGATGAGTATCCTTTTTTACCCTTGCTTAAAAAAACTCATAATCCCCATTTATTGTTGTCCAACATGGGCCGTTTCTCACACGTCTCTTTGCCTGCCCAACATCTAAAGAGCCTCCTCCTTCCCCGGCTCTGCTGCCACGCTGGGGCAGAGCCTCTCGCCCCGGCGCTGGCACTGCAGCTCGTTCTGCTTCTGATAAAAGGGGTATCTGGGGAAGGAAGCAGCAGAAGGAAATCAAAAGGAAACGCAAGGGCTCGCTGTGTTTGTGTGTGCGCATGGGATTCTTCAGCTGTACATCGGAAATTAATTCCAGCCAGGGCCAGCTCTGTGTGGTCTCACCAGCCATCCAAGCCAAGCTCCAGCTCACCCCAGCTGCCAAGCAGAGTTGTGGAGGAGAAAAAGGTTCAAGACAACGTGGAAAAGGAACAAAGAAGCCAAAAAGAGTGAGCTGGTGGTATTTACTCCTCCAAGTTTTTCCTTTTTTTCCCTCCCTCCCTTTCCTTTTTTTTTTTTTTTTAAACAAACCACCTGGATTTTAACATCTCCAGAATCCCATTAAAGGGCTTTTACTCCTTCATGAATTGGAGGCGTTTGATGAAAAGGGGTAAGGGGAGAGGAGTGTGTCTGCCTGTGGGAGGGGGAGAGGAGGGGGAAGAGGGGGAGATAATGGGGCATGGGAGCCCTTAATTTCTGCTGTCTCCCCTGCCGGTAATAGGGCTGGATGTAAACACTGCTCTGGTGAATGTTGGAGAGTGATTACAGGATAGCTGGGGAAGGAGGAAGCATTCTGAAACCACAAGTAGGAAAGCAGCTCTTTGATGGAGGGTTAGTAATTTCTTTTTTCTCCGTGCCCTCTTCCCTTGCTCAGCAGCCCCCCTTCCCCTCCGTCCTCCACCTTCTGTAAACACAGAGGCAGAAATCAGACCTGGGCCAATCTGTTAAACTCTGGGAGGCAGAGTGGGCTTGGCAGCTGCTGCCATTCCGCAGGACACAAGAGGAGAGGCTGAGAACACTGGAATGGGCCTTCCTGCTCCTGGCTGTGGAGCAGCTCAGAAGGAGCTGAAGAGGAGGGAAGGAGCTGCTGCCGTGGAGAAACATCGTGGAGAGGGATGGACGCTCACAAAATGCAGACTGCAGGTTCTCAGCAGGGATTGTCCAGGCACCACAGTGCTGCTGGCTGAGCAAGGAGCAGCCTCAGGGTGTCCACCTGCGTGGAAGGTCCCGAGGGTCAGGTCCAGCCAAGCTGGGAGCTGCCCAGGGGAAGGTCACCAGCCCCTGGCAGCCAGCTGGGCTCTGGGCTGGTGTTCAGCTCCTGCCCCGGGTACTTTGCTCTGCTCTGGTTCTCCCCATGTGCCAACAGGCAGGCATTGCTCCTCTGGAAAGCCCAGCTGTTGGGAAGAGCTGGGCATTACCTCCAGAACAAGCCACCCGTGGAGGAAAATCCCTCAGCAAAAATGAGCTGGCCACCTGTCCTCAGGTGGGTTGTGTGCTCCTGAACACTGGGGATTTATATTCACAAGGAAGGGCAGAGAAAAGAGAAGGGGAAGCATTCCATCTCTCCAAGAGTTTTGGAGGATTTATGGCAAAATTCCCCATCTTAGTCCTGCAAGGGCTGTTGGTTGCTGCTCTCTGAGCCCCACTCCTCCAGAGCAGAGCTGGCAGCAGCACAGTGAGCATCCCAAACCTACTCTTTGCTTTCCAGGACACATCAGAGAGCAGTTCTCTTCCCTGAGCCAAGCCTACCCCCAGCCAAAAGCAGGGATTTTACAAGACCAGGGATGAATTCAGCCTTCAGGTTGCTCCTAACCACTCCAGAGGCTTTAGGAGGAGTTAAATACCTCCATTCTCCAAAATCCCACAGTTGCTGGGTATCTACCTCCCCTCAAAAGCCTTTCAGGTATCTCATAGGGTTATTCAGCTCCTATATTCAGTTTTTAACCAAAGATACTCTTTAGCTACAAGACATCATGATGGCCTTTTAATTAAATCTTTTAATTAAATCTCCTGCTTAATACCCCCACCCCTGGACACTTCATGCTTTGTGCCCTAGGCTGGTGGTGTTTCCTTGCACGGCAGCACCACCACAAAACCTCCCTTTAAACAACTGGAACTGCTGCAGAGTACACATCCTGCACTAACCACGCGTGGTTTACAAGCTGAAATAAATACACCAGACTGCTCTGGTGCATGCACGGAGCCGTATCTATAAAAAGGTCATTATATTGCTATTGTTTATCCATGTAAGTTTGCTTAACCAACATATATAAATATAAGGCAGCCCAAAAGCTATTTATATGCTGTCCCTGAGCAGTCTTTTGTTGGGTCTCAGTGCAAGAATTCATGTATTAACTATAGGAACTGACCAAAACAGTGATAACATGAAAACTGATACAGAACGTCCTTCAGATGAGGGGGAACAACCCTGATATTCCCAGATTCCCACTCGCTCCTCATTCCTCATATTGTTTTCCTTCTTTACCATTCTCCTTCAACTCCTTGGCCTGTTTATCTGCAAGATTTCTGCAAGATCTGTAACTGGAGACCTTCAACTCTACTGCGCCTCAACTCCTCTTCAGAGATCATCAGCCACAGTTTGCTGCTTTTGAGCATCCACCAGCCCATGAATAAATTAGTCACCAAAAAACCCTGGTTCTTAGATAACTTCTGAGACTTTGTTCCAGTTTTTATCTCTACAAAGGTCTCTTAGCTGCTGTAGGCTCAGCAGCAGCCTGGGACTACGTGATGAAGCAGCACAGTTCTACACTGACAGCTCCCAACCTTCTTTGCTTTCCTTCACCCCCTTCCTCCTCTCCCTGGGCCAGATATCTCCATCTCTTCCAACAGCACAGACCCTCTCATGGAGGCTGGGGCCTTCTTTCCCCCACTTCTACTGCTTGAAAGTGTGATTTTCCATCCTGGGAACCACCAGCCCCACGTGCGAGTCCTGCAGCCTGGGCAGGCAGAGCAAAGCTGGAGTGGCCCGAGGGAGCAGCACCTCCCAGGCAGCACAGAGGAGCAGCACAGGCAGAGGCAAGTGAAGCTGCCCAAGGAAGTGCTGGAATGACCACCCCTGGGAGTGCTGGACAGGGCTTGGAGCAGCCTGGGACAGTGGAAGGTGTCCCTGCCATGGCAGGGCTGGAGTGGGAAGGGCTTTAAGGTTCCCAAACCATTCTATGATTGATTCTATGTTCAAAAAACACGTGGCTGTGGCACCTGGGGACGTTGTTTCAGTGGTGAACACGGTGGTGCTGGGTCAGTGGTTGGACTCAGTGACCTTAGAGGCCTTTCCCAACATTAATAATTCCACGAAACACCTCAGAGCAGGTGCCACGGGTGGTGCCCAGGACAGAAAGCACCATCACATCAGAAAACAGCAATCAGGAGCTGTTGGATACCAGGTACCTGCAAAGCCACCAGAGCCCTGCACTGCTCCCCATCCCAGCTCCACTCCAGGCTTCTCCACAGGAGCCACGGCATGGAACGGGCACAGGAGCCAGCAGGAAATGTGCTGCCTGTCGTGCCACAGGTGCCACATCCCCATCACACTCCACCAAATGACTCTGCCTTGCCTTTCCCTCTGCCCAGAGCTGGCACATGGTCTAGTGCTGCTTTTGTTAATGAACAATCCCCATTCAGCCATAAAGCAGTAAACGGTGCCATGAGCTCATCAGACATTAACACCACCCTGAAGCTGAGGCGTGTTATCTGCACCAGGGATTGCAGGGCGTGCTTATCAGCGGGGAGAAGCTGGGCTCTGGGCTCCTGGGAGGGTTCAAATGTCATCTGTGGCAGAGGAACTGGAGATGATCAATCTCAAGCAGGCAATAACTGCAAGCTCAGGCTATGAGAGCACATTAGTTCCCACAAATGGCTGAGGCTTAAACCCAAGCACAGCTCCAGCCAGGAGGGTACAGCCAGCCAAGGTGCTATAAAGGCGTGATGTTATTACTTCCAAGGGATGCCATTAAAACTCTGTTTACAAACCTAATGTGCCAGGGAATGGGTCAAGGAAAGAATTATTAGCAACAAAGCTATTTGATCTCTTTTATGATCCAATGAGTCATATCACTTCATACTCCAGAAGGTGAATAATGCAAACCTCAAGCCTGCTGATTTATACGTGTGTCCAGAATCCTGTGTTCTTTAACCCCAGATGCCCTCTTAAGTGTGATTCATCCTAAATCAAATGGAAGATTGGGTGCTATCATCCACACTCTCCCCTCCCACTCCCTAATTGAAAAGGTGATTGACATCCTGGTCGAATAAAATACCAGTGCCCAGTGATGGATGGCTGGGGCAGAGGATGGGGTCAGGAGACAGGACTTGCAGATAGAACTCTATCCTCCTGCCCAGATGGGATGGTCCCAGCTTCACCTAACGCTCCCTCTGGAATGCTGGAAGTGGAGTCACTGAATAATTTAGGCTGAAAGGGACCTCTGGAGGTCATGTGTCCATCTGGACACACTTAAGTGGGTCAGGTCTGGGTGCATGGAAGAGTTTTCTTTTCATGACACGCTCCTTGCTGCAGCTTCACCACAGGCACGGGACCATGACCCAAACTGGTCAGAAACTGCAGCAGAAAACTTCACAAATGGGACAAATCCTGGGATGTCCCTCAGTGGCGTGCTGGTCTCAACAAAATCCTGGCATAAAACGTTTGGCTTCCAGTGGAAAATCTGCTGCATTATCACTCAGCTCGTTCTCCCAGCTTCTAGCAAGTCTGGGGGTGAGGTTCCCACATCCCAGCAGGCTTTAGGACTGTGTGAAAGATTGATCTGCAACCAGAGCATCCTGTGTCCCCAGGGTAAGTGCAGAACATCCACTGCAAAAATTCTGAGCTCTGGGAAAAACATGAAGGACGCAAAATCCACTGCTGCTGTTCAAAAAGTAACTCAAAAGTGGCTCAAGGCTGCACAAGAGCAGGTGATTGCTTTGAATAATCTCATTTTTTTACCAATAACATTGTCAAAAAGCTAACTATTCCTGAAATGTTAAGTTGTGCAAATTTTCTCCTTCTCCACCCATCTCCAAAACATTCAGGGTAATTCAAGAAAACATCAGTACAGTAATTTGAAGGAAACGAAAAGCCCTGTGTTTCCCAGCACATCCATAGTTCCCCTGGTTTCACAAACACCTGGAGGCCTGTCCAAGCCTGGAGCTCTGGAAGGGTTCCAAGATCCCTGGCACACTGCATTGTGTATCCCCACCTGCCCAGCAGAGAAACCAGGGCAGCCCATCCCTGATTTTCGTGTCTGCCCCACATTTTGTGTCCACCCTGCACATTCCCTACCGTCCTCAGAGCCTCAGGATGGGTGAGAAGCTGGTCCTGAGACACTGGGAACGCTTCCTTTTTGGATACTTGAGCTCTTTGCATGAGAGAACACCCAAAAAACGCCCCAAACCCAAACAGATCCACAGGATTTGCCGATATCCAACCCCTGGAGCCCAGCCAAGATCCAAACCGTGGTCGTGTTGTTCTTGTGATGGTGAAGGCAGTGATTCTGTGGCATTGTGAGCAGCATTCTCCATCACAATGCAAAGCTCTGCTGTTATTTTTTCCACAGCTGCAGCCAGGAAGGAGGAGAAGCTGAAGGAGCAAGGCCATGTTCAAACTTGAGCAGTTTATTAGGAAAGTTGAGCAGCCAACCCGCTATCTCCCTTCTGCTTGCCAGTGCTTTTCCTTTCCTTTCTCAAATCCATGTTCAGACCTTGAATTTTTTCCTTTTGATAAGAAACTTCCACAAATCCAAACGGAACCAAAACGTGGATAAGGGATGAAAGTTGCCCTGAACAGTGTTTCAGAAGGAGGTATTAATGCAGTGGGATTAAATAATCTGAGCCTCACCACAGATCAGTAATGATCTACTTCTACACCAGACCCAGGTTTTCAGGATGGAAGCAAATCTGACATTTTCACTTTTAAAGTTTTCATCTGGATCCGAAGCATCCGTGTCTCCTTGGGCTCACCCCTGCAATGTTCCACCAGACCCTGAGGTCGATATATTCAATTCAGATTTCAGTGAACCCACCTTTCAGACACCCAGTCAGAAAACAGGCTGATCTGCACGAACATACTGCCTACTCCTGAAACCACCTCACCCAGCTCCTCAAGCACTGCCCACAGTCTCCACAGCTGCAGCTGCTGCAGCAGGAAATGCATCTCCAGCAGAAGTTTAGGAAACACTGAATACAGGATGTCCAAGAACTTTCAATGAAAATTACAATGAAATTTCAATTTCAATGAAAAGGCTCCTTGTTGCCCTGGTTTTTGCGGAATACCAGATTACAGTTTAGACCAGACTGAGACAGCTGTGAGCAACAGCCAGTCCTGTTCTGCTGGTTTTCCCCAGCATCTTGAAAACGAGACCTGTGAGTTGTTGTCCATCCTCAGCCCTGGAGAATGAGTGGCTCCTTGTTGCCCTGGTTTTTGCTAAACCTTCTGTTTTAATTTTGGAGTCAGATTCTTTCTCACACCGTTCATGTAAATAACAGCCAATGTTTACTTAGCGGTATTTTCTGTTTTTCATTCCTTTTGTGATAAGAGAACTTTGATGAGCATCTTTTTTCTCCAGTGGGATTGAGAAGGAAGTGACATGTCCTCTAATCCCTTGTGGAGCTGAGAATTGTATAAGAATGTGAAATCTGTAAATAAAGTGGCCTTTCCCCTCCTTTCTGCTGAACCTGGCAGGTGTGAGAGCCTCTTTATTGTGTTTTCCCAGACACAGCTCCTCTCTCCAGGATCCCCTTCACGGGCAGCAGAGCCCCCACAGTGCACGGTGTGACCCCAGAATTGCCACCTTCAGCCAGAACCCAAAGCCATGGGGTTCCATCGGGAGGGCTGGACACCAGCCTGCCATCCCCCTGCTGCTTGGCAGGACCACAGGATTTAAAGATTTATTTAAACAGGATTTAAATATTTATTTTCCCTTCGCCACCTAACAGACATAACAGCCACGTGTAGCAGGTGACAACTGTGGTGTAAGACATGAGCAAAACCATCCCAAACTGGGCTTCAGATTTACCTTGGTTGCACCACCACTGATCACTGCAAGTCACAAATTATGTCATTCCAGCAGTGTGTCTGGGAAGACACAATAAAGAGGCTCTCACACCTGCCAGGTTCAGCAGAAAGGAAGGAATAATCTGTTTATTATTTACAATCTCACATTCATATACACGTCCCAACTCCACAAGGGATTGGAGGACATGGCACTTCCTTCCCAATCCCACTGGAGAAAAAAGATGCTCATCAAAGTTCTCTTATCACAAAAGGAATGAAAAACAGAAAATACCGTTCAGTAAACATTGGCCATTATTTACATGAAACTGTGTGAAAGAATCTGACTCCAAGGTTAAAAACAGAAGGCTGAGCAAAAACCAGGGCAACACAGCAGCAGGGCTACTGCCAGCAGCAGGATTAGCACCATCAGCTGTAATGAGCCGCCTCATTTCCAAAGAACATTTAGAAATTCACAGTGCCTGGAACTGCGGTGATTGAATGGATAACAGAGTGGAACAGACCAGATATGGATCACTTCTAATTTTCCACTTATATCCAGTAACCCATCATAAACCATCCCGAGCCCTTTGGTCTTCTTTTCTCTCACACCAGAATATTTAAACAAAAAAAGATGATCTGTCAGGGAAGTTACAGTGGTGGAAAACCAATGGGAGATAAGAAGCTGGCCACAAATTCCCAGACTTAGATGTCCTGTTTCCAATTCTGGCTGTGTTGGGGAGAATTAAGAGAAATGCCAGTGAAGTGACACAAAAGTGAAAAATTAAACCAGACCTGCAGAACATGAATCTATGACTTTTTCTGATTATAGAGAGTCCATACTCGTGTATCCAGTTTCACAAAATCATTATTCCCTATTCCCACGAGCACAGGCTGGTCACATATCCAAGGACCAAGACCTCAGACAGAGCACAGCTGGTTTAAAAGACTTGAAACAGGGTAATTACCTTAAAAGAGCAGAGATCTAAAGAGAAGTATTGATTTTGATGACTTTTTTTCCTAGAAATGTCAGAATGTTTGTTAGATTTCTGCATTATTTACCACAGTAAAAAAGTTCAAGTGACTAATCCCCCTGACAAAGTGTCTTGGTAACGTTAAATCCATTTTTAAGTAGGCCCGTGGGACACGGGAAGTTTAGCATTTTATTCCAACTGGGAACAATCCCTCCCTCAAACTACAGAATTTCTGAGGGAGCAAAATTCCTCTTTGGTACCTTCTGTACTACATATGGCTACAGGGAGGTCTTTTACACCAGTTTTGAACATTTCCTTTGCAGTTCCAGCCACTTAAGCAATTACAACACTATTGTCTCTTTTTCTTTCCTTTTTCAGTTCCACACCAAATCTGCAAACGCCTCCGAATGGAAGCTGCTGGTTCTGCTGCCATATCCAGCTTTATTGACACTAAAATTTTCAGTTGGGTTGCTCTAAGTTTATTCCTGACAGAGTAGTTTGGGTCAGTTTTCATCCCCAAAACGGGCCAATCCACCTGGAAAAATCCATGCTTGGCTCTTTCTTTCCACATTAAAGTAATGACATAAAATAATCAGATGCTGGAATGTGTCTTGGCATGAACAACAAACACAGGCAGCTTTATTAGCTGTTTCCCTGGAAGAAAGCTCCAAAGACCCTCCACATATTCACTAATGTGCACTGGGAATGACCTCAGCTCTTCCCGGCCAGGCCGGGGCAAAAGCTCCTTTAAACATCTTTATAACTCACTTTATACTCACTTATACAGCAGGGAAGGATGGAAAAACACTCCCGTTGCCTGGGAAACTTGTGGAAAGGGGGATGATGGATTGCAAAGGGGACTTGGCATCGTGGTGCCTCCCAAACCTCCTGCCCCCGAGCGTGGGTTTCCCCCAGCTGGGAGCGTTTAACAGGCTGAGCTATTTCAGGGACAGGAGCCACTGGGGATCCCTGCAAACGCCTCTGCACAGCTGCAGGGCTGCAGGGCTGCTGCTCAGGCAGGGAACCGCCGGCTTTTTGGGGGAAAGAGCCCAAAATATACTGATATAGTCCGGGTTGGGGATATGGGTACAGCCTGGGGTAGGGTGGTCAGCAGCAATTCGGGATGGGTGTTTGATATTCTGGCAGGACACTGCTGTCCAAGTGGCTCTGGCCACAGCTGGGTGGCCTGGTCCAGGGGTCCAGGGGTCCAGCAGACCCTCACTGCATCTCAGAAGGGATCGTCCAGGTGCAGCTCCCTGGAGTTAATAAAGAACAAACAAGGGAGTAGAAGGGTTTTGGAACTGGAACTCTCTCCAGCTCTGCTTTCCTGGGGTCATCAGACTGTGCTGAGGAGCTCACAAGGATCTGCACAGACCCAGGGGCAAAACCTGGTTTGTTCTGTGGTGGCAAAATCCCAGCTGGGGGAATTCACTTCCGTCAGCTGCACCTTGCACAGGGCCTGAGCAGGGAGAACTGCGTTGTAAACTAGGACAAGATCACTGCAGGGAGGGATGCAGAGCCATGAAAGAAGGAGAGAAAGATATTAAATATGCATATGGTTGCAAGAGAGAAGAAAAAAGCAGATTCAGAAGTAAACAGAAGAGCTGGGTGACAGCAGGCAGAAAGCAGAGCAATGCACAGAGCGAGGCACGGAGCAGAGTCAGCTTTTCTCTGAGGAGCTGGGGCCAGCTGGACTCTGTGCCCACCAAAATCAACCACCAACCAGGCAGGGCAGGTGCCAGCCAGGGCTGAAATCCTGCAAGAGCTGCCCTTGTTCTGAGGGGACAGCAGGGACTCCAAACCCGGCCACCAGAAACCCTGGAACTCTCTGTGTGCTGCCAGGGAGGGGCTGGGCAGGAGCCGTGGCCATGAGAACTTGAACAATAAGAGCCAAGAAGCTGTGCTGCTTCTCAGGCCCTTCACCAAGCAGCTGCCACCACCTGGGTCCTGCTCTGTGGCTGAGGTGGGATTCCTGCTCTGCCAGTGCCACCAGCACTTCTCTACAGGATTGGGAAAGTCCTGTGCTGGCCACCCCCGTGACAGACCCTCTCTGCTGCCTGGAGAGGCTTCCAAGCTTTCTGTACCACCAGAACTTAAAAATACTTGGCAAAAGCAGTCGAATGTTCCTGTTTATGTTACAGATTGACAAGACTCTGCCCTGGCTTCTCCAAGTTCACCTCGCCAGACCTGAGTCCAAGTCCCAGTCCTGTGCTCTGACCAAAAAGAAATGCCACCAAAACCTTGTCTAGGACAGTTCTAGAATGTGCTGGACGATGGGGTCACAAAACAAGGGGACACACAGCGAAGCAATTCACAGGGAGATGAAGGCTGGTGATGGCTTCTGGTGTTCCAGACAAGCATAAAACCTTGAGAGCAAAGCCTTGTACAGCCTGACTGCTGAAAGCTCCTCCAAAAGGAGCAGCACTGCCAGGGATGGATGGACAATGCCTTAGAAAAGACTGACAAGACAGGAACTCCACTCACTGAACCACAGCTCCCCACGGTATCAGCACAAACAGGAGAAATGCCAAGTCTCAGTCTCTGGAGGGAAGTTTGGAGACCTTGGGGACTCCTCATAAATGAAGCCTCCAAGTTCCAGTTTCTCCCCAAATTCTCAATCTGCTGCATACCCAAGATTTAAAAATAATAATAAAAAAAATCCAACACTCGCATAAATAAAACATAAATGGCATCCTGTGTTCTCTCCCACACCCCATTCTTCCTCCCTCCTCTTTCCTCATTGTTTGTTCAACAGGAAGTTGGCTTCGCTGCGAGGTACACCAAGCCATCTGTCAAAAACATGGAAACAGTTAACAGCACACACAGGGGCTGGAACGACTTGTGACAGAGCCTCGTGAAGGTCACAGCCATGGGCTGAGCTTTGGGACAGCAAGCCAAGCCCCAGAGCTGGGGCTGGTTAAACCAAATTACAGCTCTTCCCTTCTGGCACGGGGAATGGCACTTGGCTGAAGCGGGAGCTCGTGTGGGACGCACCAAAGCTGGCCGGACAGTGGGATCCTCACAGGATCCTCACAAGATCCTCACAGGATCCTCACAGGATCCTCAGCAGAGCAGCTGAGGGAGCGTGGGCTGGTGGAACCCAGGGACAGGGTCTGCCTCGTACCCAGGTGAGGGTACCAGGGAATGGGACTGACACAGAAACACTGCTGCAAGTGTTTCTGCTGGAAATAGAGGATAAGGATAAATTCTTAGGGGTTTCTGAAATGCAGGGATCTCTGCAAAACCTCCCTTCTGAAGTCAGACCAGCTCTAGGCCAACTGCTGGGCTGTTGCCTGCGAACATGAGGGACTCCAAACAGAGCTTGAACAGGTCCCAAGACGGGGAACGACAGATCTGCCTGACTTTGAAACGAGTGGTTCTGAAGCCACATCTTGATCCACTAGACCCTCCAAAGCAGGGGGAAGGGCAGAACATCCGATTCAGAAGTGAAATCATGCATTAGAGGTTGACTTGCTTGGCAGAACTTCCAGCACCGTCGTACATCTCCTTCCCAGGCTGGAATATCCTACCTAGAAGGGGAGCAGGAGGTCACTGCAGTTTTTAAGTCCTTGACCCTGCCGAGGCCACCCAACAGAGCTGCCAAGGAGCCATGGCTCAGCAGCAGTTGTTCCTCTTTCTTTGCAGAGAAAGAAGTGACCCCACTTGCTCAGTGGTGGGAGAGAGGAGCCAGAGGGACCCGAGCGAGGCGCGCGGCCCCGGAGGAGGAGGCTGGGGGTGAGAGGCTCCCTGAACCCAGTGCCGGGAAAACACGCCCCTGGAAAAAAATGCTAATAAAAATTGCAACATTGGGAGATCAAACGCCGTAAATCATCACATTTCTTTAATTTAAAAACGCAGGATAAAAGAAACAAAAATGACTCCGCAGCACATTTCAGCCAATCCAGTATTTTCCAGGCGTGTCCCTGATTTGTTTCACAGCAGAGGTCTTAAAGAGTAGTTATAAACTATCACTAAACACAGAGGGAAGACTGGGGTTTTTAAGAGCACAGCTAAAAAGTCACCCTCTTTTTCAGAAACACCACCAACAAAAATCTTGTAGCATTAGAAAATACACTTCGTCCCAGAGCTTACGTTAGAGGTATTCAAGTCAGAATATTTCTATTTCCATTTCCTTTCAGGAGATTTCTATTGGCTTCAAACCTAGACAGCACCAGGAACCACAGGAACCCTTAATTCAAAGGGTCTGGGTGAGAAGCAGGCCAAGTTGTCAAGGTTTGGGGAAGAACCACCAAAGATACCAGACCCAGAGCTGCTCTCCAGGTCAGGTTTTTGCCTCTTTTACAGCCAAAACAGAAAAGGAAAGATTTGGGCCTTTATGTTTCATGCAGCCTCAGAAAACCTTTTGAAGGTTTTCTCCAAGCCATGGAAATGTCCAACTCCCCAAGCATCTCAGAGCCCTCTCTAGCCCAAGTTTCCCAGTTTGGGGGTTTCTCAGGGACGCCCAGACTCTGCTCATCCCCTCAGTGCACAAAGATCATAAACAAACCCAAGGCCATACTCTAAACACGAGCACTGAACAGAATTAATTGAAACAAAGCTTAACAAACAAAAATAAAACCAAAACGCACGACAGCATGTGGGGATTTGGGGCTAATCAGAACCAGCTCCCCTGTACTTCCAGCTCCCACTCAGTTTTCAACCACTGGAAATGAAAACCTTTCTGTTTGTAAGAAGCTACAATATTCTGACGACAATTCGACTCAAGTCGAAGAGTTTGCTTTTCTTGATCTTCCCCCCAAGACACGCAAGGCTGCACTTGACTGGTTTACAGAGCACTTCTCTGTGCTTGAAGCAAAAGGTAAAACTAGACCCCAATGGCACCTCTGGGACCTGGCCAGGACAGAGGGCTGAGCACGACCTGCTCCGAGCTCCGTGCGCTCACCTCCCTCGGCACCGACACCCAAAGCCCAGCACCTGCAGAACCTTCTGTCCCTGCAGCAAGGCACGTGTGAGCCCTTTTGGGATCCTGGAACTGTTTGACAAGACTGCAAAAGACACGTTTTCCCACGAATGGAGAGGCCAGGCAGACCATCCCCTCCTGTGGCACACACATTCGGGTCGCTGCTGAGGAACAGCTCGGCTGTTCCGCCTGCCCTGGGACTCCCAAGGAACACAGCAAGCCTAGCCTGGGCATGGCATCAGCACAACTCAACGTGGAACAAGGCCAGACCCCAGCTAGAGCCCAGGTCTGTGCTCTGAGCACGCTGTAGGTGCAGTTTGTGCCCTGCCCATCACCCAAACCCATACCCGAGTGTCGCCTCTCTCCCGCCCGCGCAGCGTTGGTGCAGCACCAAAGGGCACCCAAACCTCAGTTTGGACCTGGCTGGAACAAGGAGGGTTTGTGTAACTGTCCCCAAAACAGCCCAGCCTGGGAGCTGCCTGGCCTTATCTCTCCTCTGGCCTTTGTTTGCAGATGGAGATGAAGCCTGAAGACTTCCAAGGCATGGTTTTCCAAACCAGTAAATAAGTCTTACTCATGTCTCCTTCCAGGCCCTTCCACATGCCCCAGGAGGATGGCAGAAGTTACAGGACCCTCATTTGTCACTTTTGTCATTTGTTTTTTTCCTCCAATGGCTCTCCTGCCTCTATCTAATCGGGGGGACGTTTCCTGTCTTTGTTCTCAACCATTCATCCTGCGGGAATGATGATTATCATCAAACAGCATTAAAATAGAAAGCCTGGAGCCAGCACCCAATTAGCTTGGAGTTAGGGAGCCCTGGAAAGGAGCCACGGAAGAGACCACAGACAGTCCAGCTGGCAAAAATGGGCACTGAATTCCGTGTCATTCAACCACAGCATCGTCCCACCTTCAAAAATAAACCTGGGCTTCAAACACAGCACGGGCCAAGCTCAGAGCCAATAAACATCACGTGCACTTGGTGTGTCCCCAGTAAACCAGGAGAATGTTCCAAGAGCTATTCCATTCACCAGTTTAAACCTCACACCAACTGGGAGACAAATGCTCCATCCAGATCTCCCAGTGGGGGAAAATATCCAGATTTCCCTCGTGCATCCAGTCTCTGCTGCCAGGAAGCCTCAGCAATTCTGTCCTGAAGGAACAGCGAGGTGACAGGGAGACCCTCAGGGTGTGCAGAACCTGGATCCTTACTAGAGAAAAACCCAAACCTACTTTTGCCTGTTGCCCATTCCAGCTCCCCAGACAGATGCCCTTCTCGTCAGAGCTGGAAGAAATTCAGGCTTGTACTTAGTTCACAAACATGAGTGAAGAACCAGTGACAAACTGGAAGACTCTTCCAGGCTGAATAAAGACCATAAATAAGATGTGACCAAAGAATTTGGCTCGTCAGTCAGTCTTTCCTCCAAAAGCTGGGTAATATTTTTTCCTTCCTAAGAGAATAAAACCCAGCATTTCTGGTGTCCCAGAAGCAGGGTGGAAGCAGCAGCTGGATGGAAGCAGCAGCATGGAAGCAGCTGGACAGTAACAGCCCTGAGTTGGGATCCTGCTCTGGCTTGGGTGGATTATGAATTTCTTCCTCAGAAACGTTATTAATAAACCTAAAATCACTTTGTATTGAAGACTTCTGAGGGAATGCTGCTATTGGAGAGCCCTGGAAACATGAAGTGTTGTTTACTACTTAGCTTAGCTAACCAAAGGATTTCCCTCCCAGCTCAAAATTCCAATCCTTTGCTGCAGAGATCCCAGGACGTGTGAATCACAACAGAAACTTCAAAATAACCTTGGGAGAGGCTAGAGCTGGCGAGAAGCTGCTCCCAACATCCCGCATGGCAAGGCCAGCCCAATCTGCAAACCCCTCTGCATCACTGGCTCTTGGCTCTGAGTCCAAGATATCACTTCAGCTCATATTAGGGGGTAAATAACATTGATGTCTGAGACGTGGGGACACTCAGACCCAGTCGTTGGGCCTAACCCTTTACTGCTGACTGGAAAAAAACAAGTCAGGGTTAAAAACACAAATACGTTCATCATTTCAAAGTCTGCTCTTCTGATGGTGTTCAGCCTATTTGTTTTCTCATATTCTGCCATTTTTTCCAGTTGCTAATTGGAGGCTAATAAGAAATGCTGAAAAAGTCCAACTCTGGGTAGCTGGATTTTTTTTCCCTTGCTCATCTTTGTACACCCTGGCGCCAAAGCCCGCGCTGGTGTAAATCATGGACTGGATGGGAACTTCACTCATTTATATCCAAAGGGAATCCGGTCTCCAGTGTCTCCAGATAACGATCTTGTTGTGTTTAATACCGCATAAACACATAGGATGATGTGTTCCCTGCCTTAAAAAAAAGTTTGTTTAACTTTTTCTGTCTCATCTTTAGTCAGAATAGCAAACAACGGGAGGGAAGGGTGGAGAAAGAGCGAGATCCTAGCAGTGAGATCATGCAGCACAGAGTCCGGTAAACTCCAGGGTGAGAAGTCTTTTAAACACAAATCCATCTCTGCAAAATCAATGGGAGGAAAAATAAAAAGGAGGCTAAATTTAACCCTTATTCTATTTAAAACCGGTGCGCAGCATCTCGCAGAACTGCAACACATCAACACAATTGTGTTATATTTACGGTTCCAAACAAAACACAAACCCCTCCACTGCAGCACTCCCAGTCCCACCCAGCCCCGTGCTCGCTGGAGGAGCCGTGAACAGGGAGCAGCCCTGGAGCCCGGCACTGTGCCCGGCCCCATCCCGGCATCCACCAGCAAATCCCTCCTCCAGGAGCACACAGCTCCCAGTTTGCCACCCGGACTGGCCCTCTTGGGTGACCACCTGTGATGTTTCTCAACCTAACAGAGTCCATAGAGTTCTTTGTGGCTAGCTCTTGATCTTGAAAGGTTCTGTGCCAGGGCCAGAACAGACGAGAGACGCCTGCGAGCTCGTGCTCAGGGTGTTTATTTTCTGTGTTCAGGGTGTTTATTTTCTGTGTTCAGGGTGTTTATTTTCTGTGTTCAGGTTGGTTATTTTCTCTGATCTCTCCGTGCCTGGAGCTGAGGCCAAAGCGTCCGACAGCTCCGATCCATGGCAGGGCTGCCCCCAGAAGGGCAGTCCCACACCCTTTGTACCCTTTTCTTCATCCAACCATTGTTCACAACCTATAATTATTTATCAATTCTCACCAGTTTATTTCTACCTATTTTGAACATGCAACTTCTACATCAGAGCTTCTTCTACCAATTATTTTTACTGGCGTCACAGCAGAAGATGGAGGAGAGAGAAGAAAGAGGAAGGAGAAGAGGTTCCGCCCCAAATCCTCCATCTTTGACTGCTCAGTCCCCATTATACTGAATTCTACATTTTTGCCCTATGCTAAAGCGAACTAATTACTTCGCATTTTCGCAGTGTTGCAGTTCCTCTCGTAATGTTGGAAGCTTTTTCCATGGACATAGGTCCAGAATAGAATCCTGGGAATCCTGCCCGAGTCCTGAGTCTGCCTGGTGGGGCTCCAAGCCCCCCTGGACAGACAAAGGAATACTCTGGGCTGCCACAACCACCCTGCCGCAGGTGCAGTGAGCCAAAAATCCTGCCCACCAGCCAGGTGGGAGCACGGGATGAAGGGCGGGCACCAGCCTCGACCAAACCACTGGGCACAACCCTGGCTCAGCCACTTGGCACCTCCAGCCCCTCTGCAAACTGGAGGTTTCCACAGCACAAACACCATCCACCCCCCCAGGAAAATCCTTAGCTGGCCACTGGAACATCTGCCTGCCAGAGACACCCAACGCCGTGTGTCCCTGCTGCCTGAGCCACACGGGAGGTCAGGACCAGCTTCTCTCCTGGGGCTGCACAGGATTCACGGGTACAACAGGGTGGGAACGTCCAGCACCCAACAGGAGGAGGCTGCACGACCACAGCCGTGGCTCCAGCTCCCACAGCACCCTCGGGACCCCACGGTCAGTGGGCAAGGGCTTCCCAAGGTGGCCAAAACGCTGGTGTGGCTGTTGTGCAAGACGTGAGGCTGTATCAAAACAAACCTTGGCCGACGTGACGTGGCAGAGATGTCAGTGCTGGCCCCACAGGCCACAGAAACCTTCTCCCAGCGCAGGAGGATCTCTTTGGGAGAGGTACACCAGGAAACCCACAAAGCTCTATTTCTCCATCCCGCTGTCCTGGTTTTCCCACTCCAATTAGCTCTCAAATCAGGTTGGATTTATAGAGGACTCTCATATTCAGACTCTGGCATAGGACAGAGAGGTTCCTCTCTTTGGATCACTGGCACATGGACAATGAGCTCCTTGTCCTCACTCCTGCCTCTCTGAAGCTCTGCTGGGGCTTGATGCACATTGGGTTTCCTCTTCTTATTAAAAATTTTAAAGACGACCTTAATTTTGCAAGCACCATTCATTGCAAGCAGCATTTTGGCTCCCCCATTGCTCCCAAGTCAGGCTTTGTTCTCTTTCTCTGGGGCAGGACCCTGTTTAATCCCAGCCCTCTCACTTTTTTCGCAGTGGATGGGACCCAAAAGCACATTTGGGATCACTTCTTTCCAGTCTGCCTCTGCAGTTCCTACTCGAGTGAGGTATTTTGCAGCTGATGCTCAGCTCTGCTCCAGCTGTTTCCAGGCGAAAGAAGTGGCTAATGGGATCAGGGACCCGACCTTGGCACTCCAGGCATGTAAGCATTTAATTCTGCCACCCGATTTATAACCTACAGACACTGCTGTGGTGATCCCACTGTGCAGCAGCATCGCAGCCACCAGCACAGAGGTGAGACACGCTGCTTTTTAAAAAGGCATCAGCTCTTCGGGGAAAAGCGGGAATCCAATTATAAAGAAAATTAATTTCTTTTTTTGCCATCATTATCCTCAATACGAAAGAAATCTCAGACAGAATGACTAATCTGGCTGCAGCCAACACAACCTCAGCTGCTGGCAGCAGGGAGGCAGCCTGGGAGGGGTGGAAGCAAAGCAGAATGGTCCCAGATTCCTCTGCCAAGCAGGGAAATGCTGCCTGAGCAGGGGACCCCTGAAAACCTCTCCAGGAAAGGGGGGAGCTCTGAGTCCCCCAGAACCCAGAGACACAGAGTTAAAGCAGCTCCTTGTAGCTACAGCACCTTAGAAATCCATTCTCAGAGGGGTCCTGCAGTAGGGGCTGGTGGCAGATGGTGAGCTCCAGCTAGAAACTCCACGAGGAACCAAGCTCGGAGCAGGAAGGACAGACGGACACACAGCAAGAACCCATGGGTGTTCACACACACAACACGCACGCTGCAGCAGCCAGAGCTTCCCAAAACGCTGCTCCCTCCTTGACTTTAGGCTCCGGCTCAATAAAGCTGCATTGTTTTGGATCAGGTTCTGCTCCCGCAGCCCCGCCGCGGCTCCCGAACAAAGGGGGCTTCATGCGGGACAAAAGGCGCCTGTTCTACCTAATGAGCACCAGTTGAGAGGTATGGAGACAGCACCCTCTCGCCACGGGATCGGGCTGCGAGCAGCCCCCCGGCTAATGAAGAGCAGTTGAGAGGTGCCAGGGAAGGAACAGGGACAGCCCCGAGCAGAGAGGGGCCGGTCCCCAGAGACGCCAGCGCTGCCAGCGGGCAGGGACAGCCCCGAGAGGGGACACGCTCGGGTTCATCTGTCACCGGGACGGCTCCTGACCCGCAGCCCCGCCGGCCCCGCTCCCTGACCCCCGGCTCTGACCTCTCCAAAGAGGCGCTGGGGCTCGGCCAGCAGCCCCTATTGACTGCCTGTCACCGGGCACCTGCCCAAGGAACCCCGCAGAAATTAAAGTCACAAAATGAGCCACAGGGGACTGTTTGAGCTGGGAAGGCAGCATTAGGCCCTGGCTGGTAAACCAATCTCCCTAATTATCTGTCAGAAGAACCTCTCTTTTTTTTCCTATTTTCTTTTCTTTCCCTCTTCCCCCTGCTACCCCCTTCCCAGTCCTCTCTTCTCTTTGCCTCATTATCTTAATTTCACATTAACCAGAGGGATTAAAAGCACCTTGGGAGGGGAAGGGAGTGGAGGAGGGAGAAGCAGAGGCTGAAGAAAGAGAGACTTCAAGTCTTCCTCGCTGGGTCCTCGCAGGAGCTGGGGCCAGGGGACCAGCAGCGCCTGAGCCACCGAGCCGGGTCCTGTTCCCATGTCCAGCCCCACGGCCACGGCCCAGCCTGGCCTGAAAGAAAACCAACCCTCAGCGGGGCAGTGCACACCGAGGCCTGTCCGAGGAGGGTGCGTGGCTGTTCCTCATTTCCCACCCTCCTGCCCTGCAGGGCAATGCTCCACAGCTGCTCCCGAGTGTTTCTGCCAGGGTTTCTCCCCTTGGGCACCTGGCAAAGGGCTGGGGCAGCACCTGGGGCACAGCCACGCTGCTCCCGAGTGTTTCTGCCGGGGTTTCTCCTCTTGGGCACCTGGCAAGGGGCTGGGGCAGTGCCCAGGGCACAGCCACGCTGCTCCCGAGTGTCTCTGCCAGGGTTTCTTCTCTTGGGCAGCTGGCAAAGGGCTGGGGCAGTGCCCGGGGCACAGCCACGCTTCTCCCGAGTGTTTCTGTCGGGGTTTCTCCTCTTGGGCACCTGGCAAAGGGCTGGGGCAGTGCCCGGGGCACACTGCAGGAGCTGTCCCTGCTGCTGGCAGGACCTGGGCACACCAGGGCACTGCACGGGAAGTGGCACCGTCCCCTCCCTGCCCGGGGCTCAGCCCTGCAGCTCAGGCTGACTCCCAAGAGTTCACTGAATGAAGATTTGTGACCCACAGCTCTGCTGATTTTGTGTCTCTTAAATAACCCTGAAGCACAGGAATGTTGTGATTCGCCAGATCTGGACCCCTTCTCCTTTTTGTTTTTTTTAAGTTTATTGAACCATGGAACAGTTTGGGTTGGGAGGGACCTTAAAGCCCACCCAGTGCCACCCCTGCCATGGCAGGGACACCTCCCACTGTCCCAGGCTGCTCCCAGCCCCAGTGTCCAGCCTGGCCTGGGCACTGCCAGGGATCCAGGGGCAGCCACAGCTGCTCTGGGCACCCTGTGCCAGGGCCTGCCCACCCTCCCAGGGAACAATTCCTGCCCAAGATCCCATCTGAATCAGCTGGTGTTACATCTGAAGCTCTTCAAGCACCACATTACCAAGATAGTGCTGAGACCCACGACAGCACTGCTGCTTTTTTAAACAAATACTTCTTTTCTTTTCCACGTGGGAAAATTAGGTTAATGGCACTCACTGCCCTCACCCTCCAAGAAAGCCAAGCTCAAGTCCACACATCACCTCAAAGACAACTCTAGCAAATCCACCTAGAATTTGAGTGGAGACCAGAGCAATGCTTTCCTACAAATACACAGCATCCTCTGCAGATCCCAAGCTCCTTCCCGGAGAGCAGGATTGCACATCCCATAACTGCAGCTCCCACAGCCCGTGGCACTCAGTACGAGACACAACATCCTGTCATGTCCAGCATTGCAAAGCTATTACTGCAGCAAGACAATTAATTATTGTCTGTTCTGAAACATCTTCATTACATCAAGGATGAACAAACGAAACAAACGCACAAAAAGCCCCACCCAGGGATGTGATGTGTCCCCAGCTCCTGTGGTCCCTGTGAGAAGTGAGGCCAGGTGGGTCTGCCTGCCCTGCCTCAGAGGAGCACATCCAAGGCTCCACAACAGAGCCAGCTAGCAGGGGATTTTCACAGGGGTCTAGGTTTCACCAGGAACCTTTGAGCCCTGTACTCCCTCCTAACCCCTCAGAAAGCCAGGACTGTGTTTCAGCTTTACTCACAAATCTGGCTGTAACCCATCACTCCTGCTAAAAGGCCGGAGATTTAATAGTGTCTAACTCCACAGTCAGTCCCGTTGGATTCCCCGGGATTACTTCTGCGGCCAAGTACGAGCATTAAGTGTGAATAAAGACATCAAACTCCGGCCCTAAGTGTTGATGAGTCATCGGCAGAATTCCTAGAAGAGAGGGAATCCGCACAACAGCCTCATAGCTGTGAAGTGACCTAACTAATCTGTGTTCCACAGGCAGTAAAGCTGCTCCCGCTGGGAGAAACGGGGAGAATAGATTGCCTGGAGGGGACGTCACTGAAAGTGAGAAGTTTCTTGCCCTGTTTCTGTGCCAGAGCCAGGGGCTGTCGAATATTCCCTCATTCCTTCACACTGCGAGCCCCAGCGGGGATGAGGAGGGTCCTGCTGCTCTCCCCTGTGCCAGTGGTGGGGAAACTGATGCCTTAGGTTTTAATTTCTATATTTTTCAAATCCTGTACTGCCCAGTGTGTGACTCTGAAGTTCCTTGTAGCTCGTGAGCTGCTCTCTGAGGCCAGACAGACACAACAAAGCCTCTCTGAGCTGTTCAAGGACACTCGGGCTGTCCCAGGCCCAAAAGGTGTAAACTGGGACCATGAGAGAGGTGGAGAAATTGAAGAGAGCTGAAGTTTTAATTGGTGAATTTATGCTGAGATGCAAATGGACCAAACCTATAACAGTGTCAAGAACTCGTGACCTGCTGTCCACCTTGGGGTGCATTTTATGGAAGCAGCCTCTGGTTCTCCAGGGTGTGCCTTGAAGGCCTTCAAATAAATCCCTGCCTTTATCCCCTTACTCCTGTCTGGTCTCTATTTCTGGGTGGCTGGGGAAGGCATCAAAGCGAGGAGCTGGGGATGGCACTGGCTGCTCCCCTCAGTCACCTGCCAGCAGAGCTGGGCTGTGCCTCTGCCTCCCTGCCCCAAACCATCACCACCAAGGCAATAAAAGCCAGCCCAAAGCACAAATCCTGCAGCTGATGTTTCCTCACACTCAGGTATCCCTGGTCACACTGCTCACCCCTTAATGAACCCAGGAGGGTTTGGCCTCTCTTTTACTAGGTGAAAACATTTTCTCATGGTCAAACGATAAGGAAGCTTGATGCAATGGGCGACAAAGGACAAAGAAAAAATCCCAACAGAGGTGAAAAGACATTTTTCACATATTTTCTCCCTGTCATCTTCCAGGAAACTGATAGAACTGGTTTCAGATGTAATTTTCATTCAGAATGCACCCATATATCTTTAGATTGAGCAAACCCAAGCCTCGAGCACAGGCACAGGGGAAGGAGCATGCCCTGCTCAATGGCCCACAGTCCCGAGAGCAGACTGTAACCAAAGCCAGGAGAAAAAGCAGCAGAATTCCCTTTACCTTCCCCACCCTCGGCCGAGGGAGATAAAGTGTGTGCCCAGAACTGCCTGTGCTCCCATGCCCAGCTCTGTGCTTTTACTGCAGGCACCTGCTGGGAAGCAGTGCTGGCTGAGGGGCAAACAAAGGCAGGGAATTTAGGAACACTGACAAGCAACTCAGCCTCATAAACGGGAAAATCATCCTCTGGGGTTTGCTTTGGAAACACCCACGGGCCTGGAAGCCAAAGAGTGAGCAGCAAAAACTGATCCCACGTCAGAGTAAGGAATCTTCACCTGCTCTTCACAGCTCAGCCTGCCTTTCCTCCCCAGCGAGAGCACGGAGCAAGGATCCTTCTTCACCCTTCCAGGGAAACTTTATGCATTTAAACAAGTAGTGTTTGAATAAACTCCCTGGAGTGTTGGGATGAAGAAATGGGATGCACTCAGCAGCCCCAAAGCTGGGGGAGCTGTGCTCCTCAAAGCCTTGGGAACGTCTTTGTTTCAAACACTTCTGTGGGTTCAAACCCCCAAAAACCACTGCTGGCTGCAATCCCAGGGGACTTTCCTGAGGAGCAGGTCAGTGTGCTGGGAAGGAAAATCTCACACCTGCTAGGTTCAGCAGAAAGGAGAGAAAAGAGCGAGTTTATTTACATTTCTCATACTTTATAGGGTTCTCAATTCCACCAGGGACTGGAGGACACGGCTCTTCCTCCTCAATCCCACTGGAGAAAAAGGATGCTCATCAAACTTCCTCTTATCACAAAAGGAATGAAAACCAGAAAATACAGTTAAATAAACATTGGCTATTGTTTACATGAAACTGTGTGAAAATTCTCTGACTCCAAGGTTATAACAGAAGGCTTAGCAAAAAACAGGACAACAGGTCAGGGTTTCCACACCCTTGTCGTAATCTCAACATGACTAAACTCATTTCAGATTCCCATTTGAAGAAAACCCAGCCAAGATTTTGAAGTTTTCCATGAAGTACAAAGTCACAGAGAGAAGAAAACCCCATTTTTGCCATTCTGCTAAAACCAGAGCCCTGCCACAGCGAGCACACCCCAGTCACAGTTTGGTGCTGAGCACTGAGGACCATGAAGTTCCTGGCCCAAAGCCCTGCCCTGCCCCTGCAAAGCCTCTGAATTCCTTTTGGAAGGGGCAACATCCACTCCCTCTAAAGGTGGGGTCACCACCCCCCTTCTCACTCTGACACCAAAGAACAGCAGAGAAACCAGGATGGAGGGAATGCTGCTGCTGGAACGACCAGAGCCCAGCCCAGGGAACCAGAGCCTTTTGATGTTATGCAAACAGAACATGGAAAGCCAGAGGAAGCCATGCCAATGTCATCTGCTGGGAAATTCAGCTGGGGCTGGCACTCTTGCAAAACGTTCTGATTTCAGCCCAAATCTGGTTTTTCTGTTCAGTGTGACCTGTTACACAGAGCAGAGGGAGGAGAAAGCTTGGAGCAGTGTTACTGGGAACGTGCTCAGCAGCCCCACAGTGCTGTGCTGGATTTGGCCACAGAAACGTGAACACACCTTGGAGGGTCACTCCAAAACAATACAGGGGGCAAAGCTGGGGCCCATCCAAGGAGTCTGGAGTGGGTCAGGGGCACCTTTTGTCTCCTCAGACCAGCCTGCATGGAAATCAGGAGGAATTTCTGTAATTCCAGTAGTCAGATTGAGAAAATAATTCAAATACCCATATTGATGCTGACAGTCACACACCTTCAAACTCTTTAGGAAGGGCAATGCTGCACATTTTAAAAACCAAGCATTTGTGCACTTCCTCTGCCTCCAGTATCTTGGAAATGAGGCAAGAGAAGACACAAAGAAGGGACCAGCAGCAGAACCTTTTCCTTGAAGTGAGAAACAAATCCCCCAGGTCCAGATGAAGAGTTAGAAATGACTCTAAGGCGGGCAGTTCCACCAGCTCAGATTTCTCCTGAAGTGTCCACTCAGCCAAAGTGTCAGAGTCAGGAGCAGCCAGGTGTCAAGGTTTGCACAGCACGAGGCAAACAAGTGCAGCTCACACCAAGGGAGGGCAAAGCAGCTGAGCTAATGCAGCCTCAGCCGACCCACACTGCGGAGATTCCAGGCTGTGCAGGTTGGGTTTCCTGGCCTCGGGCTGCATTTCAGCCACTTCTGCACATGTAAGAGGGCAGAGCTGTCCTCTGTGCTCCGAGGATGTTGCCCTGGTTTTTGCTAAAGCCTTCTGTTTTTAACCTTGGAGTCAGATTCTTTCTCACAGTTTCATGTAAATAATAGCCAATGTTTACTTAACAGTATTTTCTGGTTTTCATTCCTTTTGTGATGAGAGAACTTTGATGAGCACCTTTCTTCTCCAGTGGGATTGAGAAGGAAGTGCCATGTCCTCCAATCCCTTGTGGAGCTGGGAATTGTATAAGAATGTGAGATATGTCAATAATAAAGTCTTTCCCCTCCTTTCTGCTGAACCTGGCAGGTGTGAGAGCCTCTTTGTTGTGTCTTCCCAGACACAGGAGGACACGTGTCCCATTTGGATTTTGGCTGCACAGCCTGGGCTGTTAGTTCCAGTTGCAGGAAGATGTGACTGGGAAATCCCTGACACGGGGCACTGGGGAGGAGGAATTCACTGGAGAACTGAACTGCTGAGGGGCTCTGAGGCTTAAGGATGACCTTTATCTTCTGCCCAGAACCACGGGACTCCATGTTCAGTGCCTCCAGAGCCCTGATTTTTTAGGAAAGTCTTGTGCAGTAGAGGCAAGTTTCCCTCCCCAGCCCTGCCCTTGCACGTTGTGCTCCAGTCTCTTGACTCAGGCTCAGCCTGAGGGACAACCACGGTGTCACCACCTGCACTGGGACCTGCCCAGCCCTGTGCAGAGGGGCACAGAAGCAGCTCAGTCTGCATGGGGTACCCCAAACAGGGAATCCACACAGCCCTGCCTCCTCCGGGGACTTCCCACTCCCCTGCAGCCACGGAGCTGGCTCCAGGCAGGGGAGCTGGGGCTCAGCTCAGAAACAAAGCCCAGGGTAGTATCACAGGTCTCTTCTGCCAGCCAGAGACACAAAAACCACACCAAGGCAAGGAGAAAAGCAGTGCAGAACCCTGAGTTACTCAAGAAGAAGGGAACAGCCAGGCTCCTGGTTAAGCATCCAAAGGATGCCTCCGAGCTGCCCAAGTCCTCGGGTCCAAGTTCCCGCTCACATCCCTTGGATTCTGCAGCTCTCCAATGAGTTTGGGGTTTGTTTTTTTTTGCCCAGAGCCCTCAGTCATCTCCCCAGCGGAATGAATGATTCACGTTCAGACCCTGAGGCGAGCTGAGAGCTGGCTTGCAGGGTAATGGATCCTCTTTCCCTCCTGGCTCGGGCTCCCGTGCTGCTGCGGGGCAGCTGCTGTGCTCCATCTCCACCCCTGCCCCGTCCAGGGCTGGCACGGCCCTTTCACCCCAGGCACGTGCTAAAATTCCACCCAGGACCTCCTGAATCCAGGCCAGACAGGTTCCCTCGGCCATCCCCAACATGCGCACAGTGGCCAAGTGCTGAAAAGGTAAATGGTTAAATGGAATCTGGAGGGTTTTTTTTTTCCTTTTATTTTTCCTGTAGTCAGTGCCAAATGATTGCCGAGCTCCCTAGCAAAAGAATAACAAAAACCCCACAACAGGACGTGTTCCAAATCAGCCACACGGCGCAGCAAATAAATCCAAACACGCGGGATTCCTCCCCCCAACACTATAAATAATAAAAACAATACACCTCAGCTACAGAAACCAGGGCAGAAAAAACACGCCTTGAGCCACACATTGATCTGTACATCTGAGTATCCATCATCCCCCTGCTTCCCTCTCCGTCTCCTTCGGCATCTGGCATTAACCAGGTGCTGAGGGATGACCTTCAGTCTGCTCCCTCTGGAGTGGGTCTGGCGTGCCAGAGGCTTAGCAGAGGATGGACTTTGGCTCCGAGGAGCCAGCGCTCCGGAGGCTTCGGGCGTCCCACTCCAGACCCGGGATAGAGCAGGGCTGAGCCCAGGCAGTCATCCTTCCATCACGCCCCTTCCATCTTTGGGCTCCTGGGGTTATTTACTGCCTGGTCTGGCTGCTGGGAGATCTGGGGAGGACTCGGAGCCTGCTGCGAGCACCCTCTGGAGCTGTGGTATGCCCCGGGCTGTCTCCTGGATTATGGAGTTCCCACTGTGTTTTCTGGGGGAGATGAACAGGAAAAGCACAGTCCCAAAGGCCAGCGCTTGTGTCTGGGGAGACACAATAAAGAGGCTCTCACACCTGCCAGGTTCAGCAGAAAGGAGAAAAATGGATGGATTTATTTACATTATTTCATTTTTATACACGTCCCAACTCCACAAGGGATTGGAGGACATGTCACCTTCTTCTCAACCCCACTGGAGAAGAAAGGTGCTCATCAAAGTTGTCATATCACAAAAGGAATGAAAAACAGAAAATACCATTAAGTAAACACTGGCTATTATTTACATGAAACTGTGTGAAAAAGAATTTGACTCCAAAGTTAAAAACAGAAGGCTTACAAAAACCAGGGCAACAAGCGCTGTCAGGACTCGCTGCTCGGCCCCCACCAGGCTCAGCTGCTCTTTGCCGTGGAGCTTTGGGATCCTGGGATGTGCCACAGGACGGCTCGGACTGGCACCGTGCCTCCAGCACCCACCTGAGCCAGGCAGGGCTTATCCCAAACCACTTCCTTCCTTCCAGCCTCCCTTGGGATTCCTCTCTCCCCCAAGCCTGCCCGGGAGCATTAATTCCCCTCACTAGGCAGGAGGGGAACTCCTCCATCTGCACACAGAGATGGAGAGAAAGAACACGACGTCCACGCTGCAGCCCAAACTCTGGGAGTCATCTGCTCTGGCCGGGGATCAAAGGCTCCGTTCCATTTTTAAGCACTGCCCTGCCCCACCTTACCACTGCAGTGCATCCAGGCATGTTTTCCCATCATTTCATTGTGTGCCAGAGGATAAACAAAGCCACCCCGCCGGTCCGAGGGAAGGATGCATTCCTGAGAACCCTCCTCACAGATAAGTGCCTTTCCCACTGCCGGCAGCCACAGCTCCTGTAAACCTTGCCCGAGCTTTCCTGAGCTCACACGACAGAGTGACAGGGCAGAGGAGATGGATGGCTTTATTTTTGTCAGGAGCAAATCCACAGATGTTGGTTTTGACCGAAAGAAAAAGAAAAACAAAAGCTCTGAGGGTGATTGAGAGGCTGTGGGAGAGGGAGCAAGAACAGCCCAGAGATACATAGAGACGAGTAAAATATACAAAGTGCTTAAAAATAACGCCACTGGGAGCTGACATCATTTGTTTACCCACGGCCTGCTTGTGCCTGGCTGGGTGTGAGCGTGGAAGGGCCAGAGGGGCACAGGAGACTCATCCCACCCACCCCACTTGGGTGCAGAGATTCCTGCAGGGACAGGTCCCACCAGACTCCCCAAAACTGGGGGATCCTCCTGTTAGACATGGGATGGAACTCCCCAAAACTGGGGGATCCTCCTGTTAGACATGGCGTGGAACTCCCCAAAACTGGGGGATCCTCC
>VYXC01000372.1:867008-882338 GCA_013397175.1 Platysteira castanea
ATTTCTATTATATCACTGTATTTCTACAGGGATCACGAATTTTTGAAGCCAGAGGTTCTGAGGACAACGCCTATCATCCCTTTTAACTTCTCCCATATTTGTGGAGTAATCCCCAAATCAACACAGATCTTCCAAATTCAGAATGCCAATAGATCAGGGCGTTTGGAGATTTTCCACTGGATGTGTTGCTGGGTGGAAAAAAAGCAGAAAAAATGCCAGAGGCAATAGAGACAAACCATAAATTAGTATTTTTTTACTTCGAGATTGGGAAACTCCAACCCAATCTCCAGCTGGCAGAGAAAGAGAGGAACACGTGCATTTTATCAAAGAGGTGTCTATTTTGCTTTGGCTTTCCAAACGTCATCCAAACAGCACACCCCCAAACTGCAACCCTCCAGATCTGCACTCTCGGAGGCAATTGTCCCTCCTGGCCTCAGAGAGGTGCAGGGTGCTGCCTCTTGTCTGTCAGTGGTGCTGCTGCATCCAGGCATCCAGGCATCCAGGTATCCAGGTGTCCAGGTATCCAGGTGTCCAGGTGTCCAGGTGTCCAGGTATCCAGGTATCCAGGCATCCAGGTGTCCAGGTGTCCAGGTATCCAGGTGTCCAGGTGTCCAGGTATCCAGGTGTCCAGGTATCCTGGTGTACTGGTATCCAGGTATCCAGGTATCCAGGTATCCAGGCATCCAGGTATCCAGGTGTCCAGGTGTCCAGGTGTCCAGGTGTCCAGGTATCCAGGCATCCAGGTGTCCAGGTATCCAGGTGTCCAGGTATCCAGGTATCCAGGTGTCCAGGTGTCCAGGTGTCCAGGTGTCCAGGTATCCAGATGTTGCTCTGGTTTTTGTAAGCCTTCTGTTTTTAACCTTGGAGTCAGATTCTTTCACATAGATTTATGTAAATAATAGCCAGTGTTTACTTAATGGTATTTTCTGTTTTTCATTCCTCTTGTGATAAGAGAGCTTTGATGAGCATCTTTCTTCTCCAGTGGGATTGAGAAGGAAGTGCCATGTCCTCCAATCCCTTGTGGAGTTGGGACGTGTATAAGAATGAGATAATGTAAACAATAAAGGTCTATTATTCCTTCCTTTCTGCTGAACCTGGCAGGTGTGAGAGCGTCTTTATTGTGTCTCCCCAGACACACCCAGGTATCCAGATATCCAGGTATCCAGGTGTCCAGGTGTCCAGGTGTCCATACACCCACATCCATAGAGCTGCATCTGTATACCGATGTTATCTGGCTGCCACATCCACCAGGAGCCAAATATCCCTGCTATTTTCTCCTCTTTGTCCCGGGGAGCGAGATAACAGGTAGGCAGACAGAGGAACACATGTAGGGCATTAGCTCTGGGTCCCTGTGAGCTTATCTTATCAGCTCTGTCTAAACCTCAGAGCCTCTTGCTCTGCACTGCGAGCAAGCCCAAGCTTTAATTTGGAAAATGTGGCGTTGGGAGGAGAACCCTGACATTGGGCAGAGAGCTCAGGAGCAGGGCTATCAGCTCCCTGCTGAAACCACGGCCCAAAGGGACAACAAAGCCGCCTGTGCCCCGAAATCCAGAGGAGAAATCCAAGGGTTGAAAGGGAAAGAAAAGGCCCGGGATAAAATGGGAAGTTTTAGATCTCGCAGGAGGAATGCTGCCGAAAATGAGAACCATTTGAAAGCTCTGGGGGTTATGAAGTGGAATTCCCACTCATACAGTACACAAGAGTTATTAAGTGTGTATATGAGACTCCTGTTTTACTTCATGTACATGATTATTTTATACAGGGAAGTTTGGAAAGAATTATAGGCTGAGCCTGAGGCCAAGCCAAGAAGCAAGATGAGCAGCAGCAGCAGCTCAAGGAGAAAGGTTGAGCTGGCAGTGGGGAGCAGCCGGCCAGACAAGGGTTATTTATAGTGCCTGGAGCATGGGAATGTTAATTGCAATCAATCAGTGGCCATGAGGACACTAAGTTGGAGTGTCAAGCTGGAGCAATTATAAAGCCCATCTCAGGGGACCAGCGTGTCCTGGCTATTTTTTTCTTTTTTTTCCATGGGATGGAGATTAAACAGCCATTCACTTCGGAGTGAGGACGACACAAGACGGTTCCCTGCACTTCTAAGCCAAAAATCGAGTCAAACTCTACTACTGTGTAAAAAAATCACCCACCAGCAGTGCAAACAACTGTGCTTTCCCTTGTCAGGTATTTCTAACAGGAAAATGGGGGCTGGAGGACTCTGATAATGTTGTAGCATAAAGGAAAGTGGTCCATTTACCAGAAAGTTGCTTTAAATTGTATTTAAGTCCCTTCTTCTCCCGTCTGGCAATGCTGACATTTGGCAGCTCTGACATCTGACCTAGGGCACACAAAGGACAGCCAAGCATTTAAGGCATCTGCCAGTCTGCTGCTGTTGTAACTGAATTGTGCCATAATTAACTAAAAATCGTATTAAAATACAAAGTGGGGACATTGCAGTGCCCCGCACTGGGCAAGGAGAACAACATTTGCAACATTAGGGCAGAGGACCTCAAACTGAAAGTATCAAGGACAGCTTGCACATTGTCTTCCCTGCCAAGGGCAGGGTTAGATGGGATTCTGGGGAGAAATTCCTCCCTGCGAGGGTGGGGAGGGGCTGGGATGGATTTCCCAGAGCAGCTGTGGCTGCCCCTGGATCCCTGGCAGTGCCCAAGGCCAGGCTGGGCAGGGCTGGGAGCACCTGGGACAGTGGGAGGTGTCCCTGCCATGGCAGGGGTGGAACGAGATGAGTTTAAAGGTTTCCTCCAACCAAAACCATCCTACAGTGAAGTGGCTGAACTGGGCTGGGGGTACCAGACGCCAGGCAAAGGAGAAAAGAGGGACATTTAATGCTTTAAGAACCTGCACCACCATGCTGGCTAAGCCTGGTGTCAAGCCCAGCTTTGGCAGCCAAGGAGGAGCCGCCAGTGCAAGTGCCAAAGGAATCGATCCCCGTTTCAGTGGCACTGCTGGAATTGTTGACAGAACACTTCCCGTGTCGTCGCTTCTGGCGCTGCTGGCTCCCCGATAAGGCCCACGTGTGCCTCTGTCCTTTCATGTGGCAGGGAGATAAGCGCTGACTGACGAGGTTACAAATATTGGGAAATCCACAGACCGTGTTTGAAGCGCTGCTGGGAGGGGAGGATGAGGTTTGGCAGCGCTGCTGGGGGTTTGGAAGGAGCAGAAAAACCCTTTGCCTCTCTGGAGGACCCAGCACATGGATGGAGGAGTCTGGAGCGAGGATCTCCTCAACACCAGCTTCACTCCAAGCCTTATGGAAAAAGCTCCACGCACCTCAGCTGAACTCAACTCACCAGCTCTGCAGCAACACTAAAGTCCTTCAGCTGTAAAGCCACCAGGCATTCATCAAAAATAAGCCCCCAAAATTAACGTATTTCACTCTTCCCCAAGACTCCTTTCTTACATTTGTAAAGTATAATCCTGTAATGGCTGAAAATGGCATTTGCAACCTTAGGAAGGGTTGAGAAGGAACCAGATTAAACACAGAAGGGCTGCAGCTCCATTCCTGGGAA
This sequence comes from Platysteira castanea, assembly GCA_013397175.1. Taxonomy (NCBI): domain Eukaryota; kingdom Metazoa; phylum Chordata; class Aves; order Passeriformes; genus Platysteira; species Platysteira castanea. The sequence goes on from VYXC01000372.1 coordinate 870,533, forward strand.
TGCTAACCCCCACAGCCAGCACGATTCCCTTTGAACCAGAACCCCTCAGAGAAAGGGAAGCTTCTCCCAGAGCCTGCCTCAGCCCTGCCTTCCCTCAGGAACTCCAACCCTGGCCACGACAGCCACCCCTGGATCATCTCTGCAGCACAGCTGGATCCCTGTGTGCCAGACCTCGGCGCTGGCCAGCCCTCTGGACGTGATGAACCCTCCTGATGTTGCAACTTCACGGAAGTTAGCACGGCTGCTGGCAGTGAAACACCCCGACCCTGCTGACGCCAGCAAATTACAGAGAAAGCTCCAGGATTTGGGGATTCGGCAGCAAAGGGTGATTCTCTCCTCCCGCCCACACCGTGGAATTTGGATGATGCTGTTGACTCAGTTGTGCTGCTGCTGCTGGGCTGAGGAGGCTCTCACAGGGAATGTCCACCCCGGTGCCTCCCCTGCCCAGGCAGGTGCACCCAGAGCAGTCAGAGCAATCCAGAGCTGGGGCTGTTTCTCAGCTCTCTGCTAGAAAAGTGCCTCAATACAGGATTTCTTTCAATACTCGGCAGCGAGCAAATCAAAAGCAACACCCAAGTGCAACTCGGCATTGCTCACACCAGGATTGCAAGGACTGAGTCAGCAGAAGGGGCTGTGGCAACAGGAGGGAATCAATCGTGTGTTCCAGCAAACCCTGCAGGAGATAAACCCACACGTGGATGTAGGTGCGTGTGAGAAAAAGGAAACCCTCCCTGACAGAGGCTCCTGCAATTAAGCTGGGCTTTGTTTCACCATAGCACCCCACCTGCACCCCTTGGCCACCCAAGTTGTGAGCTCTGTCAATGACTTGAGGCGTTTCCACTCTTTTTTTCCATAAGCAGGCTAATTTACAGAGGCATTTTCACGTGAAAATCTTTCATCTGAAGAGATTTCCAGCACCGCAGGGACAGTGAGGGTTGGTGCCTGTGAGCAGAACAGGGGCACACACGTGATTTTGAGGGCACGTACAACGAGCAGTGCTGCTCTGTGTATCTCAGTGGGGGCAGTGGAGGTTCAGGGGGGAAAAGAAGAGCATGGAAAGAAAAAGGCAGAAAATTGCACGGCGTGCTGGGGAAAGTCGGATTGCAACGAGGTTAATCCCAGACCAATTTGCTTTCCCAGTTCTTTGGATCATGTTAGTTTTACATCCAAGATTGTGTCGGTAAAGGACACAATAAAGGACACTCTCACACCTGCTAGGTTCAGCAGAAAGGAGGGAAAAGAGAGACTTTATTTACATTTCTCCTACTTTATAGGTTTCTCAACTCTGCAAGGGATTGGAGGACATGGCACTTCCTCCTCAATCCCACTGGAGAAAAAGGATGCTCATCAAACTTTCTCTTATCACAAAAGGAATGAAAAACAGAAAATACAGTTAACTAAACATGGGCTATTGCTTACATGAAAGTGTGTGAAAATCTGACTCCAAATATGTAAATCATCAGAAGGCTGAGAGAAACCAGGGCGACACAAGGCCAAGGAGCTGGCAGGGATGCTGAGCAGAGCAGTGTTGGTGTTCTCTCCTCAGGGGCCCCCTGAGGCAGCACCGTGGCACGAGCCAACAGCAGCACGCTCAGCCTTCCTCCCCGCTGCTATGACACAACAAATTGGACAACCCAAAAATCTCTGAGCAGGGGTTTCTGGGGTCATCTGATTAAATTTCTACTACCAAATGAGGGACTTTGCCCCAGCCTTTCTGGTGTTCCTCCAGCTGTGGTCAGGAGTTGAGTTAAGGTCACCACACCGTAAATGTCCCCACTTGTCCTCTTTTGGCCAGAGATGGAAACCAGTCTCAGAACAGAAAGGTACCAGGATATTGGTTTGTGCAGCAGCTCCAGGTGGACACCCAGAGCTCTGGGAATGCCGCAGTGCCACCGGGCAGATCCAGCCCTTGGCACACGCCAGACCCAGAACGTGCTGCAGTGCCAGCCCACGTCCTCATCCAGAGCTGCTCAGCTGGGTTTGTGATCCACTCACCCCAGCGCAGCTGCCTGGGTCGTTCTGGCAGGAAACCCAGGCACCAGGGCTGGGGTTTGTCACTGCTGCTCCCCGCCACTTGGAGCAGGATGTCTCAGGAAATTCTAAAGCAAAAATTCACCTGTTTTCCAAAACTTACTTTGAGGGAAGGACGACTCTCACAAACACACACAGACACCTCCTCACACCCACTCCTGATTGCACAAACTGAACTCTGTGCCACGCTATTGATGCCTTGTGTATTTTTCAGGAATGATGTATAAACATTTCCAGCAAAACAGCCTTCATTAAAGGTTGGTTACCTGGTGATGCCTCCTCCATCCTCGCTTAGGCTTCTGAGAAAACTGTGTCGTTAGAGGAGAGCTGAACTGATAGCCTGCAGCCTCACCCCTCTGCCCACACAACCCTCCAAAATCCAGGATCCAGCATCTCCAACAGCCGGGAAACGCTGCAAGTCCTTGTAAAAATCACGGGCTCAGAGAGTGGTGCCAGAGGCAGTTGTTCTGCCTCCGTTTATGAGCTGTGCTTGTTCTGGGATGTCCTTCCTCCACCTTGGCACTAAAATAGGTCCTTTCAAAGCCTTTTTGGCTGCCGCAGTGATCTGCTGCCATGTTCTTTGAGCTGTTGGGGCACCCACCACAGCCGTGCTGGGTTGTGGCACCAGAACACAGCAGCAGCCCCCGAGCCAGGGCTGCAGCCCGGGCACAGCCCCCTGCCCACCCACACTGCCGAGCTCAGGCAAAGGGGAAGCCTTGTCCCCGGGTTTATTCCTTTGCTGGGGTGCCCAAAGCTCACCACCCTCAGTTTTGGAGAGCAGCCCATGCTCAGAACACGGCGAGTTTTATGCCCGTGCTCCACAGAAATTCCAGGTACAGCCTAAGAGAGACTGGGCAGAGTTAATTCTGTGATGAACTCCAGAGAGATGTTATTCCAGACAGGGGAAGGGTCTGAACACAGGCAGCAAATGCAGGGCAGATCCTCGCCCACCCTCCCATGAGCTGATGCACAGGATCCGGCTCACGTGGGTGAGCCCTCCACTTCAATCACTGCCTTGGAAACCAAACCCAAAATCCCCTGTTAGTGCCACCAGCTGCCCTGGCACGGCCCCCTGTGCACCCACCTCTGTGCCCCAGTGCCCAGGGTGGCACCTGCCCGTGTTCACCCCGTGCCTGTCCCTGTGTGCCATGCCAAACACTGCAGGATCTCGCTCAGAAGCACCAGAGACCTCAGTGGAGCTTTGCCAGAGGAACTCCCGTGTGGGTGAGAGCCTAAATAAAGTTAAAAGGTCACCAACCCCGCAGACAGAGGGCTGGTGGAAGGGGCACACCTCTGCCATCAGGATTCCCACCTCTGGATTTGCCCCTCTGGCTTAGGAAGCCCTGGAAGGGCAGAGAGCAGCTACTGACAGACCCAGCTCACCAGCGAGGCACCGAAGCTTTGCCTTTCCTGCAAGGCCACACAGGGCATTGCAAGGCTTTGGAAACAGGCACTGGCACGGAAAAAGTGGCAGGAGAATGTTGAGAGATTGCAGGAATGCAATCCCAGCCTTGGGAAACCCCATCCCTTCGGCAGGGAAGGAGTGGAGGCTGATACATCTGGCCATGAACTTGTTCCTACAGGGACACCAAGATCAGTCCAAGCCCCAAAGCAATGAAACCCCCAGGAGCAGCACCAGGACTCATTGCAGGAGCAGGTTTACTCTTTGTCAAGCTCTGAACCTCTTCAGTCATTCCTAAACCAGCATTCCCTGTGCTTGCCAGCTTGAGCTGAGAGCCAACATCCACCCAGCCCAGCACACGTGCTGCTGTTATCAGAACTATCACACCATAGCCTGTCCATAACTGAGGATTCCAGCCTCTTTGCTGAGGGACACACCAGAAAACATCCCGAAAACACCACAAACCTCTCACAGGGAACAGACCAAAGGCCAAGTAGCTCTTCTGCCCTGGTTGGGGGACATCCCTGGATGTCTCAAGACTACCAGAACACACCATGGGTCTAATTCTGGAGTTTTACTTCATTCCAGAGCAGATTTTTAGCTGAATAATGATTCAAGTCACAGTAGAACAAAGGCTCCCAGCTCCTGGCCAAGGACTGCACCGGGACTGCTCCAGCTCAAGCCAGCAGTGGGTGGAAGCAGCAGGGTCAAGAACCACCTCTGCCCTGACCTTGTGCTCTCCCCAGCATTTCCCACTTCTGTCCCCACGTTAGGAAGCAGCTGAGTGACCCTTTTGAGGGATAAATCCCTGAATTTCATGCCTAAAGGACAATTTCTTTCTCCCTGCAGTTCCCTCCCACTTCCTCCCTCCTCCCTGAAAGAAAGATAAACGACTTTGCTGGAGGAAAGGGTGAAATTTCATCCCGGATCAAAACCCACGAGCAGAATCCCCACGTGACGGCTCGCAGAGTGTGTTTTGCATGCAAATATCATACATGCAAAGTGAAAATGAGTCATTTCACAGCAGCTCTGGCTCTAGGCACCGAGTGACTTCTCCTCTGTGACTCCTACACTTGTCTGCTTCCCCTCACTCACCAGCTCCTGTGGTTTCCTTGGCCTGTTTGCCTGCTCAGGCTCCAGTCGCTTTAGGTAGGATATTGGCTAGGAAGGAAGGAGGGAGGTGTTTTTTTTTCTTCCCCCTCTTAGATTTGTTTTACATTCTGGTTTTTACAGCTTTGAGGTTTTTGCTCACTGCTTTCGCCATCAGCTTCAGTCGCTGCGTGCTGGCTCCCAAAATGCAGAGAGGCCAAGAGTTTCCAAAACACACCAGTGGTATTTGTATTGGCTCCTGGACTTGCTTGGGCATGGACACGGCTTGGCTTGCTCTCCCCTCACACACGAGCTGTTTTCTTTCATTATGGCTGTTAATTGTTTGCTGTTGAGATCTAGACGCAGGGGCAAACCCATTTTGCAGTAGGAGAGATTAAAAACTGAGAGAAAAAAAGTGAAGTTCACCATCAGGTTTGCCTTGAGCTGATCACACAAGCCCGGGGACCGAGGGCAGAACGAACCCCCTGCACTCCTGGTGTGTGAGCGAAGGGAGAGGGGAAGCTGCAGGGTTTGGCTGCCCGGATGGAAAAACAAATACCCTCCCACAAATGAGCTGTTCTCACAGCCTTGAATTAGTGCTGGCAAGAGTCACCCAGGAGCAGCCGGGCTCAAGGACCTGGGCCTGAGGAGATCAGAGCAATCTCAGTGCCCTGAAGAAGATCCCCGTGGAGGGTTGGCAGCCACAGCACGAGAGCCATGGAGAACGGAGAAAACCCTGACAGTGACAACACCCGCGCCTCCTTCCCCCAAAAACCCCACCAAGCAACCCAAAATCCTCCTTCTCTTCAAACAAACAGTAGCTGAAACAGCAGAAGGGAGCCCAGGCCTGACTTAGCAAAGCGGAGCTTTACTGTAAGCCAGCCCTTTCTGCTGGCAACGCCGCAAACCCCGAGGCCAGCAAAGAGCAGAGAGCCCCAAACCCGACTGGGGGAGCAGCCCCAAGCCCTGACTCTCACTCTGGCTGGACACACCGAGGGGTTTGGAGCAGCCATCCCTCAACCACAAAGCTGAAACTGTTTGCCTCTTGTTTACCTCCCCACCCCACGCCCTCCCCCTCTTCCTCCCCACCACCGACCTCCTCCTCCCCCTCCCCCCCCTTCCTCCCCCCCCCTGCCCTCCTCCTCCTCCTCCTCCTCCTCCTCGCCAATCAGCCCGGCCTGCCAGCACAGGGGTTACAGCATGACATAATTGCAACATGCATAAACAACATTTCCCATTAAGGGATACTTTTAATGAGAAACAGAGCTGCGAAGGGGAAGCATCAAAGTGGCTCACGGAAGGAAACCGCCTGGAACAAAATCCTACTTGATGCCCCAATTAATATGTTCCCTAATTCTATTTCCTGCACTTGTGGTCCCGCAGCCTCCTTGCTTTAATTTCTTTGGGAGGATGGAGAGGAAGGAACCTGGAAATGCAGCGTCTTCATGGCTGACTTGATGTGCAGGCAATGTGCAGATTAGAACAAATTAGAGAATTAAAAAATAACCGACGACAGACTGAGGAAATGTCATCCCCAGGATAATAGTATTAATTGAGACCTGGGTTTTGCAGGCCAGCTTTAGAAAAAACACAACAAAGCTGAAAGCTGGAGTAATAGGGCTGGATTAATTACCCCGGGAGGTTTTTCACTGCACCCTGTGCTCTGCCCAGCCTCGGTGACAGTGCCCGTGTCTGTGGCATCTCCTCAGCACAAAGGCAGATGTTCCATCAACGCTGAGTGTTGCCCTGGTTTTTGCTAAGTCTTCTGTTTTTAACCTTGGAGTCGAAATTCTTTCTCACAGTTTCATGTAAATAATGGCCAATGTGGCAGCCCAGAATACTCCTCAGACCATACAGGGGGGTCTGGAGCTATGGCAGGCAGTTTCGGAACTCAAGACAGAAGCACAGAACTCTATGCTTGAGCCGTGTCATCGGAGAACGCTGCCCACACTGAGAGATGAAATGCAAAATAGAAAGAAAGTGTGTAATTAGCTTATCTTGTCACTGGGTGATTGTAGTTTTAGATTTATGGAAGTACGAGGGAAAGAGGTTAAGATGGAGGACATAGGGCGTTGCCTTTCTCCTTCCTCCTTCTTCTCTCCCTCCATTTTCCTCCTATGACGTTAACTAACAGTATTGGTGAAGGTAGCACTGTCATGTTAAGAAAAAGTAGAAGTTAATTGGAAAAGATTTATAAATAATTACACGTTGTAGAACTTGGTTGGTTTTCCTGAAAGAGATAAAAAGGTAAAGACGGCCTTCTCAGGCGCCATTCCTGCTGTGAATTTTGGAGGAGCAGGTCCTGCTGACCTTGCTCCAGACTCTGAGAGATAAGAAACAATAAACAACCTGAACACGAATCGCAGGAGTGTCCAGTTTCTTGGCTCGGACTCGGGACTTTTTAACATCAAGAAACAGCCATAAAAAACACCTCAGCGGTCACTAACAAGTGAACGCTAATAGGCCAATGTTTACTTAACGGTATTTTCTGGTTTTCATTCCTTTTGTGATAAGAGAACTTTGATGAGCACCTTTCTTCTCCAGTGGGATTGAGGAGGAAGTGACATGTCCTCCAATCCCTTGTGGAGTTGGGAATTGTATAAGAATGTGAGATATGTCAATAATAAATTGATTCCCCCCTTTCTGCTGAACCTGGCAGGTGTGAGAGCATCTTTATTGTGTCTTCCCAGACACACCCGAGCCTCAGCAGGGCAGGGCTGCCCAGGCTTTCTGTGCCCAGGGATGAGCAGGACAGGGATCCATGCAGGATCCCACCCGAGTGGCTGGGACACAGCATTTCTCACAGACCTGTCCTGCTGGGAGGGAAGTGCAGCTGAGCACCTCGTGCTCTCCCAGCCCTGGGTTTCACTCCAAAGAGAAGGGCAGAGTCTGGTTACACCAGTGTGCAACACATGGGAGCTGTTCGCAGCTGACAGAGCCTGCACTCAGAAATAACTCGGTCTGTGCCATTCTAACAACTGTGCCAACTCGGTCTGTGCCATTCTAACAACTGTGCCAACCTGGTCTGTGCCATTCTAACAACTGTGCCAACTTGGTCTGTGCCATTCTAACAGGTACAGCCAGTGATTCCCTGAATCCAGGTGGAGGCACAGGGATAAAGGCAGCTAAAAAACCCAAATTCAACAGTCCCCGTCAATTACCCACTGCAAAGCTGCCCACGGAAGTGCAGAAGGACACAGATCACTAATGAAAGGAGAGAGGCTTGGTAAGAGGAACCATCTGGGGAACATCTCTGCTTAACCTTCACCAACAACTTGAAGCTAAACAGAGGCAGAAGGCTCAGAAATGATGTCAGCTTTTTTTTTCCCCCCTGGATTCCTGTGGAGACAAGGCTGGTGTGATGAGAGCCTGTCCACCCACAGTTACCTCACCATCTCTGAGCCACAGATCTTGATTCAGTTGAAATACTACGTTTTTCAACAAAGATCTCAGGGTTACATAGTTCCTACAAGTATCACACTACCAGGAAGCCAGGTGGGAAAGACTTCCCATAACAGCCTGAAAGAGGGAAACCCCAAACTTAGCAGGCACCAGGGAATCCAACACGGTAGAAAATTACAGCAGTTGAGGCTTTAGAATCCATGGGACAGAACCAAGATCTGCAAGCTGTGCGTGCACTCAAAATCCTCATCCACACTTGCAGGGCTTTGCTCTCAGCACTGCAGGAAACAGGATTCATGGGAATACTGTCCCCCACATTCCAGGAGGGAATGCTCTAAAGCAGGGTTAACGTTTAAAGGGCAAAAATAAAATAATAAAGGATCCAGGACCAAAGAGATAGAGGAACAAATCACTCCTGGTTTCCAGCTGTTAAGAAGTTCCAACAAATTGTTAATAATCCTGCTGGCACTGCCCTGCCCAGTCTGCTCCCAGTGAGTGCCAGAGCACAGCCACAGAAAATGGGAACAAGAGAATCATGGAGTGCTTTGGGTGGGAAGGAACCTTAGGGATCACCTGGTTCCAACTCGATCCTTGCCATGTGCAGGGACATCTCCTACCAGAGCAGGCTGGTCAGAGCCCCATCCAGTGTCCCTGAGCAGCTGGAATGGCTGGTCGGGAATGGTGGGGCACTGGTCACCTCCTCAAGGCACAGCACCCATGGATCTCCTCTCCCTGGATCTGATGGAAGGCTTTAACTTCTCCCAGGTGACCTCACCAGCGCCTTTGAGGCTCCAGCAGCCCCCTGCCCACAGCCAGGACCCCAGGGAGCAGCCCCAAACCCGGGTCAGACCCCTGGCACCGCAGACAAACAGGGCTTGGCTTCTCCCACTCTCCTTCTCCTCGTCTGAGATTTGTTAGGGACACCAAAGCGTTTGTTTATGGATACAAAAAACAACGACAGCTGGCTCAAATTCTTGGCGTCAGAAGTGTTTTATGTTGAAACCAGGCTTTTTTCTTCTTCTATAACAAAATTTTTAGCCAGAACTTTTCTTTGCTGTCGGCGTTTCCAAAGACCATTGGGTCCTTTCAGAGTGATTTATCTCTGTTTTTACTGAGTTTACCAAAATTGTTTGCAAAACAAGAATGTTCTTTTTCCCCCTCACCACAGCCGCTGTCCTCAGAAAGTGAAGTTTGTTGCAATCACAGCTACAGCAGCTGATTTGTAAAATTAGTTCCCTAAAGAGATTAAAAATGGCTCCAGCTTCTACAGCATTTCCAGCTTGGTAAAGCAGAAACAATATGAAATGACAGCTTTTAAAATATTTTTGATAAAACCTGTCACCAGCTCACAGTGGAGTTGGTTTTGTTACCAAGAAAATCTTTCTCCTTGTGGACTTCCCCATTTTAATCTCTTCCACACTGATATTGGTGGAAATTAAATTTCAAACTACATTTTACAGTCTGGGCTTGAGTCTTTGCAGGGAATCTCAGAATGTAACTCTGAGCATTTGATGTTAAAAAAAAAAGAGGAGTTTCTGCACATTTGCAGATCTGCTATCCAGGAATAATTTCAAAATGAATTTATTAAATATCAGGTTCACTAGAAACACTGAATTTCCCACTTACTGAGGAAATCTTTAACATGTGGGAAACCATTAAAAGGGTACACAATGGACCAAGAAGCTGGGCAAGCTTTTCCCTGGGTTTAGGCTGGGATCAGGACCAGGAGAAGGAGCAGCCCTGGGTCACAGGTCACTTCCACCCCGACAGAGCCCAGGCTGCAGGTGTCCAGCACCTCCCAGGGAGCTCCTCCAGGAGCAGGTTTGGCTCTGCAGAGCTTCCTACACCACCACAATTCTAGAATCTCTGCTAGACCGAGCTCAGCAGCCTGAGGGACCTTGGAGAAGTCACCCACTGCTGGCCTGGAGCCCAGCAAGGTCGGGTCACACAGAGTTGGGCTGAGCTTTGGGCTGTACTGAACTCAGTTGGGGAAGAAGCCAGATAAACACAAACCCACAGTTAATTGGACTCCTCCTGTCCCTGCACAGACCCACGAGAAGTTAAAGCTCACTTCTTCAAAGCATTTTTTCCAAGCCTGGGGATTTGAAAANGAAAAATACAGAAATTAAAACCTTAGGCATCAAGAGAAACATCACAGCACTTTGGGACCTGCTGCAGGTCTGTCCATGCCCAAAGCCACCTACCCACCCAGGGAGAAACAGCAGCACCTTAAAGGCTTTGGGTGTAGAAAACCAGGTCAGGAAGGGGAATAAAACAACCATGGATGCTTCCACAGCTACATCAGCGTTTTCCTTCAGTGATTCCCCCACCTCACTCCTGCTGACACATCATTACCTGGGAACAGCTCTCAGCTCGGGCTGGGAGGGGAGTGGAAAGAGCTGCTGGGAGCTCCAGGAGCACAGCAAGCCTCAATAAACCCCGAGGTGCACGTCTGGAAAAGGCAGAGCAGACGGGTAGGATTGCAGGAGAGGCCCTTGCTCACACAGTCCAGGGCTGGGGACTGGGCAGGGCCTCCTGCAGCTCGGGTGATGTTCCCAGAGTGGTCCCTCGCTCCTCGCTGGGCTCCTGGTTTTGTTCTCCTGGGTGGACTCCACTTCCTCCCCTTCCCCTGCGTGAGAGCTTTAAAAGGCCTGTGCAGCCCTGGAATTTTGTAAGCCTTCTGGTTTTAACCTTGGAGTCAGATTCTTTCTCACAGTTTCATGTAAATAATGGCCAATGTTTACTTAACGGTATTTTCTGTTTTTCATTCCTTTTGTGATATGACAACTTTGATGAGCATCTTTCTTCTCCAGTGGGATGGAGAAGGAAGTGACATGTCCTCCAATCCCTTGTGGAGTTGGGAATTGTATAAAAATGAGATAAAGTCAATAAATCAATGCCATTTCCTCCTTTCTGCTGAACCTGGCAGGTGCGAGAGCCTCTTTGTTGTGTCTCCACGGACACAGGCCTGGACCTCCACAGGTGCTGCCTCTCAGCTGAGAAGCACCCCAGATAATCACAGGGAACCTCATCTCATCTGCAGCCCACGACACCTCCCCGCAGAGGATGTGCTTTGTGCTGCCCAGCTCGGGCAGAAAAATGCTGCAGAACACGACAAGAAGAGACAATCGTTGTCCTTGTTTAGATTTCGCTGGAGCTGCCAGAAAATCCAGCTGGTTGAAGCACACTAAATGTGTTTTGCAACTATTTTGCTCAAAGTTTTCTTTAGTAAAGACTTGTGAACGTTCCTGTTGGTGCTTTTGCACAGAAAACCAGCAAGGCTTGAGAGAAACAACTGCAAAAATTCTCTCTTTCTAAAGCTGTTCTCAAGAAAGGAAAATTCATGAGCTCGAAACAATTGATGGTTTAATTTCTTACATGGAGTTTGTGTTTCAGCTGGAGGCTGGGGCTTTGTAAAGGTTTGCACTCTTTAGGTGAGCAAACTTTGAAGGCCAACCTTGGACCATGTATAAACCAAGAAAATCATTTAATCTGGGTTGAAATCTTCCAAGACACCAAGCTCCCAGCTGAAAACTGGATTTATCCATCCTAACTTGAAGCAAATATTCAGTTAGTAATCCCTGGTAGCTCATGGAGAGAACCAGACAAGGAAATGCCCTCCTGATAACCAGTTTCTCTCCACCAGGACTTGCTGAGGTGACACTGGCTGCCTCTTGCTCGAGAAGTGAAGCCTGTCAACCCCATTAAATATCCAATAACCCAATATCCAACAGTTACAGAGCCTGTGTTGCTCCCTCCTTCCCTCAAGACAGAAATTATCCCCCTGAAGTTCCTTCATTGCTTCCCACAGCCCCCAAAATTCAGAAGGCAAATTCCCAACCTCACGACCCGGGCTTGGGGAGTCATTCCCTCACCTCCCAC
>VYXC01000390.1:0-17332 GCA_013397175.1 Platysteira castanea
AGGGAGGGACGCGGGGAGGGACAGAGCGGGGGCAGGGCCGGGCCCGCGCCGCACCCACCCGGACCCCGCACCCGGACCCCGCACACACCCCAAGCATCCCGGGCCGGCCGCCTCCCCGCTTGGCGCACCGTGATCCCGGTGTATTTCCCCTCCCGGCACCCCGGCCCCATTGCGGTTCCCCTCCTGTGTCTCTATCCCGGTGTATTTCCCTTCCCGGCACCCCGGCCCCATTGCGGTTCCCCTCCTGTGTCTCTATCCCGGTGTATTTCCCTTCCCGGCACCCCGGCCCCGTTGCGGTTCCCCTCCTGTGTCTCTATCCCGGTGTATTTCCCTTCCCGGCACCCCGGCCCCGTTGCGGTTCCCCTCCTGTACCCGTATCGGAGTACGGGGGCATTTCCCCTCGGAGCGCCCCCGCCTAATTGCATTTCTCCTCCTACATCCCGATCCGGGAGTCGTTCCCCTCCTGCACCCTGCACCCCAATCTGGATGCATTTCTTTTCCTGCATCCCAGCGTGGGTGTATTTCCCCTCCTATATCCCAGTCCTGGTGCGATTCCCTCGGTGCACCTCGACCTAGCTGCATTTCCCCATCCAGCACCTCAATCCAGCAGCATTTCCACGTGCTGCACTCTGAGCCCGCTGTATTTCCCCTCTGGGTCCTGGGATCCAGGTACATTTCCCATCACTGCGCCCCAGCTCCGTCGCATTTCCTGCTGCATCCTAATCCAAGTGCGTTTCCCCTTGGTGCATTGCGATCCGGGAGCATTTCCCCTCTGTTCCCCTCGGTCTGGGTGTCTATCACTCCTGTCCCCTCCATGGTCCGGCAGCGTTTTCCCCTTCCCCATGAGCACCCCATTCCCGGTGCTTTTCCCACCCCCATCCCATCCCTGGAAACTGCACATCTCCCCTTGGAACACCCCAAAACCTTTGGGGCGTTTTGGGTCCTGGGTCCTGGGCCCAGCCAGGAGCCTGTTGTCCCGTTTTTTGCTAAGTCTTCTGTTATAACCTTGGAGTCAAAGAATTTTCACACAGTTTTATGGAGACAGTAGCCGATGTTTACTTAATGGTATTTTCTGTTTTTCATTTCTTTTGTGATAAGAGAAAGTTTGATGAGCATCCTTTTTCTCCAGTGGGATTGAGGAGGAAGTGACATGTCCTCCAATCCCTTGTGCAGTTGAAAACCCTATAAAGTATGATAAATGTAAATAAAGTCTCTCTTTTCCCTCTTTCTAATGAACCTAGCAAATGTGAGAGTGTCCTTTATTGTGCCTTCACCAGCACAAGGAGTTGGCATTGCTGAAGGGTGTGTTCCCTCCCCCATGGTTCAGGAGTGATAACTGAGAATTTTCCCCTTTTTCTCAGGGATTTTGCCTTTAGTTCCCTTGCCTCTCAGCTCTGTCCTTTCACCCCCAGGTTTACGCATCCATGAATATTTGTACTTCCAAGTGCTGAGCCCCGGGGACATCCGCTACATCTTCACTGCCACCCCAGCCAAGGATTTTGGTGGCGTGTTTGTAAGTATAAAAAACTGAATTTGTCACTTTGAGTCCCTCCATCCCAATATTGCTCCCTGGTGGGGCTCAGTGAGTTGGAGTTTTGATAAAAATAGAGCTCATTGCTCTTCCATGGGCATCCTTGGCCTCAGCAGGATTCCAGAGGCAGGGATTGACCCCAGGGCTGGCTCTGAGCATCCCTGGACCTGGGATCTCCCCAAACCAGCCCCGACAGGGATGAGCAGGACATGGGACAGTGGAGGGGGCGGGGGAGGGGAAGCAGCTCCAGTCCCCCCGGCTGACCCTGCTGTCTCCTCGGAGAACACAAGGTACGAGCAGATCCACCTGGTCCCGGCGGATCCTCCGGAAGCCTGTGGAGAGCTGAACAATGGGGTCTTCATCCAGGACCAGATCGCCTTGGTGGAGAGAGGGTAGGTCTGGCATTCTGGGAGCTGCTGGGGGGACCCTCGGGCAGGAGGGGAGCCCTGGCCACATCTCCCCCTCACCTCCAGATTCTTCCTGTGGCTTTCCCCGTGTGGGTAAACAAAGAAAATGTGAGGGGGTTCCTACCCTGGAGCATTTAATCTTGTATTTTTTAGCCTGTGGTAAGGTAGAAAAATCCCTGTCTGGATTCAGATTGAAAGAGAGTAGGTTTTGATTAGACAGTGGGAGAGAACTCTTCCCTGTGAGAGTGGTGGGGCCCTGGCACAGGTTGCCCAAATAAATTCTGGATGCCTCATATCCCTGGAGGTGTCCAAGGCCAGGTTGGACGGGGCTTGGAGCCACCTGGGATAGTGGAAGGTGTCCCTGCCCACGGCAGGGGTGGAACTGGATGAGCTTTAAGGTCTCTTCCAACCCAAACCATTCCAGGACTTTATATTTTTTAGGAGTGTGGGTGGCTTGTGCCTAAAATACAGACTCAGAGGAGCAGGGATTGGAGGAGGTGTGGAATCAGGGAGACAATCCCCAGTTTGGGTGTCTCCAGGCAAGCTCTGGCAGGTGCAGGCTTTGGAGCCACCTGTGGCCACCACAGGTTGGTCACTGTGTGGTCACTTTGTGCCACAGGGGCTGCTCGTTCCTGTCCAAGACCCGAGTGATCCAGGAGCACGGCGGGCGGGCCGTGATCATCGCCGACAACGCCTACGACAACGACAGCTTCTACATCGAGATGATCCAGGACAGCTCCCGGCACACGGCCGACATCCCCGCGCTCTTCCTGCTGGGCAGGGACGGGTACGTGCCCGGGCTGCCTGCCAGGGGTGGGACAGCTCACGGGAACGGCCCAGTGCCAGCCTTGTCCCCTCACAGCAGGGAGGTCCCAGCGTGGTCCTGCCGGGCTCTGGGAGCCACATTTTGCACGGATTCAGTCCTGGTGAATCAGCAGAGTTTGAGCTGAGTTGCGGTTTGTGCTCGGGGCTGGCTGCGCTCTCCCAGCCCCGGCAGCTTGGGAACACCTGTCCCCCCTCCCTCCCTCCCTGCAGGTACATGATCAGGCGCTCCCTGGAGCAGCACGGGCTCCCCTGGGCCGTCATCTCCATTCCTGTCAACGTCACCAGCATTCCCACCTACGAGATGATGCAGCCCCCCTGGACCTTCTGGTAGCAGCAAGAGGCTGTGGTGGATCGAGGACTTCCTGGTGGATCCCAGGATCCCGCCCTAAGGACCAGGTTTGAGGAGAGGATCCCAATGTGCTCCAGAGATCCCGCTGGATTCGGCGACAGGGAGATCTTTCTGCTGGCACCGGTGTGTGGCCAAGGGCAAACACCAGTGCCAGGGGGAACCTTGAGCCTGGCACGGTGCTGTGACTGTGTGGGAGGGAGGTGAGGGCCCAGAGCAGGCCAGCACTTCCCAGGAAACATTTGACCTTGTGCTGCTGATTTGGAGGGATGCAGGACTGGCGGGGATGGGGGGGAGAGCGATCCAGGCTTGGTCTGTACCAGCAGGGCTCACCCGCTGTCTGTGTATTTTTGTCTGAGTTAATGAAGTCTGAGTAAGTTTCAGAGAAAGGGAAGTTTCTCCTTTATTTCCAGCAGTCAGTGGATGAAGGGATAAATCTCATCCTCAAATTTTTTCCTAATAGAATTCCCCAAGTGCCTCCTGTAGCTGGGGCAGGGCTCAGTCAGAGCCTCATGGGACAGCACAGCCTCCAGCACCTGTCCCCAAGGGTGGGCTGGTCACAAATCCAGAGCCCACACTTCACAGGTGTCTGTTCCCTCGTCCCCAGACCCGTGTCCCCACAGGACCAGCCCCTGGGTCACAGCCCTCTCTGCGCTCAGCACCCTCCAGTTTACCAGCACAAAGCACAGGGCCCCAGTTGTCACCAGTCTCGGTTTATTACGAACACTGAAGGGGACACAGCCCCGGACGGCTGGGGACAAGCAGCGGGAGGCAGGGCTGGCGGTGATGGCAGTGTCACAGGTGTGCCACCCTCAGTCCCACAGTCCAGCTGCCATGGACTCGGCAGCAGGAAAACAGCTCCCCAAACTCCATGGAGGAAGGAAATAACCCTGGGTGCATCCCTGACCTGCTGCCTGTCCGTTGCTTGGAGCCGTGCTGTCCCTCCAGCCACATGGTCTGCAGGCAGGGACACCGCAGCGTGGTGTGGCCTTGAGGGTGCCAGCATGGGATGGATGACAGGGGACGTCCAGTGGGGCCACTGGGTGCTGGCACATCTCCATGTGGGACCATTGGGTGCAGGGGAGCACCCAGCACACGCTGCATCCCTGGGCACGGCTGCTCCCGCACGGGCACATCCTTGTCCCAGGGCACATCCTCGTCCCACGGCCGGCTGGAGGGAGGGACAACTCCCTCTCTGCAAAACCCAAAATGGCTTTTGGATGACACCACAGCCCATGTCAGCTCCTGGCCATTCTCCATCCCCAAACAGTCCTGCAGTTGGTGCCCGGGGCTCTGTGTCGTGGGAAGGAGGCTGAGTTGGGAAGGAGGTGCCTGCAGGGTCAGCTCTGCTCTCCCTGCTGGACTCGAGCTCTGAGCCACCCTCCAAGGCATCCCCTGCAAGATCCCCTAGCCCTCCCTCTGGCCAAGGCATGGGATGGAGGATATATAAGGGCCCCAGCTGCAGAGTGTGTAGATAGTGCTAATATAGACATTAAATAGTACCCCTTGTGCACAGACACACAGACACACAAACACACGCGTTCCCCTCGTCCCTGCAGGGTGGGAAGGACAAGCTCCTCTGCATCCACAGCCAGCACAGACACGGCAGAGTGGCCAACAGGTGACCAGCGAGGTGTCCAGGGGCTGGCTGGATCCCACTCTCCTCCAGCCTCCCCTGCAAGCACCAGCCAGCCCCGCCGGGAACTGGGATGTGGTGGAGGGCCACCAGCTCACAGCTTGTCCTCACAGCGACGGGGACACACACACACAGGGACAACACGGACAGGCGGGAGCAGGGCCTGCCTCCGGCTCCCGGCTGCCCCACTCCGGCACCTCCGGCACGCGGCGCCCACCCGACCCCACAACACAACCCTGTTCTAGAATTAAAGCTGCTGCCTCTTGAAGGAACCGCCAGGCCCTTCCCTTCCCTCTCCTCTCCTCTCGCCCGGGGCCAGGATCACACATCAGTCATCTCATCCTCCAGCTCGGCATCGTCCGTCTCTCCTTCACCCTCCTCCTCTTCGTCCGACGTCACGTCAGCGTCGTCGGCTTGCGCGAGGCACTTGGGACACGAGCAGGTAAACAAGTAGTTCTCCCTGGAGGGTGGGCAGGCAGGAGGAGACAGAGGGATGGTGCTGAGACAGGTACAATCCCACACTGCTGCTGGGCAGGGGGTCGGGAAGAGAACAGCCAGGAAGGGGCTAAATGTGTCAAACCCAGAGGAGTTTGGGGGTTCCATCCTGCTGGCTCAGGCTGGGTGCAGAGGGGGATTTCTCAGCCCCACAGGGGTGATGGGACATGGGGACAGTGACCACCAGCAGGAACCTCTACCCTTGAGGAGCAGAGAACCCTTGAGGCTTACACTGCTCTGCAGCTCACTCCTGCAGAGAGGAGGGATCCCAAATCCTTGGTCCCCAAGGCTACAACACTTTACAAGGAGCTCAAAGCAGCAGAAGCACCATGTGCTGCACACACCCCCTGCCACAAGCCCCAAGTTCACAGTGACATCCCAAGGCGCACACAGCCCTGGGGTGGGGATGCTGCCCTGATGGACTGTTTGGGGTGTAAAGGGGTGTGTGTGAGTTCCCCCTCAGGTACCTCCAGGCAGCCCCTACCTGAGTATTTTGTTGCGGCTGTGTCTGCTCCGCTCCCTCTGACAGCAATCTAAGTAACTGATGCAGATTTCCTGAGAGCAAACAAAAAGGGGTTGGGCTCAGAACCGCTCCCCATGATCCCAAAGCAGCAGGATTTGTCCCAGTCCCTCTCAGAGTCAGGCAGAAACATGGAGTCTGGCAGCCCCTACATGGGATGGGGATTGAATTCCTCTGCCAGGACGACATTGGACACAGGAGGTATTGGGGCTGGGGTCCATGGAGGATGGAGGGGACACAGGGATGATGCCACGGTGTGATGTCACCTCAGGTACACCCAGGCCCTGCTATCTCACCTCTCCTGCTTCGATGTCCTCCAGAGCAGTGAGATGCAGGAGGAAGTTGTTTTCTGGGAAGGATGTCTCGGCATTGGGGATGCAGCTGTGGTTACCTATGGGCAATACAATCCCTTTGCTAAATGCCTAAGTGGCTGTGGGAACCCACATCACATCTGAGTGCATCCAAGGCAGGACTGGCCATCGCACAGCTGGGCAAGGTGCCACGGGACACAGGGAGCAGCACCCGTCACATCCACCCCATCCCATCTCATCCCACAGACAGCAAGCACAAATCCTTTCTCTAGAGGCTGTTAGGAGGAGAGCCAGCCTAGCACGGGACATTTCCCTCCTCACTACTGGTTTTCCCCCCAACCCTTGTGTTACTCACAGCAGCTCTGCAGCACGTAGAGCCCCGATCCCTCGCAGTTGAGGAACTCTCCCGACTCTGTGGCACAGAGAGAGGGGTTAGAGCTTTGCATGGTCCATTCCAGCTCTTCCACACACGAGCGCGAAGGGACATCCAGCCGGCACTGCTTTGGGGCCAGCTGCTGGAGGGTGATTTCCCAAGAGCCTTTCCCTCCCACTGGGAGGGGATGGAGGATGAAGATTCACATCCCGAGGCTCCCTGTCCTGCCCCTGCACTCCCACAGAGCCTCACCCTTCTCGATGTCCTTGTAGAGCTGGTCGATGAAGGCATCCAGCTCCTCCCGCTGCAGCATGGGCAGGTCCAGCGCGTCGCACGCGTGCACCCACTGGCTCAGGGAGCTGTTGGGAAACAGGGGCACTGTCACAGTCCCACAGAGCTGTGGGGAGCAGTGGCACACTGTCACAGTCCCACAGAGCTGTGGGGAGCAGTGGCACACTGTCACAGTCCCACGGTGGTGTCAGGGAGCAGTGGGACACTGTCACAGTCCCACAGTGGTGTCAGAAGCAGCAGGACCCATCACAGTCCCACAGTGCTCTCGGGGAGCAGTGGGACACTGTTACATTCCCACAGTGCTGTCAGCACACGGTGGGACCTCGCAGAGAGGATCCAAGGCGGCTCTGAGCAGTCAAGGTCTGGCAGAGGGATGTGAAAGGGTTGGACACAGCCAGAATGAAGGTTTTAAGTCTCTCGCTCCTTTCCCCTCTTAAACCCAGCCACTTACATGCCCCATCTCCACCGCCCTGCTAGGAGCACCCACAAAGCCCCATTACCTGGTTCCTATGCCTTGGCCATTGGTGCCAACGAGGGCAAAGAGGGATCGAAAGCCTTCTGGAGTGAACCACTGCAGAAGGGAGAGGACAAAGGAACTGAGTCTAGGCCAGCCTGCAGGAGCACCTCACCCTGCAACGCCTCAAATGCCACAGGGAGCTTTGGGGGAAGCACGGAACGAGCAGAGTCCCAGGAGAAGCCCTGGCCAATGCTCCTGGGCTATTTGGGGGGCAGATCCACTCACCCTGCTGAGATATTCGTCATAAAGAGCTTCAGTGAAGAGCAGGCGCAGCAGCTCCAGCTGGCCCTGGCAGGACACGGCAGCACGGTCAGGGCGGGAGGTGCTGTGGGTGTCAGCCCCGGGCCGGGGATGAGCCCAGCACAGGCCAGAGGCTCCGGAAGGACTCGGGCTCCTCGGCCTGCCCTGCACGGCTGGAGGCTGCTGCCCTCACAGCCGTGAAATCCACTCATTTCAGCAGCAAAAGCCACCTACTCAGCAGCTAAATATCACACTGTCCCAGCCCACTGCAGGAACATCTCCCCCACAGGAAGGAGCAGCACCAGATAAATGGAAGCACCACAAGGCCAAAACCCTCTAAGCAGCCCACCTCCTCACTGGCAGGGCCCTCCCTCTAAGCCAGGAATTTCCAGTGTTTCCCATCCCCGTGGCAATGAGGCTTCTACATCTGTGGGCTCACAGACACAGGCAGGAGAAGGAAGGCTCAAGGATTCAAGAGCTCCTGGGTCTTACCTTAAATTTGTCCCCCAGCAGCTTGTGCACAATCTCCTCTTCTTCATTTGCTGTCTTGCTGCAGAACTGGGAGAAGGCCTTGATCCACCACTCCTTGTCTTTAGCCTGACAAAATAATCAAGCAGAGGCATTGCACCAACACCACCTTCCTCCCTAGCCCAGAGAGAGGGAGGATCGTCAGAATAAATGCTGAGAAAGCCAGGCCAAGGAAACGGAGCCTTGGGAATAACTTCCACAATGGGGTAATAAAACCACCCACTGTACCTGTTTGATGGTGGCGACCATCCTGGCCATCAGCATGATACTGGAAGTCTCCGGGGGATAATGCATGTTTCTGTGGGATTAGGACGGAGAAGAGATGAGCAGGGAGTTGAAAAGCTGGAGGGAGGCAGAGGCAGCTGCCATACATGTGGCCAGGCCTGCACTGATCCGTCACGCTGAAGTGATCAGTGCAGCATCGCTGAGTGGGGATCCAGTGGAGAGAAACCTGCACCCACCCTCCTGCTCCAGCCATACAAACAACCCCCTTCCACCCTGTTCACTCAGCTGGGGCTTGGGACAAGATTTGGGTCAGGGGTGTTGCTTGGCCCCTCTGGGACCAAGTTTTTTTGAAAGCAGAGACAGAAATTTATGGACCCATGGGATGCCACGCGGAGGATCTCCCAGAGGCTGGAGATCTGCAGGAGCACCATGAAACTGCAGGAGTGAGGGACGTGCAGCTCAGTGCTTTGTAGCTCTTGACTGGGAGAGAAATAGGGAGTGCTCAGCTGTGTGTCCAACACCACGTCACCCAACGAGGAGGAAGAGCCTGGCGGTACCCCACAGCCATCCCCACCCTCCAGCCCCTTTTTGCAGGGATGCAAAGCAAGGAGCCAGCCCAGGAGAGCCACCTCCCTTGCCCGTGGAGCAGCAGGCAGGTCAGGCCCTACCTCCATGCCTCCTGCAGCTTGTTGAGGGGGTGCGTGGGGTCGTCCCGGGACGGGCCGAGGCAGAGGACCTGGTGGTACTGCTCCAGAGCTGCCTGCCTGCATTCTGCACTGCAGTACGTCACCTAGAGCGGGGGACAGCGCTGGCATTGGCTGTGGCAGCAGGATAAGGGGCTCCTAGATCCAGCTGAGCCAGCTGTGCCCCCTCCCTGACCGGCAGAGCCCTGGCTCTTCAGCCCAGAGCATGGAAAGGCAGACAGCACAACCGCCTGGCTGGATGGAAAGGACTCAGCGATCCCAAGAAGACCACGGCTGCTCCAGGCAGCCCCATACCTGGCAGCGGGGACACTGCTGGTGCAGGTCCTTCCGGATGCTGCACTGCTCCGGGTGGGGCAGCACCAGAGAGCTCTTCCCCAGCAGGCGCTGGGCGTTCTCCTCCGCCGTCTCCAGCGCCCGCAGGCAGTGATCACAGGCTGTGGGGAGACGGGAAGGGTGGATGGGTGGATGGGTGGATGGATGGGTGGATAGGTGGGTGGATGGATGGATGGATGGCACAGGAAAGCCTTCAGAAAGGAAGGGGGACAGAACCCAGGGCAAGACAACACGACAGGTACCAACATCAGAAAGTAACAAGAGGATGGGGCTTGGAGCAACCTGGTCTAGGGCAAGGTGTCCCTGCCCATGGCAGGGGTGGAAGATGATCTTTAAGGCCCCTTCCAACCCAACCCATTCCCAGATTCTATGGTGGCACCTGGCCCATTCCTCCAGACCTGATGGAAGTCACCATCCCTCAGATGACACCTGAACTTGTCAACAGTTTAGCACAGAGGCAGAAAAGGCAGCAAGGTCACCTTTACGGGGGTGCTAAGGCAAATCCAAATCCTTCCCTTGGTAGCGGGCAGCTCCTGTGGGGTCCCGCGGTCACTTCACCAGGACAGGTGACAGGGATGGGGACGTGCCACCAGCGCCAGCCGCTCACCTCGGTAGTTGTACAGGGCGTTCCAGAGGAACTGGGACGACACCACCGGCCTCTCCACGAAGACTGTTTCCCCTTTGCGGATGTTTTTGGTGGCGAACAAGCCCTTTCCCTGCCGAGGGACAACCGCGGGTCAGCGACGCGCCCGAAGCCGAGTCATACCCGGAGGCTGAGGGAACCCCGCCATCCCGAGGGGACGCTGTGGGCTTCTACTCCCTCTGCCCCCTCAGGCTGGGCGGGAAGGGAGGGACCCTCACAGAGGGGAGACCGCGGGCTGCTCACCTTGGCGCTGCTGATGAACCGCGCCTCCGCCGCAGCCCCGGCGTGTCCCCCAGCCGCGGCCGCCATCTTCGGGCGGCAACTTCCCCGCCCTGACCCGCCGGGCAGCGCCTCTTCCTCTTCCTCCTCCTCCTCCTCTTCCTCCTCCTCCTCCCCCGCCCCTTGCGCCCCTCAGGGGCCCGCGCTCGCCATCGCCGCCCTCAGCCCCGGGGCGCACGGGGGCCGGCCGCCATCTTGGCCCCCCTCCACAGCCCCTGCCAGCGTCTGAAAACACCGCCAAAACACCCCAAAACACCCCAAAACGGGGCCGGGGCGCTCCCGCCGCCACCCCAAATCGTACAAGAGTTTGCTGTCTCTCCCCTATCAATTATTATTATTTAATGGTAGAGGAATAGCCGTCACAGCCCTGTCAGGCGGGAACAAAATTTGTCCCCTCACTTGAGGTCTCCTCTCGTGGGGAGAGGAGGTATCGCCCACTGCCCTACGTACCCAAAACTGGCCCGACTTTCCCCAAAAACGCCTTCAAAACACGCTACTATAGCCACTCTGATCTCGCTGCCTCCTGCTTGGGAGGTCTGCAAAGCCTTAAAGCCCACGGAAATGCGTGTTTGCTTGTATTTACTAATTCACAGCGCTGAGGCTGAGCCCCGCGCCTGGCTGCCCGGGCGGCGGGAGCAGGGTTGGGAATTTGGGACCATTCCGTATTCGGGGCTTTGGGGAGTGATTTGGTGTCACTAGATGTCACTGTCGGCTCGTGGCGGGGACACGGCACCGGGTGACAAGGCTGCAGCTGCCACCTCCATGCCCGGGACAGCAGCTGGAGCACGGCCGCAGGGCTGGACACTGACCCACAGCATGGCCGCAGGGCCGGACACTGGTCCGGCCACCCGGCCGGGTGACAAGGGACAAACGGGCTGCCAGGGCCACGTTCCCTGGGCGAGCTGTGCCATCCAGCCCCGGTGGAGCCAGCACAGGCTCTGCTTCATCACACTGTGCCCATGGCTGGGGCTACAAGGACGAGGCGCGGGTGGGGCAATGCTGCCATGACTCCTGCTGCCATTGCATCCTCAGAGATTCATGGAGTATTTATGTGGGAAAAGCCCTCTGAGACTAACGAGTCCAATGTTCCCTGGCACTGCCAAGGCCACCACTGAGCCATGTCCCCAAGTGCCACGTCCGCATAGCTTTTAAATCCCCCCAGGGATGTGAACACCACTGCCCTGGGGGGCTGCGCCAGGGCTGGACAGCCCTTTCCGTGAATGAATTTTCCCCATTATCCAATATAAACTTCCCCTGTCGCAACCTGAGGCCATTTCCTCGGTGATTTCTTCGTGGAAACGGTGGTCGGGCACTGGCTGGGGCTGTACAGGGAGGTTTGGAGTCCCCATCCCTGGAGGTGTCCACAGAAGGCTGGGATGTGACACTCAGTGCTCTGGAATGGGGACAAGGAGGGGATTGGGCACAGGCTGGACTCGGTGACCTTGGAGAGATTTTCCAGCCTGAGTGATTCTGATTCCTCTCCTCCTGTCCCTGTTCCCTGGAGCAGAGCCCGACCCCCCCGGCTGCCCCCTCCTCTCAGGGAGCTGTGCAGAGCCACCAGGGCCCCCCTGAGCCTCCTCTGCTCCAGGCTGAGCCCCTTCCCCAGCTCCCTCAGGAATCCTCCAGCCCCTTCCCAGCTCCGTTCCCCACCCTGGACTCGCTCCAGCCCCTCACCCTGGCAGAGCAGGAGCTGCAGAGAGGGTTTGGCCACATCCACCTGCAGACACAGGTCCTTGCTCTCCAGGAGCACCCCATACTCACCATGCATGACCTCTCTTAATGAAAATGTAGTTTTATCCCTGCAGGAACCAGCCCGGAGATAATAACTCCCTTCATCTACTTTGATATGGGGTCATCAATCCATTGAAAAAAAAGATCTTTAGTATATATTTTGTCCAAAACAGTT
Source organism: Platysteira castanea (assembly GCA_013397175.1). Taxonomy (NCBI): domain Eukaryota; kingdom Metazoa; phylum Chordata; class Aves; order Passeriformes; genus Platysteira; species Platysteira castanea. The sequence continues at coordinate 12,111 of VYXC01000390.1, forward strand.
TATTAAGAAAAAAACCCTCAAACTCTTTTGAGAACGATGAAAATACATTTGGTTTAATTTTTTTGTTACTAATTCCTATTGAAAATTAAAGTGAGTACCTGGAAATTTTCCCTTCTGGTTTATTTTTTGACGCTCATTCCATCTCTCTTTTTTTAAATTAACTCGATTTTTATCAAGAGACAAAGTAAATAAATAAGTGACCCTTATTAAGGTAAAAAAGAGATATTTCTATAAATAACAATATAAGAGTAAAGTGATATACAGTGTTCTAGGTCAGAAAGAGACAGAATAAATTATCCTGAGCTGATGGGCCCTGGTGGCTGCTACCCTGGGCAGCCCTAGGAAGGCAAGGTGACAGCCCGAGTCCTTAGTCCTGACCCCCAAAGCCCTCCCTACCCCCAGAAATCCATCTGGTAACTGCATCGGGCCGCTGCAGATGTGCTCCGAGCGCTCCAGGTGCTGCGTCCCAGGGCACCTGCACGGATAATGAGGAGAGAACGGAGCAGCTGCCGTCTGGCCAGAACGGCACATCTGGAAAAGGGGCAGGGGGTCGTCTGAAGCAGCAGAGGTGTTGGGAAGCTGGTTTTGACAGCAGCCTCCCTCCCTGCGCCTCGGCCAGCCCAGGGCCTGGTCCCTGCAGCAGCAGCAGCACGCACACCTCGGGCAAGGACGGCAGCGCCAGGGGACAGACACCACCGGGCTCTGAATCCAGGTTTGGAAGCCATAGAGAAGGCACAGATACACCAAGGCACTGACAGGAGGAGGCACTTCTGCTCCAGGGCAGGATCAGACCCTGCTCATGGCATTGCAGGAGCAACGAGTCTGTGGGTGGGAGCAAAGGGCTTCCCAGTTTGGGGTTTTTTTGGTTGTGATTGATCTGAGCATCACACACGGGAGTCAGGCTAAAAAGGAAAAGCAATCAGGGAGATTCTCCTCACTCCTTGGAGCACACATAACATATGTGACCCTGGTTTTAAATGCCCCTATGCTCACAGCCAGAGACAGCATCCGATTGTCTGCCCAGCATCAGAGACTCTCTGATTGTCACCCCAACATCAAAGTCACCCTCTGATTGTCACCCCAGCACCAGAGACACCCTGACTGTCACCCCAGCCTCTCTGCTGGAAATTTTTTGTGTGTTTTGGTGCTTCAAGAGCAAACAGGAGATCACCTGCCATCAAGTGATGAAGCCCCAGGAGTTACAGCACAGGGCTACCAAACAGCAGCCAAAGAAATTCGGGGGGTTCCTTCCAGCTGGCTGCAGTTTAGTCCTGTAGCTCCAGCTCTCAGATCAGTCTCGCTTGGACCAAAGCAGCACAGACACACTCCCAGGCATCAAAAACCAGCCCAATCTCCTCAGCTGTTCAAAGCTCCACGTCCACGGTGTCCTCCTCGTGGTCCTTGCTGTCCGTGGAGTCAGCGCTGGCAGGCTGGATCACCCCGAACTGCGACAGCTTTGCCGCCTTCTGCTCCATGCTCTGCTTCCTCCACTTGATCCTCCGGTTCTGGAACCAGACTTTGACCTGGATGAAAAAGGCACAACAGCTTAATCCAAGGGCTCTGGGAGCCCTTTTCCAATACCATGTGCTTCCAGGGTGGATATCCCCAAAAAGCAGAGCTCCTTAAAATCGAGACATGCATTATTCTCTCAGGGAACAGTGAATGAGAACAGGAGGAGGTGAAACTACGGAGGGCAGAGCGGTGATGGGAAAGGATGAGAGGGGGATGCAGCTGCACTGAGGAGGTTCTGGCCAGGGAAGTGAAGGAAGCAGCTCCCCAAGGAGCCCCTGAACCCATCCCCAGGACTGCAGCTGCCAGAGGACATAATGAGACCCCCAATAATTATCCCTTGTCCCCCCAGAACTGGCCTTGCTTTGCTCTCCCTTTTCCCCAGCTGAATTTAGAGCCCACTGTGGAAGATCACCTGGCTCCTTCTTCCCGCACTAACCAAGCAGTTTGCTGCGGGAGGAGCAGGAACTCCTCGGAAGAGCAGGGAAATAATTATATCCAGTGTCATAAAAGGACCCTTGAAACACAGTCCTCTAGAGGATCACAACAGTGCAGACACATCAACCAACCCAGCTCGAACTCTAAAGCACAGCAGGGCTGTGCTCTTGAATGCTTTTTGTTCCACTTCATGGATCCAGAAACCATCCAAACTCTGGGCACATCTCTTCACTGTCACCTGGCAGTGAGGTGTCCCATGGGTCACTTTGCACCGTGTCCTCCTCCCACTGCGCTTCCCAGCGGGAACATCACCACAGAGCAGCCCCAGGATCAGTTCACCAGCCCAGCTCCCACACCCCTTACCTGAGTCTCTGTGAGATGCAGGGTTGCAGCCAGGTCCACCCTCTCCGTGCCCACCATGTACTGCTGCTTGAGGAACTCCTGCTCCAGCCGCTCCAGCTGCTCTGGTTTGAACACCGTGCGGACCCTCTTCATCTTGCAGGGTCCCCCCGACCTCCAAGGCCCAGCAGGGCCCAGTGAGTTGGTCCCGACACAGTGAGGCAACTCCAGACCTGAGAGAAAGCAGCAGAAATTGAAGGGGTCTGCGCTAAAGGAGCTGGGAGAAAGCAGCAAACCCAGCAGGGATGTCCCTTCCCTGTCCCTGCCTGCATGATCTCATCTAGGCTCCCTTTCCCATGAATAGCTGGAGCAGAAGATCTTTTGAGGGTCTGTCCTATGATTTTACCCTCAGGGTCCACCAAGGACAGCTCTGGACATGCAGCCAGACCCAAAAAAATCAGCACTCAGTGAGGTGGGCAGGATTTGTCCTCTGCCTGCTCAGGATCTTTGTAACAGGATAATAAATTGCATCAAGAGCTGCAGAACACAAAAATCCCATCTCTGTCTCAGGAAGCCAATGTTCTCACAAATGTTCAAAGTTTGAGGGAGTTTACCCCAGGCTGGCCCCTGATTTTACCCTTCCCTTGGCACACGGGCTCAGTGTCCAGGACCCAGCTCTCATGCGGGACCGCATCCTGCACCTCTGTTCCCAGTAAAGTTCCCGGGGTGCCGAGGATTTAGCAGGACTAACAAGTGTATCTGGCCTCTGTCTCCTCTCCAGCTGTGGCCTGAGGATAACCGTAATTAGCATAAATTAATATACAATCCAACACCCCCAGTGCCACGGCAGCAGTGGCGTCTCCCGTTCCTCAATCCCTCCTCCTCCTCCCTGGTCCGGGTGATGTCCCTGCTCACTGCACAGGGGTTGATCCTTGAAAATCCCTTCCAAGCCCCACATTCTGTGATTCCATGCCCAGGTGATCACACCGGAGAGCTCCCGCAGGGCTCACAGCACAGCGTGAAGGGTCTAGGAGCCAGGGAAGGCCAGCACCGATGGCACCACAGATTCACTTTAAGATAATCCACTACTAGCAACCAGTGGGATTTTCCGTGTGGAGAGCACCGAGTGCACTGGCAGGATCAGGCCATTAAGTGCTCCCCATCTCTGCTGTTACAAAATATTGTGGCAAGCCAGGTTTCTCTAAGTTTTATGGAAGTGCTGCACATAATGATCCCCATTCACACCTGCTACTTATCTCTGCTTTAATGACTGATGTTGTCACGTTCTCCAGGCACAAACCTGCACCTTGACCTACTTATTTTCATTAATTGGGTGTAAGTTCTGCGTGTGTTTAAGGATTTGTGGGATGGAGACCTGACAGCTTAACAGCCGTAATTGCACTTAAAACTATTTCCATCGTTAAAATCATTTCACCCATCACTTTTTGTTTCTATTTTAACACTGGGATAATAGCACGTGTAATTTCCAACATGAAATTCTGAGTGGAAATAGCTCTGCAAATTGTTTCACTGTGTTTTCATACCTGTGTGTTTGATATAATACAAAGATTAACACAATTCTGCAGATGCTGTCTCGTGAAAGAAATAATATATAAAATAGTTGTGCTAAGTACTTAATAAAAATCAGCAAATACTTTTGGTATCTGAGTATTGTAGCATCAGGATCAAATCTGGAGTTCCCTATACACATGGAATATGGGCCTGGCTGCAGGTTTTGCCTGGACAACAGCAGGATCACGCTCTGAATGCTAGAAAAGAATATTTAATTTCAAGAAAAATACTCTGAATAGAGATATTTGTTAAAATCAATTGGTTATTGTCCTTTTAAACTTAGAGTGAAAATAGAGACTGACGGATCAGGCAGTATCATCCATCACCACTGTGTAAATTTCACCCACAGATCAACAAAAACATTTTTCCTTAGATGCTTATGCACTAAAAATATGAAGTTTTGAGAGCCAAGTGCCACAAAACACTTGGCTTCTGAGAGTGAAAAATTGCAAAGAAAGGAAAATTAGAGAGGGATCAGGGCAAATTTGGGAGAAGAGGGACGCGGACAGCAGCAGAGGTGAAGAAATTAATTTTTGGAGTGAGGCTTTGGGAAATTACAGCAGGTTTTTGATTAAAAGTCTGGCACTGACGTGCCTTCCTGATGTATGAGAGGAGAAATAAATGCCAGTGTGTGTAAAGTCACCCGTAAAATCTCATAGAATCACAGACTGCTTTGTGTCGGAAGGGTCCTTTAGGATCACCCAGTTCCAGCCTCGACACCTTCCACCAGCCCAGGCGCTGGAATACTCTTTTCAACTGTCACTTTACTATGAAATCTGTTTTAAGTTTTTGTCTCCGTCTCAAATGCAAACAGCGAGTTTGGATATTCTGCACCAGTTTCTGGACTGGGGACTGAAGGATGGATTAGTAAAATCCCGTAGCGTCTTTAGGAATCAAGCACAGGCTCTAAATCAAAGTGTTCAGAGACGTCAAGTGTGTTAGAAACTGCCTCGCAACATTAAAAAACCCCCAAATAAACAAAAACAAAAAAAACTCAAACCAAAACAAACGAAAAAAACAGATAAAATGTTCTTTTTTGGTCTCTCTATATCGATCACTTACAGACGGGAAAAAAAACTCTAAGGAAAGTTTTCCCTCTCCCTCTCCACGTCCCACAGCCGCAGCCCAGCGCTTCAGCTCGGGGCTGCTCCAGAGGCTGCGGGGAGCGAACCTACACCGGCAGCGGGGGAACGAAGCGGTTCGGGGCGACCCCGACCCCGTCATTTCCCAGCGCGGCGGTGCCGGTTCGGCGCCCGGCGGGCAGGTCCCGCATCCCTTCCCCGTGCTCCGCATCCCCGCTCCCCGCCCGGCCGGACCCCGCTCACCTGCAGCGGGCCAGCCCCAGCCCCAGGCGCCGGGCAGCG
>VYXC01000390.1:17426-28441 GCA_013397175.1 Platysteira castanea
CCCACAGACATCCCTGCTTCCCTATCCGCCTTCCCCAAGGACACCGTAGTTTCCGCAGAGACACCCGTGCTTCCCTACCAACACTCCCACGGAAACCCTCCTTATGCTCAGGCTCCTCCACGGACACCCCTCCTTCCACACCCGCACCCCCATGGAGACCCCTGCTTCCACACCGACAGTCCCCCAGGTCCCCGTTCCCCATGGACAGCCCCACAGACACCCCACATTCCGTGTCAGCACTCCCACAGACACCCCTCCTTCCACCCGGGCAGCCCCATGGACACCCCTCTTGCCCTGCTGTCACCTCCATTGTCACCCACCCGGTGTCTTCCCCCTACAGAGACCTGCGCTCCTTCCCCATGGACCACCACACTGACACTCCCTCCTTCCCCACGGCTGCCCCATGGATAGCAGCTCCCTCCTCATGGACCCCACACCAACACCTGCCCCTTCCTCAGAGACATCCGAAACAGCACCCAAACTCCTTCCCAATGGATACCTCACACCAGCACCATTTCCTTCCACAGGGACACCCACAGGGACACAGACAGGATCCCCATTCCCAAACTGCCCCTGACATCCCCAGGCCTCACAGGAGCCCCCACACCATCCCCAAGCCACGCTCCTCAAGGCATGGACCCCAGGACGGGCTGTGCCAGCACTTCGTGCCCCTGTGCCAAGGGGGATGTGTCTGTACCTGCCCAGCTGTGCCGGGGTGTGTCGGAATATCTGGGATACGGGACGAGCACCTCAGGAGCTCGCACAGGATCCGAGGTGTCCGTGCTCTGGAGATGGAACCGGTGCCATCCCTCTGGGACACCCTCGGAGCCGGGCACAGCTGCATGGGCTGATGGGGAGCTGTGGATGGCACAGACACCTCTCCCAGGTGGGATTCCTGCTCAAATCCCACCAAATTCTCACTGGAAATTCACTCCAGCGTCTGCAAACACAGAGAAATCCCGGAGTCTCCAGGTTATAAACACAGAGCAAAAATCCCCTGTGGTTCAATAACCTGGCATTAACCATCCCTGCATGCATGGGCTCACGGGCCATATCCACTAATCCTGCCTTAAACAGGGATTCATGCCATTTAAAGTTCCTTTTTCCCTGCACAATCCATAGAAATAATTATCAAAATCTCAGTATTTTTGAGCATTTCAAAGCAGATGGGAATACACAGGCAGGATTATCCTGATCACAAGGAAGCACCCTGGTGATGGCTACAGGATCCTCAGGGAGGAGGATGCCCACAGGAGACAAAAGAGTCCCTTAAGTTTGCCTTTAAAACACGTTTTTTCCTGCCTTTTAGCATCCTGTCTTCCCCAGCAGCTTCCAAATAAGTGAATAAATACAGCTGCTGCTTTATTGCTCCTTATCCAAACAGGCAGCTCTGATCCCGCTGCCGTGGAACCACGGCCTTAATTGGAATCACACGTTCAAAGCTGGGCGAGGGCTGGAGCCTCTCCCAAAAAAAAAAGTCACCTTGGAAAAAAAATCCTTGGAGATTCGCAGCTCCTGGCTTTGCTGGCACAGAGGGTGTGTGGGATTGAACACGGGTGTCATTAGATGAGGGTTGGGGTTGTTTTGTTAAGAGGTTGTTAAATCAGTGCATGATTTTTACTCTTTATGAGAAGTCCTGACTGGTGCTGTGACTCCCATGGAAAGCGATGTTGGAGCTGCTGTGGTTGTTAAGGGATCTGTGTTGAGGCTGTTGGGATGGGTGAGCTGCAGGGGTGCTGATGGATCCCCCTGGCAGGATGGGTGGACAGACGGATGGACAGGGAGCTGTGAGGATGGACAGAGAGATGGACAGGGAGCTGCTGGGTTGGATGGGGAGCCACTGAGATGGACAGGGAGCTGCCAGGATGGACAGGGAACCACTGGGACGGACAGGGAGCTGTTGGGATGGACAGGGAGCTGTGAGGATGGACAGGGAGCTGTGAGGATGGACAGGGAGCTGCCGGGATGGACAGGGAGCCGTCGGGATGGACAGGGAGCTGCCGGGATGGACAGACAGACGGATGCACCACCAGCCAAACCCCAGCTGACTTCTCCCTTCGGCTTGTCCCGCCCGGCAGCAGCCGCTGCCTAATGACGCGTCCTGTTTCCCATTAGCGCTGTGTGCTCAGCTAATGCATTTCGGTGGGAAAGCTGGAACTTTTCACCCGCTGGTAACGACTTGGGAAATGTAGCACCCAACAGCCAGGCAGAGCGGGGGGCTCGGGCCGGGACCCCCCACCTCCCCTGCCCACACCAGCTCCAGCCACCGGCCCCAGCCCCTCCAGAGGGGAGATGAAAGGATGGGATCTGATCCGCTTTGGTTTTTTGGTGGTGGTTATTTTATTTATTTTATTTTATTCACTATATTCTATTCATTATATTTTATTCCTGTTTTGTTTTTCAAGAGTGTAGAAAATAAAAGGGGCGGGGGGGGAGTCTCTTAGGGGAGTTTCTTAGGAAAGGGGTAAAAAAAATCCCAACAACAAAACAACAACCCAGAAAGCCCCCCAAAAAGCCCCCAGCCCTTTGTAAACATCCCCCCTGAGCAAAGGGAAGGAGGTGAAAAGCATTTCCTGATAACTCCATTAAAGAATGAGGCTGCATTAACATTCCAAGTCCCTCGACAAGAGATGAAAGTGGGGAACTCGAGTTCAGCCTCTCCTGCTCCAGATGTTATTATGGGCTCCCTGAAAGGTTTTTTTATTTCTTTTTTTGCAAAGAGACAAAGATGTTGCCTACTTCAAACGGGGCTAATTGATGCTAATGACTATCAGATAGAGGGGGGGCCCTTTTCCCCCCTGCCAAGGGGAAAGAGAGAGCGCATTTTACAATCCCCCCATAGAAAACGCCCCACTCTTCAATCCAGGTTGGTGCTTTAGGGATTTTTGTTCCTCCCTGGCTGCTGCTTTCCCTCCTCCTCCTCATTCCCCCCCTCCCCGCTTCATCTTTTCTGTCCCCCTTCTTCTGGGCACCCCGCAGCTCTCACTTGTTTGCCCATGAGAAATTTCACACCTCGCCTCTCCGCCGGTGAGGAGAGCCCAGCTCCATTTCCATCCCTCTTCCAGCCGCAAACCCATCCCAGCGGGGCGAAAGAGGTGGCGGAAATTTCCCCAAACCCACAGCAAGCACACGCGAAAACGTGATGGGGATTTGGTGCATCTGTAATCCGAGGCGTGGGTCCTCCTGCCGGTGGGGAAACATCGCCTGGGCCGGGAGCATCCTTCCACCCAGGCTCCCGGGGCTGCGGAGCCGGGCGGGTGCCCCTGCTCATTGGGGAACTGGCCTGGCACTGCCAGCCCGAGGGGGCTGAAATCCTGAGCTCAGTTTAGTAAAAATTGCCTTCAGAATGGGATTCTGAGCACCAGATTCTGGCCTTACGTCAGATTTTTGCAAAAGTTTCTCCTGTGCTAATCCATGGTGACAGTAAATAATAATCCATAAACCAGTAACGGGCAGTTAGGGATGTCCTCAACCCCCGTGGCTCCTTGAGCTGGTGATTTGCCCCTTTCCAAACTGGATCCCACTGAATGCTCTGGGCAGAGGGGTATGGGGATCCAGCTTTGCTGCGAGAAGAAGAGCAGGGCTTTTCTCCAAGGAGGATAATGGATGTGTTCCTGTTCCTTCACCGTAACGCTTAGGAAAGATAAATTTGGCCTAACAGCAGTAGCTGTGGGTGCTCTGAGCACCGGGAGCACCTGGAAGGGGGTGCCGAGGAGCCACCCTGCCTCAGCTTTGTCACCCTCAGCCGGGCCCCGGGGGGCTGCAGGGAGCTCCAGAACACGGTGCTGGAGTTGACTGCTCTTGGCAAATCCCGTCTCTCCTGTTGCAGGAGGGTCCAAGTCACCTTCTGGATCCTCAGCACCTTGCAGGGTCCCACCAACAGCCCCAGACTGGGCAAAGTCAGGAGCGAGGGCACCACCCCGCACTCTGAGGGTGTTGGAGAGCAAGGGGAGCCCCAGTTCCAGGTGACAAGGGCAAGGCCACCTCCAAAGGACCCCTGCCAGATCCCCGTGTCAGTAACAGCATGGGATAGACAGGAAAACTTGGGAACATGCGAGTTTCATAGAAGAATCTCATCCCAAACGCTGGCCCGGAGAGAAGGCTGTCCCCATTTGCTCCATCTCTGTCACCTCACTTTGTCTCCTGCCTGCCAAGCCTCCCCAGGAGCCGACTTAACATGTCCAAGGCCAGGTTGAACAGGTTTGGAGCAACCAGGGATAGTGGAACCTGTCCCTGTCCATGGCCGGGGGTGGAACGAGATGGTCTTCAAGGTCCCTTCACAGCCCCAACCATTCCATGATTCTGTGTTCATCGATGGAAAATTCCCCCTGCAAAGCCCAGGCCCTCGGCTTGTGCTCGGGGACAGGCAGAGGACAGCACCCCCCGTCCCCAGCCCAGACAGCCAATACACACCCGAGCCGCCCTTCAGACACCGCTCCCCGGCTGCATTGTCAGGTTAATTTGGGATAATGGCCTGCAAAGCACCTCAGCCCCATCCAGGCCTCATTAGCACTTGATAATATCGAGCATCCTGAGGAATTACGGCTTTTCCCCCTCCTGCTCCCCGGGGCACGGCCCCGCGCCCGGCCCGGGCTGATTCATCGCGGGCGGGCATGTCCGGGCAGGGGCCGAGGGCAGCGGCTGCAGCCGGGCGGGGCAGCCCCGGCTTCTGCCCCAGTCCTTCCCTGCGGAGACACCCCTGATCCCAGCGGGCTCCCTCCTGCGCGCCCCACTCCTCGGTGTCGCGTCTGGCCCCAAATCTCAGCCAGACGTGGAGTGAGGGAGCGGGAGCGCTGCCCCCCACCGCCCTCACCCCTCCCGGCTGCCTGGGGTCCCTCTGAACACCGCGCTTCGGGTGCTTGAGCTGGGTCCACGGTGTGGCTGGGCTTTTAAAAAGTCTCCTCCAAGCCTAGAATTCCGTGATTCCATGAGGAATCTACATCCAGCGGACAGCAAAGCCTGGGAGACCCCCAAAAATCAATTACTACTCAAGATGCTCCGTGCTCCTCCCGTCACGCACAGCCCTGGAGCCCCAGCTCAGAGGGGCTGCAATTCCAGGTGTCGAGAGCATCCCAAACCTGCGCATTTTAAATTAATTGGGAATTATAAACAAACTAAGCATTGAGGCAGCGCTGGGCCGGGCCTGAGTGCACCATCAGCCCGCTGCTCCCTTCAATTATCTTTTTTTTCCCACATTGTTCTCTCCTAATGAGGAGACTAATGACCAAAGGATGGTTCATAAGTGGTTCCCAGACTCTCCTTGCCCAGGGCAAACACCGTCCACAATAGGATCACAAATTGTAGGGAGAAGCCCCGGCTGATCACATCAGAAACGGTGCAGGGATTTATCTCTCGGCCTTAACAATAACAGTATGTTCTTAATCGCCACTCCAAAGGGACAACTGGCGGGGGATCTGCCCGGCCTCATCATTAAAAGCTGGCAGCATCTTTGCTAGCGCTGCCCCTTTGTTCATCTTTCATTATTCCAATGCTCGGGCCCCGTTAATTCCTCTCCATCTTATTAAATCAATAGAGATGGGGTGGGGGAAGGCTGGGGCAGATCCAAGGCTTGGATCCGGCTCGGCTCTCCGCGGGGGTGCGGGCTGGGAGCGGGGTCAGCCCCGGCCCGGACCCCGTGTGCCCACGGCTGTGCTCACCCAGCTCCTGCGGCGGGGGAAACTGAGGCACGGCAGCGCCACAGCCGAAATAAACCCCGGGACGAGGTTTTAGCAGAGTTGGGAAGGGCTTTATCCGTCTGCCAGTCCTACACCTTCCATCAGGATCCCCGTATTCATCCCGCAGCACCAAGGCTCACTTATTTAATGATTTATTCAGCTTTTACAATAAAATCACACCATGCAGAGGGGTCTGGTGCCAGGTTCCCCCCAGGGAAATCCTGGCCCATCCATGCTGGGATGACAGTGCCACAGGGACAAGGGGGTTTGGTGGTTTTTTTGCCACACGCAGTTTGCAAAGAGGGAGATGCTGATATTTCCATCTTTTTTCCTCTCTTTTTCATAACAGCTCATTTCACCAGAACTGGTTTAAACCCAGGATTTTTAAATCCTGAGATTTTGGTCACTGCAATCCTCACTCCGTAGAGGAGTCTCTTCAGTTTACCCGTTCCCCTGCTGCATTTCCAGGCAGGTCACCCCATTTCATCCTTATTTCCACCCATCCAGGAGAGCTTAATGTAAAGATGCGATGCCTTTGCTCCTTGTGCAAGGCAGCTTGGGGTAAATGCATCCCAGAAAGTCTGGAAAATGTGGGATGCAGTGGAATTTCCTCCCCTTGCTCATGCTGTCTTTTTTACATTCCCACCGAAACCAGGCAGAGCCGCCCCGCAGCCTCGGGAAACTTATTTGATGTTTCAATCGGGAATCAGCGGGGAGGGAGAAGCAGGGAAATGCTCCCTGACCATTTAACAAGATTACACGAGGGCATGGAGCCCGGAACACGCACGGCCGCCCCCGGCCCGGCTCGGGCTTTGCCTTGAACCTCCGCCGGCGGCTCCTGGTCCCTCCCGGCACCCCGGCCTCGCTCGGCACACGCCGATCCCAGCGGAGGCGATCGGCCCGGGGGAACGGGGCTCCCGGCTCGGGGAAGGTGCCTGGGGAAGCAGCCGGGCTGGGCCGAGCGCCCCGGCCTGCAAAGCGCACCCGTGTGCTGAGCAAGAATTACCCCGGCAGGAAGGACAGCAGGGACGGGCACCCCGAGAACCTGAGTGCCTCAGCTCCACCGGGTTATCCTCTCTCCGATCTCTCCATCCGTGTCCCATCCCGTTTAGCCAGCCAGCCGTTCGCACCTCTTCACCAGCGCCCCGCATTCATCCCAATCACCCACCCCTCCACCTGATCCACACGCGGTCCCTCCGGGAAAACACCTCTCCCTGATCCAGCCGCTCACCCATCCAACACCCTGCCTGTCCTGCGAGCCTCCCACTTATCTATGGAGCCGAGAGGAGATTTGCCGGGAAGGGCTCAGCGCTGCATCTTTGCCAGATAACCTTTATCCCCTTAATAAAGCTGCTTAATTCTCACTTCCTTTTAATTATCTGTCACTGAAAGCCACCTCGGGCTTTGCAGACAGGTGAAAAACCAGCGTCTTTTAGAGAGCCATGGACTGGGAAGAGACTGGCGGGGTCTTTGGGATGTGGGGGGGGATTTGGGTAAGGACGCACAGCTCTTATTCTTTCTTTAGTCTTACTCTTTTATACACAGATTTCCTGGGGGGTGAAAGGACCAAGGCTCTGCCCCAAGTGGATCGATCCAGCCCAAGACCTTCCCAAGCATCTCTCTCCCTTCTTTTCCAGTGCCAAATCACAGCGCCCAGACTTGATCCCAGCCCACGTGCCCCAGTGGAGCTGCCAGGAGCTGGGCTGCCCTGCAGACAGCAGCATTGGAGATGGAGGAAACTGCATTCCTAACCCCTCTCCAGGATGCCCAGGCTGGCAGGGGCTTTGCAGGACAGAGCAGGACCAGGATGAATCCAGCTTTTCTGCAAGCCATCACCTCCATCCCATGATCAGGGGCAGACCTGGGGGCTCGGCTCTTCTCATCCCCACTGGAGCAGCAATCCCTGCTTTGTCCCAAAGTCCCTTCCTCACCCCAAGGAACCTGCGAACAGGTCAATCACTGGGTGGGAGGACAAGGGACGGCATTCCCTGTGACTCAGCTGTCCCAAAGGAACAGAGCCATCCTGAGCCCGTGCGCCCCCCGGGCCCGGCCGCCCCCTCAGGGGTTATCACTCCCCATGACAAAAACCCTCCCTGTCAAATCCCAAAGTGCCGGAGGGATGTGATTTAATCCGTCTCATCCACAAGCAAATTCTTAAAAACCCGATCAAGCCCAGCAGTTTTAATTAAATCATGCCCAGGTCGGACGTTCCCCGCAGCGGGGGCCGAGCCGGGCAGACCCTGCGGGGGCATCCCCGGAGCGGGCCCGGGTCCCCCGCTGCTCCCGGGAGGAGCCCGGTCCTGCCTGAGGCCGAGCCGCGCCAGCTCCCGGGGGATTAGAGGTGTCCTGAGAACAACAAAACTCCCGCAATCAGCTCAGCCCCCGGCCGGGCGAGATTGAAACAGCCCCGTGAGCCCTCTTGTCTCGGGGCTGATTGTAATGAACCACTGGCATGCGGGCAGGCGGGATTAGCGCGTTAAACCCGCGCCCAGCCCGGGCTCCCGGCAGACATGTGAAGACATTAGCACAGTTTGGGCTCTTTGAGATGTGCCGGCTAATCCCTGCCGCAGCCGGGACAAAGGGCAGCTTCCGTCACAGCGTCCCCTTCTTTTGGCACTGTCCCTCTCTCCCTGCACTGTCCCCTTCCTGCATTGTCCCCCTGTCCCTCTACCACCCCTCTTCTCCTTGCACTGTCCCTTCTTACATTGTCCCCTTCTCCTGCAGCATCCCCCTTTCCAGGCATCATTCCCCCCCTCCATGCACCGTCCCCTTCTCCTTGCATCACCCACTTTTCCCTCCATCATCCCCTCTCCTTGCGCGGATCTCTTCTCCTTGCACCATCCCCTTCTTAACTGTCCCCCCTGTCCTTGCCCCAGGTTTCACACCTGCCCAGATAAATCCTCTACCTGAGGCTCCTCTTCCCCCAGCTCCAAACCCCGACAGACACGGGGAAAATCCAGTTCCAGAAGCTGGTGCTGCCCAGCTGAGCACCCAGTGCCCCACTGCTGCTCTTCTCTGGGAGATCCCAGGTACCCGCTTGCCTTGCACCCTTCAAGGAGCTCCCCAGCTTCCCGTGGATCCCACCTTCGGATCACCCCCTGCTCAGTCTCCATCCCAAAACTGCTGGGTTTGAAACCTTCACCTCTGCCTAAGCAGAGCCAAGCAATGGAAATTAAACCCTGGCTAATCCTTGCCCAGCTGAGATGTCACCCCGGCAGCTCAGCTCACAGAGCCCCCACCAGCTCTGCCTCCGGGTGCATTTTCCCTCCTGTCCTGGCTCTGAAATCCCTGGAGAGGAAGCCAGCACTGGGTGAGATTTATGAGCTGTGGGCAGAGCAGTGGGTTGTGGTGAAGAAATCCTCTCCAGGGTTCGGGGGCTCCGTGAAGGCCCTGAGCTGTGAGATGTCCAAGCTCCCAGCACCTCTGGGATGAGCTGTGGGTGGGCTGCAGGTGGCTCCCGCTGCCCCAGCTCCCACTCCCAGGAACAAACCCTGCAGGGATGGGTGTCGTTCGTGCAAAGATGAGCCCGAGAGTTGCATAAATAATTTATTTCACCCCCAAACCCCAGGGGCGCCCTGTACATCCCGTATATATTAGATATTGCCAGCTATGATACATCCTATGGTACACACGGGCAAAGGGCCCTGGGGTGGCTCAGCAGCTCTTTGTCACAGTCTGTGCAGGGGCTGTCCCTGAGCCAGGGGACGAGGACGTGTCCTCCGGGCCATCCCCCGGCTCTGCTGGGAAGTCCTTGTCCTCCTCGTGGTGGCTCTGTGAGTCCGGGCTCCTCTGCGGGGTGGCCAAACCCATTTTGGCCAGTTTGGCTTGTTGCTGTTCCAGGCTCTGTTTCCTCCACTTGATCCTGCGGTTTTGGAACCAGACTTTCACCTTGGAATCACAGAATCATGGAATTACTAAGTTTGGAAAGGTCACTGATCCAACCATTAACCCAGCACCAGCTGCATTCACCTCTGAACCGTGTCCCCAAGTGCCACACCCGTGTTTTTGAACACTTTCCAGGGTGGTGACTCCACCAATTCCCTTCCACACTCCCACTCCCACCTGGCTTCTCCATGGACCCCCAGGCTCAGGCAACATCCAGTCTATCCCTGACAGGATGGAAAACTGTTCCCTGCCTCCCAGGAGCTGGACCTGCCAGTGGTGGAGGAGAGGGACACGAGTTCCTGGCTCTTGGACAGCCACGCTGTGCCTCAGTTTCCCCACCTGTGATCCACCACCCTTTTCATGGAAGCTGTGCAATCAGCACCCCCGGGGCTCCCGTGCCGGGCTGAGGGACACGTCCCAGCTCCCTGGGGTGGCAGCAGGAGGAGCTGGGGCTCACCTGCTCCTCGGTGAGGTGCAGGGAGGAGGCGAGCAGGCAGCGCTCCTGCCCCACCAGGTACTGCTGCCGCGAGAACTCCTGCTCCAGCCGCGCCAGCTGCTCGCTGCTGAAGATGGTCCGGACACGCTTGGCTTTGCAAGGCTTGGCTTTGAACAGGGGGAAGCAGCACTTGGAGATCAGGAAGCCTGGAGATGACAGAGAGAGGGGTCAGGGTGAAGAGGAGCCCTTGGAAGGGTCCCCTCTAGAGTGGGGTCCCTCCTTGGGAGCTTCTTTCCTGGAAAGGCAGGAGGAATCTGCCCATCTGGAGGTGTCCCTTTAAAGAGGTTTTTTTGGAGAGGGTTCCCTATTTGCTGAGGGTCCCCTTGGAGAGGTGGAAACAGGTCCCTCATGGAAAAAAATCCTTTTGAGGAAGAGGTGGAAGGAGCTCTCCCGCATTTGGAGATGTCCCTTCTGGGGGTGTCCCGAGAGAGATGGGCACGGGTTCTCCTGGAAGAGATCCCTTTGGAGGGATCCCCCCTTGGAGAGGTGAAAGGAGATCCCCACTTGCAGATGTCCCCACGGGAGAGGTGGATTCAGGTCCCCGTTTGGAGACGTGGGAGGAGTGGGCAGGACCCTCCCTGGAAGGAGCCCCCTTGAGAGGGGTCCCTGGCAGAGGTAGCCAAGGGTCCCCCCTTGAAGAGATGGAAGGAGGTCCCCATTTGGAGATAATCCCACTGGAGAGGGGGGCGTGGATCCCTCTGGGAGAGATCCCCATCACGGGGGTCCCCTGTTTGGAGAGGTGGAAGGAGGTCCCCATTTGGGGGGTCCCCATGGGACAGACGGACAAGTGCCCCCCGGGAGAGGCGCCCGGAGGTCTCACTCCGGGGAGGAAAGTCCCCGTTGCGGGGTGTCCCCGGGAGCAGGAGGGGTGCCGGCGCGGGGTCGGGGGAGCGGTACCTGTAGCCCCGAGGCGGGCGGCCCAGGCGGGGGGGACCCCGCAGCCGGGGGCGCAGAGCGGC
>VYXC01000406.1:4685-27902 GCA_013397175.1 Platysteira castanea
GTCGCCGTTCAAGAAAAAAAAAAAAAAAAGGGCCTTGAACCAAGTCTATTTTTATTGACTCAGGACTGCCTTGCCTGGTCTGGAGCCATGTTCATGCCCGCTCGTGTCAACCAGGGATAGCTGCCAGTCTGGAAGCAGAGCCGTGGCAGATTCAGATCTGATCACTATACTGTACCTCCCAGTAGCATCTTCATGGTATGTATCCTTGTCACCTCCTCCTTGAGTTTCCCTTCACAGTAATATGCTCCGATAGTTTCACTGGCCTGTTCCCTCTTCCACACCACTGTTTTGGCTGCTGGTCTCTTGGAATCTTCATTAACTTCCAGGGGTTCTCGGTGCTGGTTTGCCACATCCTCCTGGTCCCGGCCTATTGTGATAGACTCACGGGAACGCCATTTGGAAGTGATGCATATAAGTGATGTCTCGGAGTTTCCCACCAGAGGGAAGGAATTGACCAGTACGAGGTCCAGTGCAGCTTCTACTTTACCTAAAAAACAAAAGCATCAAATAAAAAAAATTAAGCAAAATTCAAATATGTGGCCCATCAAATCACCAGGTAAGCTGTGTCACCCAGTGCTCAGGGTTTCTCTGGCTGGTGTCTTGCACAGCTTTTGTGCAAAATCAGATGAACACAGACTAAGTGTTCTGCTACAATGACTTGAGGATTTATTTTTTATGACACAAACAGATGGAGTTTGTTCTTCTCAGAAAAGACAGTAAGTCTTTCAAACGTGTTGAATTTCTTTCAAGAGCTGTGGTAGAAGCCCAAGGAAAACCATAGGTTGCCAAAGCAGATAGATCTGTGTATAGTTAGACATGCACATAAATGCCTCAAGTGTGGTGCTTTTCTGGTAACAGAATCAGTAGATGACAAGGTTGTCAGTTTAATAGTCTTTCCTTGATGTCCTTTACATGGATTTAGTATGTATGAACTGATGTAAAGCACTTATGACTTTCAGTTACAGGAGCTGGTAGTGTTTTGGACACCTGGAGTATTTTTTGCAGCTGTTTCATGAATTTGGACTAATGATTTCATAGTCATTCACATTAAATATTTGAAGCCCTAACAGACACTGGCAAGACCCATGGCACAAAGAAACTTAGGCAAAAACAAAGAGCAAGTCGGCACCACTAGTTAAGTGAGGTCAGGTTTAAATCACTCAAAATTGCTTCTTTTGATCAATAGGACTGCCAGAAACACATAGAGATGAAGGTTTCTTTGAAAATGAGAGATACAAGCCTAATTAAAATATCCTCTTGCAGAGTGCCACACTCTTAGTTGCTCAAATGTGCATAGCTGGAGGGAAATTCAGCTCTCCTATAATGAACAATTGGCAAATAATAGGCGTTTCCCTTTATTTTTTAAGTTCATGGTAAGGAGAAGAGAAACACTAACTATTTTCCAGCTGAAACAGGAAAAATAATTGATTTGTTTTATTCATCACAGCTATTTTCCTGATTTGGATACAAGTATATTTTGTATTTACATAGAGAGACCTAATATTTAGTGCTGGTCAGCTTCCAAATGTTCTCTGATGGGAAGGAAGGGGTATAGTCTTAGATAAGGGAGGTCAAAAGGTCTTAGTGCTGACTGCAATCTTTGCGTGTGTCTCTGCAGTGCTCTGGGCCAAGGGAGGAGGTCCTCCTCTGCTTTCAATGCAAGCAACCACTCTGGGGACTGAAGTATCTTGACAGCACATTGACACTCACCACACCCAACCAGTCTTCCACAGCCACCACCCTTTCATGTGCCAGCCCAGATAACGTGCGGTTACATAATGGAGAAATGAAACCTTCTGGAAAGGATGCAATGGCCATTAAAGTAAATATTGCATAAACGTGCGGGTCAGCAAAGTCAGTTCATCCTGCTGCACACTGCAAACGTAAATCTTTTGAACGAAGTTAAAGAGGTATGTGATAGAAATGAGGCCAGACTCACGCATTCATCTTATAGAGCATTTGTCTCAAGCTTCTTCGTTTTATATGAGGAACATTTTTTCCTTTTACTATGGATCTGATGCATCAGCCAAAGGCAGAGATAGTTCAGCAATTACCAACCCTGAAAGCAGCTTCAGTTAATATCAGCAAGCATCACATGCCAGGTAGAGATATTCTTAAAATCACAAACTGCAAGATCCTGGTTTCTGCAAACTTGTGTGAAACTCAGAATCAAATCTGTATTCAAATTCAGTGACTTGATGTGACTTTCTGTTTTGATATCAGGCCTGGTGTTAGAGAGCAGAAGTGAAATATTTTGATATTTCTGCCTGGCATCCACAGAGCTGCAACTGCCGTTCCAATATAAAGGTGTGGGCCCAAGGCGCTGGTGTCCTCCAGAGGATGGCTGGTCATCCAGGGCTCCAGTTCCATTTTCCCTAGCATTTCTCTGTTCCTCTGACTTCCAACAAAGATTGAAAGGTGAAAATAACACCTCTTTCCTCCTCTGCATCTCCACCTTTTAATACTCTGAGAAAAAGCAGTAGGAAAAGTCTGAATTTTGAGAACCAGCTTTCATGCTGCTTTTGATCCATATGCAAAGCAGTATTCTACCAGATTCGGGGCATTTGCAGCGTATCTTGCTCCTTGTAGTAATAAAAGTCATACAGTAAAGGTGTAGAATATGTAGACATATTGCTTATTTAAACCTGAGGATATTCCAGATGAATCAAAATCTAGCCACCAGTGAATGGATAGTGTTCTGATTCATTGTCTAAAGATAGGTGGCTTTTTGTCATATTAAACACTGAAGAGTAGCCCAGAAACCTCAGTGAGGCAGATGGAACACAGATGGAGTTTCTTCCCAGAGAAGTACAAGAGGGGTTTCTGCCTCTAAAAGGAATTTACATCTATGTGTAAGTATGGAATTATATCCCAAGCATGATTTTGCAGCTAAGGTTTCATAGCTGGAATATATTGCAAGCAGAATTTAAAATAGTGAAAGTTTTACATTAAGAAAAGCTAAGTTTTAGACATAATTTGAAAAAGGAAAAAAAAAGGCATCTTAGCAGTCTAAGCCTTGGAGGTGATAGTTGTGCTTGCTTTGACTCCACTGGGCAGGGATTCCTACAGCATCTCTTTATGGTAATGCGATTTCAAATAACCCAACTGTTCTTGCTAAAAAGGAACTTACATAGTCTGGCAATATTTAGGCAAATCACATCCCAGATGTTAATGAAGGCTTTGAGTATGTAGGACCCAAATAAGGACAACAGAATTCAGCAAAAGAAAAGCACAGAAAAGCACAAGAAAAGCACAAGAAATAGAGACAGGAAGCAGCCTATCTCTGCAGAAGGGACAATCCTCTGTGCTGCCTTGAAAAAGTCCTTTCACTCCTGCCTTGGTCCTGGAAGAACAGACCTTATCAGGAAGGCGATTTGCAAGGTGTGTGCAAATAGATTTTGAGAACAGAAAGCACTTGCAGAAGGCTAGTGCTGTAAATGGGAGATGAAATGCAAGGAAGACTCATTGCTGAGTATTTATGACACATCACTCACAGTGATGCAGTGCTTTGAGTCTTTCCAGCACAGTGAAAATGGCATGTAAATAAGTTTAAATAACAGCACACTGACTATAACCCAGACAGGAAAATGAATGGAGGGAAAAGCAGTTCCTCTTGGCCCACTCCAAATTACACAGGATTGTCTTCTCTCTTGCTGGGTGATACTCATGTGTATTTTTCATAGCTTTTCTAGTACAGATTTCTGCAGGCCAGAGAGCCAATTATATCCTATGCTGCATCCAAAGCAGCGTGACCAGCAGGGCAAGGGAGGGGATTATGCCCCTCTGCTCTGGTGAGACCCCATCTGGAAAACTGCATCCAGGTCTGGGGTCCCCAGCACAGGAAGGTCATGGACCTGTAGAAGTGGGTGTAGAAGAGGCTATGTAGATGATGGAGTGCTGGAGCATCTCTCCTATGATGAAAGGCTGGGAAAGATGGGATTGTTCAGCCTGGAGAAGAGATGACTCCAGGGAGACTTTATAGCACCTTCCAGTTCCTAAAGGGGCTACAAGAAAGTTGGAGAGGGACTTTTGTCGAGGGCTTGTAGTGATAGGATAAGGGGTAATGGCCTGACACAACAGGAGGGTCAATTTAGATTAGATATAAGGAAGGAATTTTTTACGATGAGGGAGATGAACCACTGGCACAGGTTACCCAGAGAAGTTGTGGATGCCTCATCCCTGGAAGTGTTCAAAGCCAGGCTGCATGGAGCAGCCTGGTCTAGAAGGTTCCTTCCAACTCAAATTATTGTATGATTCTGTGGTGTTCACCTGGGGAAATTGTGCTAAGCAGAGAATAAATTTGTCATGCTGTGTCTGTAGTCCCTGTGTATTCTCATTCCCTATCAAAATGCCATTTGTACAGGCACAGAGTCATCACATTTTCTGTGCTGCATTGCACCAGCAAAACTCAGCTAGGCTCAGCTGAAACAAACAGTTCTCAGAAACTCCGTGGAACACATCCCAGACATAGTTCTATTCAAAGAGCAAGCAAGTCTCTGACAAAGATTAAAATATTACTCCTCTCGATCGTTATTGGTGCTAGACACTAGAGTTCATGGGTAAAGGTGGCAATCTTGAGCTGAGATAGTGTAATGCCATAGATGAGTACACACAGCAGCTCTCAGGAGAAAAGTCTTGATTTGTCCTTTCCTCTGACAGTCCCTGCCCATATACTTCCCGATTTCCACTGTTAACCCTTGTCTTGTCTGCAGGAAAACATGGGGAAATTCTAGGCATTTTCTACCTAATGTGAGGCCTTTGCAAAATTGCCTTGGAAACTTTGGTTTGGAAAAATTTGGAAAAAATTTTCAAAGCTGGAATGGCTTACGCTCCTCTTCCATAGCAGGCAGCCAGAGTTGTCAGCTCCATCACAGGATAACCACAGCTCACTGTCCTTCAAAGTACATATAATAAGGACACAGGTCATACTGGCAAGGGGTATTGAGAATTCAAAGTTCTGAGGAAAAGTTTTAGATGTTAATACTGATTGGTAGTGGAAGCAAAGAAATTGTTTTGACATTATATACCTAAAGATGTATTTATTTCCTTATATTTGTAGAACTTTATTATTGATTGCTTGAAGTAACTGTAAGCAGGAAGTCCTCATCTTGGCATTTGGAGTGTAACAGAGGAAGGAGAAGATCTGTTGTAAGATGTCAGCGAAAGGATTAATACTTTTAAAGTATTAATTATTTAAGAGAAGATGAAATGGCAGAAAATTCCAGTTAATTCCACTCAATTTTTCACTAGGTGAAGCAGAGAATAGATGTAATAAGTACGGCTTATGTCGTTCTTTTTTTCTTTTACTGTTATTGCTTGGAGCACAAATTATTCACGCTATTAAGTGTCTGGGAATAGGAATGTATAACATACAGATACTATATTAGCAGGGAACAAGTAGAATCTGTGCTTAGTTTTGGTGTTATGCTGAAAGTGCAGCAGTCAGTTGCATATAACATTCACTGCAGGATTTAAAAATCATTTGGAGACTGGTGAAAACATATGTCCCAAACTGTTAAGTCATCAACCCTTCTTCCTGCAAGTTTCTTAAAATACAACAATGAGCACTCCCTCTGCTTTAAATGATAAGGTTTTGATTTAGAACAAACTCAATTGCTGAATATCCTAAACCTCAGTATTTCTCACTGTGTCTTGTTTTGTAGTTATAACTTCAGCTGCACCCTCTCCAGTTTTATTTTTTTGGTATAAAACAACATAGCAGATTAAAAGAATTAAATTAATCTATTTAGGAATACTAATGCCAATCATACAAGCAAGTTTCACATTCACTTCATGAGGAAGTATGACATTTGATTAGTTCTTGAGGACGTACTGAATAAATTATGTGTTTTTAAAAAAATTAATTAACTAGCCAATGTGGAAGATAATCAGACTGGAAATAATTCAAGTTAAATATGAAGAAATAAATAAAATAGAGACCAAATCAACATGTCTCCACTCCCAAAAAGAAAAAATAAAGTAGTCCTTACTTAATATTAAAACCAGTCAGAAGCTAATCCCAAACATTAACTATTTAGACATATTTTTCACAGGGGGAGTGGAACATATGCCAAACCAGAACCTGGCAATTTTGGGGGATTGTCTGTGTGCTTAGCACTTCTCATATATTATTTTTGGTTCATTCTGTAAAAGAATTAAATAATTTGGGGGGCTTTGAAACCATGTATTCATTTTATGGGCTCAATGGTCTTTAGGTGTCCTGGAAATTTCATCTGGAATGCAAAGAGAGCAGTGGCTCAGGTAATTTCTCCCAGTGAGTCAGATTCTCCTCCGACAGCTCATTCCTCCACAGGAAAACATGGCTGAAGTTATTATTGTCCAAAGAGATTAAGATTCTCTGCCATACAATGGGAACAGCAGGGATGAAAAAAAAAGGCAGAAATGCTCCTGGAAAACACCTGATAAATGAGCTAACAGACAGGTTTCCCAATAAAACCATTTTTGCTGTTCATTTAAAGAATCTTCTTGTTGTATCTTATGTGATGCTACTGTGCAGCTGTGGGATGCTTCACAGTTCAAATACCAAGACCACTCGCCCTTAGAAAGAGGGCATTATTTGTGGGGGAAGTTATTGTGAAACTAATAAGAAATGAAATATTAGTGACAGGGCATCATTATGGTACTTAGAAGTAGTGGGAAGACCAGAGCACACATGTGAAAAATGAAATAGTTTGTCAAAGCTATGAAGGCTGCCTATTTTGGTATCTGCTTGTTTGCCTTTGGGTACCTCTGGTGCAGCTGAAGGAAATGCCACTGCCTTCTAGTTTTCTCTGCATGTCAGTCATTTCACAACCTACCAAAACAATCTTTTAAGATGAAAAACTAGAAGAGAAACACTGGGGTTGGGGTTTCCAGGAGTGAGGAGGCTGTGCCTAAATGTGTGTGTTTGTGTGTGTGTGTGTGTATGTGTTTGTAAGTAACCAAAACATGAGAAAGAAACCAAAACATGTTTTGTCATGATTTTTCCTTAGGCCTGGTTGACCACAAGTGAGTGAAATGGAAAACAACATATCAGGAGTAATGACTACTTGAAAAACCAGGTGGCAGCATGCCAGGTAATGCTGAAAATGCTGAAAAAGGGTGAGGAATGTGGGAAAGCTCCAGTAGGACAGGCTTGTAGTTCAGCTGCATGTGGTTGGATTTGCAGCCAGCAAAATATGGGTAGCATATCATCAAGAGTGTATTTGCACCCCAAAATAAATATGTGCATAACAAGGCTGGCCCCTGTCTGTTGTGCTCTGAAGCTCCTATGTGTACTGCAAATGTGTACTGCAAATGTGTACTGTTTGTTGTATGTAGGCATGTGCCAAGCCAAAGCAGGTAAGATAACACAGGTATCTAATTAGTCACTGCATGCAAGAAGCATAAGGTTGGCTGTCTGTGAGCACTGACTGCTAGGAGAACACATTCTAGTACTCTTGCCTGCATAGAAGTGCACCCTCACTTTGCCACTGACTGATTTGTCTCACTAAAGTAGCTGGGAGGTGTTTCTGGTGCTAAGCACACTTCGTGACTAGGGAGGCCAAGGCCCCTGACCAGCGGCTTGTCTGCGATGAACAGCCAGGAAATAACACAAGGGAAAATCATCAGCACAATCAGAAGTGCAGTTGGAACTGCATTGTCAAGGAAGGCTTGTTATACTCCAAAGGAGAAATTAACTAAGGCACTTCATTAGTCAGGCTGACAGTGCAAAAATTGAATGAATAGCAGGCAAGAAAAAAAAATACCAGCCTTGAAGTAAAAAGTTTACATTTCTGAATAGACAGATGTCATTTGTTAATGTATCTTTCAAAAATCCTTTCAGGATTTAGTCCTTTCAGGACTTAGTAAATGCCTAATATCTTTACACTCTAAAGGGGTTAATAGTTCCAAGCGATGAACTACAAAATGTATTTTGATAGCTTTTTAACGTTTTAAAGATATGCCCCTTGTTTAACAGTTGGAGAACAGTTATCAAATCTGTAATATAAACAATCAGCATTTTAAACTCCTTATAGGAAAGTCTCTATTTTAGACATGGGTTGTTCTTTGCTGTGTGCCTCCACTGAAACCACAGTGGAACAGCATCCTAAATACGATCTACCAGCACAGGACAGAGACTATCTTTGGAGGGCAATTCTTCATTGCAGATTCTCTAAGATTTTCATCTCTTCAGTCCCGGATAGATCTTACATTACAGAGGCACCCGCCCATGCAACTAAATCTGTTTCACAGAAGTAGTAGGTGCATCCATTTTTGGTTCATTGCTCCTGTGGTTACCCAACACCCTTCATATCACAAAGACTTCTTGGTCTTCCAAGAGAGCCGAACAGGGTTTTTTGCTTGTTTAAGAGAGGGGTCTAGGCCAAGCATGCTCAAGTGTATGCGACTGATATAGAGCAGGTTTCCAGCCCAAGTAGTTCTCTCTGTGAGCATATGAAGGACCCCTGCCCTAGAGCCAGCTGCTCAGTAACAGGCAATGTCTATGACTTCTGTTCTCCCTCTCATACACTAAAGCCTTCCAGATAAAAATCTTGTGGGTGTCAGACAATCTGTGCAAAATATTACAACTTCAGTTTTCCCTTAAATGTAAATTCAGCAAAAAAAGTAGTCTATCCATTGTAATTATGACTAAGTATGAAAACCATATAATACATATGTGTTTGTGTAT
Organism: Platysteira castanea; assembly: GCA_013397175.1. Lineage (NCBI taxonomy): Eukaryota > Metazoa > Chordata > Aves > Passeriformes > Platysteira > Platysteira castanea. The sequence continues at coordinate 13,357 of VYXC01000406.1, forward strand.
CTATATATAAAACTGTATCTAAAACAATAGCATGTGTTAACACTTACAAATGTAGTATGGTTTCATTTCACCCTTTCAGACCTGATTCCTTTGGGCCTGATGTAATGCCTTTCCACTCCTGACTATTCCCAGCTGTTGAAATGACCTTTGGGACCACAGGCTTCCTGAGAGCTACTCTGCATCTCAGTAAGTGTGAACCAGACACAGTATGGCAGGCAAATGCAACTTCAGGGTCTCACAAATCAAATACACTTAAGGAACAAAACGTGAATTTGGTTTAAAATTCCTCTAATTCACATTAGTAGTTTGATAATTTAGGTGTCAGAAAAGTTGTGCATCAGTGTCATGTCTCATCATGTAACAAATACCTGATATTAAAACCTCACAGTTATAGTTATGAAACACCTGAGGTTAAAAGGTCAGAAGTGGTTTTCCTCCATTTCTTTGTGGGAGGTTCAAAACTCCAGCACTCAGCCATGCAACACACTGAAGTTCAGGTGCCACTGTGATCTGACAACAGCCTATTTGAAGATGCTCACAGAGGCCTAGTCCCTTTAACTACGGGAAGAATGACATTCCTGTTCACTGTCAGAGGCACGGATTAGCCACTGGTTAATACAGGTTTTCTTCTGATTAAGTTAAGCTTCAAAAGAGAAACAGAATTGTTAGAACTTTGCAATCCAACTAAAAGTTTTGACTTGTCATTTTGAAAAGCCTACAGCATTGTAAAGGTGCTTGTGTGTCTGGCAATGTATATTAAAAGCTGTTCAACTTTGTAAATATGAAATGAGTTACATAAAAATGATAATTGCGATTTTTTTAAAATTTTTTTTCATAACACCTACTGATCCCAAAGAAAGTGCAGCCATCAACATAGATGATAGAGCTATTGAATGCTACTGCACTGGTTTGCTCCACTGTTACCCTTTTCTAAAAAGGTTATTATACTCTTTTGAGTCTTTTCCTATATATGGGTCCAACAGCTAAATCAGAAAAAAAAATCCAGTATCTTTAGAAAGCCACTGGATCTAAGATTATTGGCAGAGCAAAACTGTAACACAGAAAATTCTGTCTTGGAAAATTGAGACATTTGACAATATATTTGTTTCCTGATAGAAACAGTCAAAGAAATGTTCTTGAAGCTAATTGTAATTGTTGTTGGTTTGCACCAATCCTATACTGATGGTGGTCATCTTGCTAAAATAAGGCTCACACTTGAACATTTCTGAGAGTTTGCTCACTGAGAGAAACTGCAAGCAGATTTCTAGACCATCTGGGGATACCTGAGGGTGTCTGAGGTGTGACACTCATTCCTTGCCTTTAGGAGAATCAGTAAATCTGCAGCTCTTCTTTGATCAGAACTTAACTGACTGAACCTAGCCACAAGCTTGGCATTTAAATCCATACTTCAGAATAGATGTCAGCGCAATTTTGCTACTCTGAAATGTCAGAAACATAAACAACCAGAAGAAAAAACATGTGGTAATAGAGAAGAGTCCCAGCAGGATTAAATTCAACTCCTTATCAGTTTAACTGAACATTTGCTATGGAATGTAGAGAACGCAAAAGTGAGCATTTGTGTACACTTTGAATGCAACCTTCCAAGCTGGATCATTAACTCTAGCTGCTAATGGAGTACTGCTATTAAAAATAAAAAAGACATTTAATCAAAGGTCATTTCTCCTCATGGGAGCCAAGTCAGTGCTTTTCACCTAGGAAAAGGGTGGAGTGCATTTTGTGCCCACCCAGCAACCCGGAGAAACCCACAATCATCAGGGACAAGGTGAAGCCAGTTCAGTGTCTGTGCTGAGTGTAGACCCTCCCCTGCTCAGGGAATGTCATTCCCGCTTTCCTGAACTCCGCCTGCAATATCTAGAGGAAAGCAGGCTCGCATTGTCTTCCACTGCTTGCCCCAGGAAACATGATATCATTCTCAAACAAAAGCGGGAAAGCTGACAGATCTATTGAGATGGGTGTAACTACAGCACACACCTCGCTGGTCAACCCCTGTGGAAAATGTAGTGGCTGGCAGCTCATTGGTGCTGGGATGTCTGTGCTCTCCACATTTTTAGAGCTAATCTCTGAAAATCACTTTTGTTTCTCCTGTACTTGTGACTTAATGAACTCTGTTGCGTGCAAATAGGTATATGACACCATGCAGAGAAACAGGAGGGACAAGGAAAAAGGTTGGAATAACTGGACTTTCTTTTCTTCTTCATCCATAATTCTTACAGAACCAGGTATTTCCAAAAATTGTAAAGCTGGAAGTGATCTGAGGGCTAAATAGGTTGAATCCATGTGCAGCTAAACAATCAAGAAACTAAAGCCAGAGAAGAGGAATTGGTAATAACAACATGCACTCTTTTACAGCAATTGCTTGATAAGAATATTTCCAAACATGATTTCAACAGATTAAAAACTTTTTTTTTTTTGCCTGCATTAACCTCTAGCCTTTTATAGATGCCAAAAGTAAATCTCAAACTCATAATTTTATTGTTAACAGCTGTTGGCATGCTGCTAAGCAAGAAGATCAGTGCAAAGCAATTGTGAAGAAAGCTGCGTGGAAATAAGGACTTCTGCCTTTTCTTGCTACTTTCTGGTTTTCATTGCAGGACGACTTGCAGTTCTACAGCACATTACATTTTTACTGTGAGATGGACTGGAACAACCTATATATCTATCTCAATGCAATGGTTAAGGGTGAGTTAAGAGTCTAAGGTTATCATGTGACTGGTATTTTTATATTACAGATTTTTACAGAAGAAACTGACTAGAAAATCAAAATGAGGATTGTAAAAGTGATGTTTACTCAAATGTGGAGTAACTTTGAATCTGATTGCAGGAGGACAGTCTTCCTCAGGGCTCTGCATGTGATAGGTTCAGCAATGTATCTCTAACATTAATGCTGAAATAACTGTAAACTAAATCTGGATTAGTATAGTATTTCTGTATACATTTCTACAGATATCTCTTACGATAACTGCTGACTTGCTGAACTAATGACATTTGCTGATAATACTATATAGCTGTACTTGAAGTGGTTTTAATTGATCTTGTATTTTTTCCCTCTTTTGTCCACTGACTCTCATCTAAATTCCACTTGTGCAATCTTGTCTAAAATCAGATACTGTGATAGCTACAGACATCAAGTGCACAGCTAGCTCATAAAGTCAATCACAGATGAAGTCAACTTTTAATCTGTATTTAGAGCAGATTTCTTAGGGAAAGACACCAGTGGTTTCAAAGTTATCAGCTGTATTAAAAAATTAGTACCATTAGACAGAAAAGAAACCCTGCTGCAACATATCAACAAACTTCATCCGTTAAAAGCTGCAGCAGTGGATCCTACAGGTAGCTAAATCATCCCCAGTTCTGCCCTCACTCACTCAAAGAGCTCTGCACAGAGAAACAAACACAAGTACTTAAATCAGTAAAGGTAAGCGCTGGAGTGAAGGGCAGACAGTCAAAGGGTAGGTGCATACTGTGTGAAAAATAAAGAAAGTCATGACAGGTCCACTACAGCTATTAGAGCCAAAGTTTACCTGAAATCAACAAGCTGAATCCATAGAGAACTAAGTGTGCTAGAGGGTCCATGCTTTCCAAAGTACATCCATCCAGTTCGTAGAGTTGCTCATGGAGTATCCTTTCCTCAGGGTAGACCTTTAGCAGTTACTCTTGTCCTGCATGGTACGCTGTTTACAAGTCACAGGCAAGAAATCAGAGCACTGGCGCAGCCTGGAACAGTCTCATTGCTGTCTGAGTACAGGGAGTTTAAGTTCCTTTTTCCTGTTTCCTTTGTAGATTAGGATGGGAAAGGCAGGATCTTAAAGGCATTTTTGTATCAGCAGGACTGCAGGGCAGTGCAAATCCCGTCCATCCAGCAATACATCAAAACAATTATCTGGAGCTGCCAGAGAAGCAGGGGATTGCTGTTGTTCACAGTCAGCAGAATAGGAACAATGATGGCATCCTCCAGCAGGCGGGAGAGTGCAAGTGAAACATCCTCCACCTAGGTACAGTAGGTGCAAAGTGCTATTGTCTCCTTCTTTAAGTCCAGGTCCGGTAACTTCTCAGGATGCTATTGTGTTTTCCCTTATTTATTTAATCCACATGTAAGCTGCTGGCTGCAATGCTTTTCTGCACAAAGAAATGGAAATAAGAAGTAAACAGTAACACAGCAGCTAGCTGAATCCAGTATAGACCAAAGCCATCCACAATCCAGCAAACTATTCCCTTAGTTCATGTATTTTACTGGAAACAATATTTCTTTACATTTGACAATTGGAAACAGACTGAAAACTTGTTGCAATAATAAATCTTACACAGAGTTATTATGACTTCAGTGGGATTAAAATGCCCGTATCACTCCCGGAGGTCCTGAAACTCAGGGGCTAAAACAAAACACAATGAAAAAACACAAAGAAAAGCAGAAAAAAAAGAAATGGAATAAATGGAAAGACAGCACTCAAACATATAAACAGAATTGAAATTAAAGAGCAATCCTATTTACCACTTGATAAAACATGATCCACGTCAATATAGCATTTGGAAGTTCTGTAGTTCTGCCAAGATGCCAAGAGCCAGAATTACTTTTATGGAAATACAGAAAAAGGAATGTTCAGCATAACTTTGGAAATGGGGTATGGGTTTATCCCACTTTGATTTAATTTCCTTTTAACCTTTGACTGTAGTGTAGATTTCACAGAGGAAGTCCTTCACACTCAAGATCTATTGCCATGTGGAGAGAAGGGTTACAACCACAGCAAATGGGAAGGCAGCAACCCAGAGTTCCTTACCCGTATCTCTCCTGTCCCTCCATATAACTGAAAGCCAAACCAAGTAGAAATTTATACTGAAAATATCCTTTGGGTGCAAAAACACAGTATGAGGTACAAACACGACTAAAATTCCTTTCTGATACTTAAAGGAGGTAAAATATAAGATATTTATGTGGTTTGGTTTCAGACTAAAATAAACACACATATTTTGCTCATTTTAGATTTTGGAGAACATCTACTATTCTTCTACTCTTAGATGTGGAGCAGCACTGACTACCCCTCTCCAATTGCACCTTAGCTCTTACAAGCCTGCAAGTAGAGATCCTCCAGTATCAGAATACTTATTATATTAGCAGATACTAAATATTATCTTATTTGCTGTCTAGTGGATAGGTCTGTTTTGCTGTTCATTTAACTTGCTTATAAGTTTGCCAAATCTTGATTATTTTTTAATGTCTTTTGATTTGTCGAGGGATGGAGAGCAGCAAGGAAGGAGAGGGGACAGGCTTAAGCAATTGCAGTCAAGGCCGTGGTTCTCCAGATTGCTACTGTAACCTTAGAGGGGTTTTTTAAGTTTTCTCTTAAATCTCACTTTCCTGCTGTAAAGAGGTCACTGAGAAATGCATCACTTTTCTTTTTGAAATACACCTAAATACAAAGCAATGTTCCTATACTGATTTTGCAGTATGAATAATGGGCCAGGTAAGCTGTTCATTCTTCTTTGAAGAACCAACTTGCGCCTACTGATCATTTCATCTGCCATGAAGACAAGGTAGTTATTTACCTCAGAGTGGACAACCTGAACATGCAGCATTCCACAAATACAAGAAAGTTGCAAAGCCCTGCTGAAGCTAGAAGAGAGGAGACACATACCAACCCAAGTCAGAATTTTAGGGTACCAGCATCAGCAGGATTGTGTATTTGATTCCTGTTCCATTATAAAATTTCATCTTTGAAGAAATAAAGAATAGCATCTATAATTCAGCAAACACTGAAGTACTTCTTTATATGTAATATGTGTTTAAACTTAGGTCTGTTTCTATTTTGAAAGCTTTTAAGTGCCACAGTTTAATTACTGCTCCCACTGAAGTCAAAATTAATTACATGATAAGCTTTTTCTACTGCAGAATTTAAAGGATTTCAATATTGACTTATTCTCACTCAACATTAAGTGTCTGCTAGGTCTGCCTTTCATATTTTCATCCTTATATTTCATGTGACTAGATTGTAAGTATTTTTTAAGGTAGGTCATATTAATTTTGTGTCCCTTTAACTAAAAACTATATGATCTGATCACCTTCTGATTAGCGAGCAACACAGAAGTGCAGTAGAACTGTCTATCCCCACCACCAAACAGAGTGCTTTGCTAACAGGGATACTGAGTCTCAGTCGGCATTAACTATTAATGACCTGAAGAATTCCAAAAAGCCTTTGGCAAAACCAGATGACCAGTAAAAGAAACTGGGCTAAAAGTAAGGATGGGAAAAGGAGTAAAATATGGTACTGAGTTACTCTAACTTTTATTCCATATGGGGCTGTTGGCTACCAGGCTGTCCAATGAACATCCTTGCCACATCTTCAGGTAGGTATGTAGCTGTATTTTGGCCCCACAGACCAAACTCTCGTATTTTCTAAAGGTCCTTGGAAAGAGTCCAAACGGCAGTTTCAAAAGAGTTCCCCTCAGAAACATCAGTTTTGTTAGTGGTTAACTGCTGATTCAAACATATTCACATCTTAACCCCCAACACAATGGCATGCATGAGTTTAAATTAGTTGCAGCAGGGAAACAAATTGTCTTCCAACACGAAAATATAACCCTAGCATTAAACATGGCTTTTCATAACTCTCTTTGCTGAAGGCTAATTTTATGGTATGTCAAGTGCCCTGAACTCCTGACACCAGGCTTTCCTCTTTAGATAAGCAGCACACTTGTCTCAAGGACAACCCATTCATACATGCTGTACCACATGGAAATATGTGAGGAGGAAAGAGAAACAATGCCACTGCACTTCTTTAGTCAGGTAGATGTGTTAGCAGAAATCACATATCCTCTTGCAGTTTCTAGTTGTATTATATTTTTTGGAACCAAGCCATTACTTTGGCCTTGACATAATGTTAATATGTCTTAGTAAGAGGCAGTTAATGATCTTTAGGAATTATTACTCACTACAGTCAGCTAATGTGAAACAAAGGCTCACAAATAATGAGGTTTAAGCTTCTTTTCTCAAACAGATCCTGTTCTCCTCTGCAACATGGCCAATGCCACTGTGGCCAGCCGTAGTCCCTAAGCCATCTATCTGGGACCTCCTGGAAGCGAGAGGTAGCAGATAGGTGGCCAGGGAGAGGACCTGGCAGCTGCTGGTCTAAGAACTCGGGATGAGCACTGCCCCTAGCACTTCAGTGGCAGTGGTAAATGGAGGGAGGTAAAGGTTTCTGGGGTACACGTCATGCAAACATGGATAGGACAGTATGGAGGAATGGTGCCATTGAAATGGGTAGTTCTGAGAAACTTTAAGGCAAGGTAGAAAAGGTAACAGAGTGTTTTTTGCTGCACCTCATTCTGAGGAAGTGCAGTTTCTTTATGCTTTTTCTACTGCTTCTCCTGCATCTGCATACTCAAAAGGCAATTCAGGGTTGCAAACATAGCTATGATTCACTTTTTTTTTTCTCAGAATTTTTGTTTTCTTTTCAAAAAAGAGTTTCTCTTGGAGAACATAGCCTGGAAAATGGCTGAGGACTGAGCAGTCTACAGAACAGCCTTAGCCAAAGGGAGCTGTTGTTCTTCTGTCTTCCTTGATACTGAAATGAAAGGGAATTTACTGAATGGAATTAAACACATGACCTGATGGGCATCTCAGGTTTCTTTCAAAGGGAAAGCTCAGTTGATGAAACAACAGAGGAGTATTTTAGAACTTCTGTATCAGTAGTCATTGTGAAGGACATTAGGCCATTTGTCTAACATCTATGCTCTGAAAACTTCTACTTTCTGAGTCACTTGTATTCTTCTGAAAAATGCTTCATGTATATTTTAGAATGGCCTGCCTGTTGTCAGTAGAAGGACAAAAAAATTCCTTCTCTGTTCTACTCCTTTCATTGTAATTTTTTACAATAAATTTTGAAGAACAAATGAGTCTGTGTATTTATGCTTAATGGCAACAATTGTATATCCAATTATCTTTAAGATACTGTTATTAAATCTCAAATGATGCACAGCAATAATAGTATGACTGCTGAAAGTAAAAGGGCATGAACAAGGCAAATTTCATATTTTTGCCATCTGGAAAAATAAAGATTAATTTAATAAGCCTCTTAATGCATTTGATCTTTGAAGATCTGACTATTGTTTCCAAGGACCAGGGAATGGGTTGTGCCAGCTAGATCTCAGGAGTAGTGTTCTCAGCCATTAGAGTTACAGAAATTAATTCTTAATATCCTGTTTGCAGGATATTAAGATACTACTATCTTCCGCTGACTTATTTTCACACTGTTAGTATGATTTAACGGTGCTTTTTAACGGTGATTTTAAACAAGCACAACTTAGTGATAAATTTGCTGTCCACCTGCCTCTTCTTCCAAATTTGGGATTGGAAATCTTGCAGAAATCTTGGAAATCTGAAGGCTTTATTTAGAATTTTGTTTCTCATGCATAACTGTTAAAGTCTCTGATGCAACTGATAATTTCTACTATAGTCACTATTTTATTTTTCTTCCTAATTTTAAGAGGTGCTGAGTCCCCCTTACATCACAAGTATTTATGGGCAAACTTGAGTTGTATGGTGGAGACAGAGGTCCTTCACCTCACTCATCCTTTGCTGCACAGCAGAAATCTTGGGGCTAATACACAGATACCAGTGCTCACTGAATCAAGCTCAGTCACTTTAAATGAATGTAGCTTTCAAGGAATTAGCTCTACAAGAGGAAACAAGAGTGGATAATTTTACATTTCTGGCTCTTTTTCCCTCTCTCTTTTTTTTTAATGTGGAACATTTCCTCCCATTTCACATATTTGGCATTTTGTCCAGTTAGTCCTCCTTCCTGAAAGGAGAACCTGTAAGTGTTGGGCACAAGTCAGGGCAAGAACATTTCTTTCTCTACCCCAAGATTCTGCCAATCCCAGTGAATGAGTGATCAAAGCTGGGATTTGAATTCAGATCATCTCTGTAGTTGTGAATGCTTAAAGGCTTCCTTCCTCTTGACTCAAAAAGAAAAAGATGACAACTATTTTGTTTGGGAGTAATCCAGTTCCCTTCTGAGTGATTGACCTGCATTTCAGGGCCTTGCTCTGCACATATAAGACGCATCATTTGGTGTTCAGCTGCTATTCACACTGTGAAGGTGTTCAAGTGAGCTTCAATTTTACAACCACTTTCAGAATCTGAAGTATATCAGAATCAGAATCACTCTGATTGCTACATCCACCACACCATGAGGACTTATCACCAAGAGACATGTTTCCAAGGAGTTCACTCAAAGCAGGTACTTTAAGAACAGTTACAAAGTAATCTTTTAATCTATTTCTCCTCAAACTAAGACATTCGAAGGGCTAGCACCTCTTCATAAGGCCTGCATTATGCCTTGCATTTTTGTTTTATGCTTGCAGCAGGAAAATAGAAGTGTACTGATAGAACTTACTACCACTTTACCTTGGAAACATGTCCCTACAATTGTGGAACAGCACATACTAACACTAAGGCCATTAACAAAAGCTAAGTAAAGGAGGAAAGAACTCTCAGTGTTCTGCCTATCTGGAATTGCTCAAAGGAATACTGCACTGTTGTTTTCTAAGCTCACTAAGAGAAATTTAAAAATAAACTTATTTTGAAAGAAAAACAAGCTTTTTTAATCACCAGGAAAAGCAGTGAAGGCAAGATGAAGCAGGAAGACCAACAAGAGGATTAACCTTTGCTTGCAACAAAAATACAGTTTGCCTGGAGATATGATGATATTCCTGAATATATGGGAACAAGGTTGGTGCACTACCGTGCTGCCATGGACTGGAAATAACAGCAGTCATCCTTGTGCCTGGCCTCAAGGAAAGCACAAACATGGCAGCAACAGACCCTTTGATTGAAGGCTTCGAAACTGAAATGCTTCTTGTCATACAGTGTGCCATCGAAGTGGGATGTGGAGTGACAGTAATTGTCAAACCTGGTATCCTAATGCCTCAGTGGCATATGCTGAAGCGGGACTAGGTTAGGGAACTTTTAACAAACTGGATACGCGTAACTCCACAGAGCTTGTTGAGATGTACCCACGTGTAAACAGAGATAGCTGACTTACGGCATTGCAAGGTCATTCCTGAGTACCTTTTTTTTTCTGGTGGTAAGGGAGAGGCTTCTGAGTACTGAAAGAATATGTCACTCCTACCTTCAGGAGAGCAAGAAGAGTGATCCAGGGAATGACAGACTGGTCAGCCTCATCTCAATCCCTGAGAAAGTGTGGAGCAGCTAAGACTGGATATAATTTCCAGACACATGAAGGATGGGAAGGTGATCATGAGTAAAGAGCACAGATTTATGAAGAAGAAATTATGCTTAACCAACCTGATAGCCATCCACAATGAGACAACTAACTCACTGAGCAAGGAGAGACGTGTGGATGTTGTTTACCTCAACATAAGCAAGGTGTTTGCCAGAGTTTTCCATTAAATCCTCACAGATATTTTGACCAAGTACGGTTTGATAAGCAGGCTTGGGGCTCACTGTGTAGTCAGTGATCTGAAGTCCAGCTGGAGGCCAGACAGGAGTGGAATACCACAGCCATGGATATGGGGGCAATACAGTTCAACTTTTTCACTGATGACCTCGACGATGGGTCAGAGTTCACCCTCAGGAAGCATGCAGATGACACAAAGCTGGTAGGAGTGGCTGATACACCATATGGGTGCAGTACTGTCCAGAGGGACCTAAACAGGTGAAGCGGGCAGCCAAGAATGTCCTGAAGTTCCACACAGACACATGCACAGTCCTGCCCCTGTGGAGGAACAATCCAGGCACCCAAGCACACCAGGGTCTGAGTGGCTGGAAACCTGCTTTACTGAGAAGGACCTTGGGGCCCTTCCTGGTGTACACCAAGCTGACCAAGAGCCAACAATGCACAGCAAAACAGGCCAGCAGTGTTCTGGGGCATGTTAGGAAGAGCATTGCCAGGGAGGCTGAGGGAGGTGATCCTTACTCAGCCCTGGAGAGAGAGGTGAGCAGAAGAGGTTTTAAATATCTCCACCCCGCAGATGCTGCCAGTTAATTCACGTCCTCTCAGTCTGAAGTCATAGCGTAAAATGGATAAAAGAGTGCCTGGGTAGAGAGAGACCCGTGTTACTGAATTAGTGTCCTGATGTACACACAGGAACTTCAGTGAAAAAACATAATGTGTCTGGTACTTAAACCGTATTTAAAAAAAAAAAAAAAGACAAAGAGTTAAAGAAAAGGTGATTTTCACTGATACTTGAGGAACTAGATAAGAGTACAATTTACTCAGCTCACTACTGGGAGTGAATTATTCATCTTCCAGAGTGAGATGAAACGCCGCATAGCTCATCACTTAAAATCCATACAGTTCTTTTCAGCCATGGGTATTACAACTGCTATCAAGGACCATAAGAATGAATTGTTAAAGAATGAGTGACGAGATTCTCACACAGAAACAGGTTATCTGAAGATCTTTCAGTAGAACAGGGAAAAGAACAGCATGCTGGAGAAAGGGGTTTCATGACAGATACCTCGAGGGAACACAACAAAAGCTTGTAAACTTTACCATGCTGTCTTACAGAATCACTACCAAGGAATAAAACCTTCCCCTGCCCTGAGAGAAAGCAAAGTCAAATCAGTCTGTTTATTCAGTCTGCAGCTTTTTTCCATTGTTCATTACAATATGTTATTCTAGCACAAATGGAATTCAGGACGCGATCTCTCTGGCTGGTGGTTTATTGGTGAGAATATTAGACTTCAACTATCTCTGCAAATAATGGGCTTTCTCTGGAACAGCTGAAACTCTGACAGGAAGGAAGAGACTTTAGAGGGAATTTCCCCTAGATAACAGTCCTTAGTTTATAGAAATCCTATTCCAGTATCTCTAAATATTATAAATATACAGAGCAACACCATTTAGTGCGCTGAATTTGCAAACACAGTGCTCTCTGCACAAATCTTCAATATTTTTAGCTTACAGATTTCTTTATACTCAAAATCACAATCACAGATTTGAGGAATTTAGTGATAAAAATACGAAACTATTTTAATGGACCCAGAACATTTACTAATTATTTCTCTACTCGGGTTTTATGAAGTGAGGTGCATAGTTTACCTCTTTTCTGGAAAACTTTTCTAAGAGAGCAGAACAACTACAAATCCAGATCCCACTGCTTTTTAGCAGTTTCCTTCTACAAGGCTAGTTTACTGTTTAGTTAAGATTTCTCTCTATAGTCAACTGTGCTTTTTCTATTTGCTCAGGACTAGCTTACAATATACCACGTGAAAGAAATTATCAATAAGCAGTTTATTAATACATTAAATGTAGAATGTGAGAAAAATATATAAATGGCAACTTTTTTTTATCTAAACATTTTCTGAAATTTCTGTATCATAAAGCACATTGTTATTTTGTATATAAGTCCTGTTTTTATTCTATGTTGAAACTCTTCCTTGTGTATTTCTGTCAGAGGTTCCATATGACACTGCCTGTTGAAACTGGAAGGAAAAAAGACATTGCAGAAAATACAAATAATTTTCTCTGCTATTTCCTTTACTGGTGAATACTACAGCAGTAAAATCAGTGTTAGCTATGTTTCACTACTTTTTATCATAGTTTGCTCTTTATAATTACATCTTAAAAAATAAGGAATTTAATTCTCCATTAGGAAATGAAAAATTGCTGGCATTTGTTTTTATTGTAAGATTTTACACTATGAAGCAATTTTGACTTTAAAAGACGCTTGTCATCCTTAGATGGTATGAACTGCTAGCTATATAGGTATGGTATGCTGGTATTACCATTTATATTATTAACTTAAGATAATGCATATGACAACCTGTCAAGCAGTCCTCCTGTTCTGTTTGGAAGGGGTAGGACTACAAGGCAATTAGAAATTCAGTGTGTAAAAGCAGACTAAAATTTCACATTTGAGATGCAGTTCAGCAATGGATCTCAGCAACTCACTGAACAGTATTTCCTTTTTGTTTCTAAAATTCAGATGTTTATTCCTAAAAATTTTAAACAGTGCAAAAGGAGGGATAGTATTAAAACCTATAACTTCTAAAAACCTAGTCAAACAATTTTAAGAATATCTGTCACCCTAGTGGTGAGTGAATGATCTCAATAGTCCAGCTTTCCACGCGGCCTTTGCACGTCTCTCATTGTTGGTCCATTTGGGCAGGAAGGAAATGCATGGGTTCAGTTCTTGGTGTTCTGTAAAGCTTCTATGAGAGCTTTGTTGTACTCTTTGACCAGCTTCATCGCATTCTTCTTTATTGGCTGGTAGTCACTCTCCTGACTTTTTGTTGCTATGACTGATCAAAAGAATTAAGGAAATAAACTGCCAATATAAATATGAGCATAATCACAGATCACAAGGGAACCACAATACCATACATTTCCTTCTGTGAAAACTGTCAAGGGGTGAAAATAGTGGAAAAAAGTCAGACTGGGGCTAAGAGATTTACACTAATTTACTAGCTGCCATCTCATGACAAGCACTATAGAAAAAGAAAGCCTGAGTCACTTTTGTTTTCAGATATATATATATATATATATATACAGGCAGTAAGTCCCTCATGAAGGACTCTGCTTATTCTTCCATTGCAAACCAAACCATTTCAAGGCACTTAGCTACGTACAGCTGTTGGAACCCTGGATTCTGAGAATTTTAATCTCTCAGAGTTGACAAGCACTGACCCTCAAAAATACACTGCATTTGACCTGAGGCTGTGGAAAAGGCTTCCAAAACTATGTGATAACACCGAGATTGTTAGTGTGTGATTAACAGAAGTGTGTTATATTACTGGGTGAAGATACAGAATTATGGGTTTTGGGATATAGTAATATATACACACAGGTAACAAGATGGAGGATTTAGGGTGGTGGTTGGTAGTACTTCTTTCTTCCTCCTTCTTCCTAAGTTTGAGCCAGTTAGTGACTGGATAGAAAAATCTGCAATGCAGAGGTCAAGTTAACAGATTATTGAGTTATAAGTAAAAATAAATTTGTTGGCATTATATAATTGGATATATATTTGTTGGCATTATATAATTGGCCTTCAAAAGGCCTTGGAAGAAGAACTCTGCAGCCATTTTCCACCTTGTTAGCTTAGGAGCAGAAGTTGTGTAGCTGTACCATAGATAAGAATTAATAAACAACCAAATCAGAAGAAGAAAACTGTGTCTCTTGCATCTTAATCCAAGTGCTGAGTAAAAGGACACGATGAAAACAAACAAGAAAAAATCAACATACAGCCATACAGTCTGGCTACAAAAGTCCCAGTCCAAGAAAGCAGCCCCTCGCCAGTAGCCCAGGCAGATAGAAGTACTCTGTATAAGGGTCTGCACTGGGATAGGCAATATTTCATACCAAGTTAGGAGATACTTTAATATCCTGATCATCTTTTTCTCTTGGTTTGTCTTAAAGTCTTTTCTGTTAAGAAAAATTGTGTTTTAGAGTATTGCCTTAATAAAATATTTCTGTAGAGCCTCCTTCAAAGAAGAGGTGGCTCCAACTATATTACACTGTCCAAGACTTTTTTCAGATGTTTTTCTAAGAATTAGAGCACTTACCAGA
>VYXC01000406.1:27921-47348 GCA_013397175.1 Platysteira castanea
GTGAAGAAAACAACACTATATATATACACGTATACATATAGCTATATGTAAATATATTAATTATTAAATATATTATCATCATCATCAGTATTATTTCTCTGGTGGCTAGGCTATCACAGAATTGCCTGAAATATATCTCCATACCGTTTTCTGAGACATGAAGGAATGTTCACTGTCCAACACATTACACTAGATGGTGGGGTCTAGCTTTGATGTTACCTTTACCAATAACATTTGTACTGTAATCACGTAACAGTGATTTTGTGTGCTTTAGAGATTTCAGATTCTTAAAATCAAAATTTATTCCTTAAATAATTCTAAAGAAGTAATTTTATTGCAGTGAATTCACTGTCCCTAGAATATAAAATAAAAGTGCAGCTTGGTCCTATTCAGATCTCTATCACAACTAAGGAGAAAAATAGAAAAATAGTATGAGATGAGAAGAACCATCAGTTCCAATTAAAATAAACCTGAGTGCTTTTCCTAATTTCAAAAACTATCTTATGAAAGCCATTTGCAAACCAGCAAATAATGATTTTGCTGATATGATTACTGGAATACAACTCGTTAATTTGAATCACATAAAGAGAGACAGTTCCCCCACCCCAGCATGTTTTCAAACAATGCTACACTGGCAGATTAATTTCAGATAAGACTGGAGAGATGTGAAGATGAGCTTTGTATGAAACCTAGTGGCAAACCTGAGAAAGAAGGAAAAGTTCCAGATTGCAAGGTAAAGCTTATGCTTTAGGACCCTGTAAAATCGTTTCAGACAACGCATGCTGGTTTTGCTATATATAATATCTATCAGCTAACCAGATAGTTGAAAAGGATTGCCTTTCCCCTCCTCCCCTGTCTTCTGCAGCCCATTCCGCCCTGTCTTACTCTGCTGGAGGAAACAGACTTCTTCCTCAATTAATACAGTGTGTGAATTTGACTCTTACTTCTTAAAGAAAAGGATACACTCCTTCATCATAAAGTTATTTTGCTCAAGGTGCTGCCACTTCCTCTCCAAATTTGTAAGCTGAAAACACAAAAAGACCCAAAAATGAAAACAGTAATTATTACGCACATATTTTACACAAATAATTTTGTATCAGGACCTTATATGCTATCATCTGATAAGATCAAAGTTATTTCACATAAAAACCAGAGAAATTATAAACCATGGCAGAATGTTTTTTAAGTTGCTGCAGATTAACCTGCATATATAATTAAGCACTTCACAATGCATCTGTATAAAAGCACTGCATGCAACTGCAGTGACAGATAAAAAATCAGTAGAGAATTCAAGACCTGTCATACAAGGAAGTTAATAGTCAAGTCAGAAATAAAAAGGTGAACCATTTAGGGAGATACTAATTCTCATTATGCTTTATATAATTTAGATGATCTCTTCTTAGAATCAGTAAGATCTAAAATCACCAAAGATACAATATTTCCTGACACTGTCTTGGACTTTGCACTACATAGAAGAAACTTCCTTACTTCCATAGTTAGGTTTCCTGTCTGATGCCAGAAGCTGTGATAAGAACAGAGCTGCAGCGAAAAGATTGTAGGAGTGTGGGTTCGGTGCTGGCACTTCTTCAATACTTTCAGCATCAACAGGAAACTAATGTGGACATTATATTGATAGCTGCTTCCTTACAATACAATTTTATATTTGTTTTTCTGATGCTACTGTTCAAGGTTCTGCATTTCAAGATACGAAGATGTTATTTTTAAATGTAAAACTGAAAAACCATTCTGAGACTAAACTTTAGTTGAAACTAAGGTAATAAATAAGGAAAATATTGCAGTATTTTACTTAAAAGCTTATTCTTAAGCTGGAAGAGATGAAAATAGTTGCTGTATAACTCAAACCTTAACAGTAGAGAATCAGCTATCTACTGTCCTGGTTTGCAGCAAACAAGGCAGTCATTTGTTTCCAAGACTTGGTATTTCTGACCAATTAGAACTTTTACTGTCCTCTTTGTAGATGTTGCTGCACACAACAC
Organism: Platysteira castanea; assembly: GCA_013397175.1. Classification (NCBI taxonomy): domain Eukaryota; kingdom Metazoa; phylum Chordata; class Aves; order Passeriformes; genus Platysteira; species Platysteira castanea. The sequence goes on from VYXC01000406.1 coordinate 29,919, forward strand.
AGCCAGTAAAGGAGCCTGGAACTGAAATACTTACTGTCTTGCACACAGAAAAGGGAAGATTCAGTGCATTTTTATTGTAACTGCTTGAAGACTAGCTGGACTCTTGCAAAATTGCCCAAGTCCTCCACATTTATGAACACCATTTGTACTTCAAAACGCTTGATGAATGTCAAATAATCAGCTATTATAAGACACACCTGAATTCACCCTCATGATATTAACACTCAGGACATAAAAAGTAAAGAAACAAATCCTTTTCAAACACATTAAAATAAAACTGCCACAGCTTAATGAACTGAAGAACTGCTGTACAGCTGCTATTTTATGTAAAATGTTAGGCCTCAACATGCAAGTATCTTAACACTGTTTGGGTATGTATTTCTGATTTACTTAAACTCTAGAATTTGATCTTGGCAAAAAAGATACTCAGCATCTGAAGTCTTGCACATTTCGGCATGTAGCTTTGAGGATTTGTATCAGCACCCTAGAATAATTATAATAATCCTTATAATAAAATGGACACATGCCTCAGTCAGAGCTATGCCTTCTCATCTGGTCCACAACATTCATTCCAGAAGAAAGTCAACTTAAACATGTACAATATGATCTTCAGCTTTTAACTGTATTACAAAAAAATAACAGTTCTAAAGGACAAATATCTCAACAACCTCAAGCAATAAAAACCAGTGAAATGCATGAAAAAGAAATCAATTTCCTTTTCCACCTTATTTTAAGGTTATCCATTTTCCTTCTGTGCATTCAAAACTACATGCCAGTAAAGTTCTGCTGCCAAAATGACAGCAATTTATGTGTGTTTATAATGAAAGAATAAAAGCTGCTCAAGAGGTTATAAACATCTTCTTTCCTGATTCATTTTTGAAATGTAAATGTACATATATACCAAAGTTGTTTAAAAAAGTGTGAACAGACCCTAAAACTTCAGTGGCCTGCAAGAAGCAGAAGACTAGGAAAAAGGAAAATGGAATTAATAGTACAGATTGAAAGAAAAAAAATTATCACCATGACTTTAAAAGCAAAAGGGATCTTAGCTAATTAATAATGACTTTTTTCCCCCTGCAGTTTCTTTCTAAGTTCGTCCTCAAACTACTTAAGAAAAGAAAGGGTAGAAGGTAGAGAGTTCTGAGCAAGATTAACACAAACACTTAAACAAAGGATTCACATACTTTCTAGCTGAGAAAGATCCCTGCTAGTAATCCAGAGTTTACAAGCCATTTATTGGCACAACATTAACTTTTGTTTGGAAACAGCAAATACAGCTACACATTTACAACACAAGACTTAGAAAACTCACTGAGAAGGAATAAACAGATTCTGTCTGTACAATGCTTCATGTGTATGAGAAAACCAAAACTGAGAAGGAAACAACTGAACGGATAATATGTAACTTCACCTATACCTGAGAATGGGTCTCATTTTCTTGCAGCTCCTTCTTTAGTGTCTCATATTCTGTATTCAAATGCTCCATTATTTTCTTAAAAGCATGGCTGCGTTTTGTTAATTTTTCTTTGTCATCCTGGAGTTTCTAGTTAGAAAAAAACCCAACACAAACTGATTAATGGATGAATTCATGTGCTGCAGGTTTCAGGCACATTACTTCAATTTATCTTTCAAGATGCTACTTTTTTTCCTTTTAGAACAAGACCACATGTATATGCATAAAGAACTCATAGGCTTTTCTCTAGCACTGCATACTCCATCCCAAAAATAATACTCAATGATTATGGACAAGTTGTATGCTTAGACAATACTGTATGAGCACCAGTGGGAATGCTGATACTAAGAATTTGTAGGAAATTCTCTTTTGTTTATGTTTTGTGTTAGATTGCCAAATTCAAAGCTATGGGTAGTCATAAATTACATCAGAAGAGTTTAGCTGAATCGCTGAAATAAAATGGGGAGATTTTGTGGAAGGAGACTATCAAAAGATTCCCAGCTGAATATCTGTTATATGTACCTGGTTAGTAAGTCACACATATAAGCAAAAATAGTATTTGGATTCATTTGTACTGACATGCAATCAGTACAATGCAATGTTTTTCATCTATCAGGAAGGACTCTCAACCACAAAACTAGATTCCCCTCCACTAGCTGCTCAAAAGCACACACTCTGTTTCATCCCTGTCATTACCTTTTTCTTTTCTTCTCCTGATGCTTTCAGAGCCGGCAAATTATTGTAGATCTCCAACTCTGCTTTTGTCTGTTCAATTTTGTCTTTAAGAGAAGCCAGCTCACCAACCATCTTGCCCTCCAAAAGTTCCATCTTCTGTAAGTCCATCTGCAGTTTTTGACTCTCTAGATCACCAGACACACAATCTCTAATTAACAGTACTTTTTGTTTCATAATACACGGTTCATTACATAAAGAGTAATCTCATATTTAACCAATATAAACAGCTTCTAAATATAATTCTGACTTTGATATTTATGGGACTGTTAAGATGACGGAAATAAAAAAATTGACCTTCACAACCACTCCACAAGTCAGACTCATACATTACAATTACAGTAGTATAATCCATAAATGAAGATTAATGAAAATGTGATGATCTTCTGTATCACAGTGTCTCTATTTTTCATGTTTATAGCACCACACAATTAATTATAGCACCACAATCTTAAAGCAGTGGTGATAACTTACAAAAACTTTATTGCAATGATGCAGACAAGTTGAAGAAATATTTTAATTAGTTTTTTAGCATCATGTTATTTTTATTTGTGCTGCTTGAATATGGATAAGGCTTAGCTTCAGGAGAATAAATAGCCAAACTTGCTTTAAACATTTGCTTTGTACAGGAAAACACTTTCAAATATCCACAGAAAGAAGTGTCACATCTTACAACACCAACATGGGCTACAATATACAGCATTTACTTCTGAGAGTCCATTAAAGAAGTAACAGAGTTATAGGTAATTAAAGGAATTAGAACTATGGGTGGATTCTGACACAAAGATAACTGTAGAGACAAACTGTCCAGACATGAGACATTTGAGAGAAGAAACAACAAAGATATACAGAGTAATAAATTACTTTGACTCAGTCTTGGGGGTAAGTTACCTACCCAGAGCAGGGAAGGACTAGATGCTGGCTAGACTTTGGATGGTTTTGTGACCTGACCTGTCATTGTATTTCATTCACATTCCTGAATATTAAACACAAGGGTACATGTCCTTACGTTTCAGATCTGTGTCTAACTCAGAAGAATTATACAGATAATGCAGTTTTTTTCCTACATTCCAAAGTACCAGGCAACGTGGGCTATTGGAAGGGATGAGATTGTACAAAGAAACTTTTCTTGGCATAGGTATGCATTTTGAGATTTGTGTTCATCTGCTGAAAAAAGGAAAGAAAAATTCCCCCCCAACTTAACCAAGGCAGTATAAATCTTAAAGGCAGAAGAAAATAAATGTGGCTATGTGATAGAAGGATTTTCCAAAAACTGTGGATATAGTTTTGTCAGTGGACTTATATGGGAAAATCTCACCTGATCAAAACGCTCTCAGAGCAAGATTTTCATCTCTCTCCTCTCTCTGCTTGTGTATTTATGCCAGATACTTATTTTTTAGAGTGAAACATTTGCTTTTATCAACATTTCTGGCTTATTACAGAGCACTTTCATGATTTCTTTAGGAATCTCAAAATAAAAAAAAAAAAGACAAACCAAGATTTCTGTGTGCCATTTGCAATAATCCTGAGGAATGCTGATCCGTAAGGTAAGATTGAAAGTGTCCTCCATGTGTAAAGAGCATTTATATAAATATGAAAAATTCCCATGCAAATTAAAAGAAATATTTTAAATTTAAATATTTTGGACTGCTTTGCATGTGAGTAATTCAGAGTCTGCCTTCCACTGCAAAGGGCTTAAGAAAACACTTTCTCTGTCTCTACAATATTTCATAACTGCTCAGAGTTTCACACTGAGGTTTCTGCTATTGGTCAATGACAGATTGTAAACCACAACTGAACAGATTACAGCTTTACTTCACTTTTTCCTACAGCACTGTGGTTTAAAGACAAATACTTAAAGAATCAATAAATGGGAGTTTTAGATCAGAAACAGTAAAAAACAGAATTATCAAATAAATTCAGATTGGAGAGAAATAGGAGAAAACAACTATAGATGTTCATGAGGATTTACTTAGGTCTCGCCACAGCATTTTTACTTTTTATACAGTTGTTCTAATATCTGTATTTTGTTATTTTCAAATTATACATAGTTGACCAGTTGGAATTTATTTTCCATGTAAAGAGTAGTACCAACCTAAATGCCAAAAAGGAAAAAAAAAAAAGTTTGGACTGGTCTGTCTCATACAACTACGGTGAGACAGCAATGGGTATTCCTATCCATTCACACTTTCTGGAGAAAAGGAAAGAAACTAGAAGGGACAGATTTTATCCTTATCCAGCAGCAGACTCAGTGAAAAAACCTCAAAACTGAAAAAACCTCAGAATTCCTCTAGGGGAAGAGACAGGAAGAGGATGCAGCCCAGTTCCTTCTGATAGGCCGTGAAGTTGCAGCGTCTAGCATGCAGTGTGTACACAGCAGCAAATTCTCAGAACAAACTACAGTGACCCAGGGAAATGTTTTGGGGAAACTATGCCATCAGCACTTTTGTTTACCCTTCATGGTTTCCTTTTCTTTTTTATTTTTTTTAAGGGGTCTGCTGGTGGACTTCTTATATCTTTGTTATGGCAAGAAATTATGGAAATCCAGATTTTAATCATAACACAAGAATCCTGAAGATGACTGTGCTTTAATTCAAAGGTTAAAAGGAACTTTAACAGTACAAACTGAGCATTCACTGTATTTCTGAAAGAATCTTAAGTTGTTTATTATACTATCTGTGAATCCTAGCTGTCAGACAACTACTTAGGAATAATTTAAATTGTCTGCTGAAAATTATGTACTGTAACTTCCTTCTCTTCACTTGCAGAGAAAGAAATATGTCTTTCAATAATGCCTCTATAGCACTACGTGCTTCCAAAACATCCTTATATTGTAAAATAGTCAGAAATTATGCCTATAGGAAAGAACAAAAAGTCATATTTGGACTTTTAATATATGGCCCAGAAATTTAAACTACACTACAACTTCAAAATGAGTCTTTGCAGACAAGCAAACACTAAGTGTTCAAACACACAACAAAAAACCAATTTCTCTAACATTTTATGCCAAACAACTTCTTATTTGCTCATAACTACTTTGAAGTCACTATGCTGGTTCCTATTTTGAAAATTACTATGAAGTACAGCACGTAACAGCCTTCTAACAAAATGATTTATAGTTCTTAATTCCTGCCCCTTCCTTTCAGCCAAACAAACAAGGAAAGGGTTGCTGAACCAATAACGATACTGGCAAAGACATAGAATTGTGAGGACAATTCTACCATAAACAGTGCAAATAAAGAAGTACAGAGATACTTGTTATAGGAATGAAAGAAAGCTACTGTCTGCTTTCTGAAATTACAGAGAACATCCTGAAGATGCTAATAAGTATTTGAGTATTCAGAAAATGAAGTCAAAATGAGTATTCACTTTACAGAACCAAAGCCTCGGCATTTGAGAGCTATTCACTGTTGTTGTCATTTAATTGCCTGTGGTACATATCCCTTTGGAAAAGCATAAACCATAAGTAAGTGATACTAAGAATTACATTTACAAATAATACATGGTTAGATAACTATGGAAGACTCTGCTTCAGTTTGTTAAATACTCTTTCAAGATCATGAAAGATCTTATTTTGAGGTAAGTATTAGTAAAATCAAATTCTAGCTTAATTCAACCTCTGTATTAAAATACACTTGTTTAACATATATCTGTGCAAGGAAGATGATCATTTAGTGATAATAGTCAGGTAAGTATAAATAAGTATACATACTTATTACAAATGTATAACATACAATATCTAATAGATAATAGATATAAATAAATAAATATAATAAATATAAATAAATTGAGGAAAATAAATACCTTGCTACCCATGAGCATTTCAATTTGTGAACTTGCCACTGTATTTTAATATTTGGAGATCACTTGATATCTAATATTTGGAAATCTTCTACATTATATCAGTGTAACAATGCAGGTAGTCTTTATTATTTTAAGGAATTAAAAAATATTTTGCTGATCTCACCTGTAATCAGATTCTTAGCAGTGTTCTGTGATTTCTGCATTTCATTTGATTTGAAAGTGAGGTCTTCCTGCATAATCTTCAGCTCTTGATTGGTAACAGATGAAATTTGTTTCATATGATTCAGATTCTGTGTGTTACCAAGAACAATAAGAAGAACATGCTGTATTTTTGAAACAATAAGTGGTAACTGGACAAGCAAGAAACTCTCCTGTCCTATGACATTGTTATTTGCCTTTTCTACTACAAAGACTTAGAATAATGGAAATAATCTGAAGTGATTTAAATGTGAATGACTTTCACTCTGCCAACTTCTGATAAAAGATGTATTGACAGACCAGCACAGATGAAATAAAAATGCAGCAAATATAAACTGTGTTGCCATATAGGTCTGTTGTAAAGTAAATGACAGTGCCTAAAACATACCTTATGGTAAACTGTATTGAAATAGGAAGAAGACAGTTAAAATAATCATAGCATCAAAATATTATTCAGATGAAAGTTTTCTGTAACATAAAAAAATCTATTGGAGCCAAGAACATCAAAAGAAAAGAAGTCTTGAAAGTGAAAAAAATGGCAGACTGCAAATAGAAACAGTTTCTGAACTGTTACATTATTAATTTATAATATTTACACTAAATATTATACAGCAGATTATTTCAGATATACTTTAAGTAGATCAGAGAGACAACTGGAATGTTTTTAGTTACATAACACTAGTGACAAAACACCCAAGAGCTGAGATTTGCAAACTTTCGACAAACAAAATATTTCAGTGGTTTTATTTGCAGATTTGGAAATGTTTATCATTATTTATGTTAATTGTAGCAGAGACAAAGAGTTATAGAAATTATGCAAATATTTCTTTGTTCTTGTCACAATATTACATACTATTCAAAACTCTTCCCCCAGAAAAAAAAGAGATATTAAATTAATCCTTTTTTAACTACAGCTGTACATGGTTTAATGTTTAATCATTTTAAGAGACTATTATGTAGATAAATATAAGTATATAAAACCCATCATCCTTCCAGCCACTTTCATCCTTCCATCCATCCTTTATCCAGCCACTCTCCTGTTCTGTGTTCTCAAACTCCTAGCTTGCTAAAGGAGGATGGAAATGCTTACCCTGCTCGAATGCTCCAGGAGTGCAACAATGTTGGCTTCTATTTGGGCTTTTCGTTCCAATTCCTGATTCTTCACATCTTCAAAAGTCTCAAGAAAATCTAGAGATTAACAAACAAAAAAAAGAAGGCTCTTATTTGCATGGTTGAAATGTTGTTTCCAGTCAAAACTTCGTATTAAATTGCTAAGCAGTACAGTTTCAGATAGATTACTTTAACTGTTTATTTAAAAGCCAGGTGGTAGAGACCTTGAAACTTGTCAACTCATGGGTTGGAATGGAAACGAAAAGAATTATTCCAGTGACACACTGGACACAAGACCACCACTTTCTTGTGCTCAGGTGAGGGTTGCCACCCAATAGGAAAGAAATTTCATCCCCACTATTTCTGATGCTTTTCTAAATGCTTGTCTCAGCAGTTGTTGGTCTTTATTTTTCTGAAAGCTATCAACATGGGCTACTAAATAAAGGAAACACATAACTTCACTATCTCCAATGGGCTGGACTAAATGCCAAATTGCTAAAGACTTGAGACCGGTTATCACCTCTTCCCTTCCGTGTGATATCCCTTAGTTACAAGTCTAATTTATGTTCATTTTAGTAACTGTCCAACTGAATCTGACAACACAATTCTAATGGTGTTGGGCACTCTGTATCTGTGTTCTAGGAATACCACACTGCATTTCTGGAGACAGAGATATTCTAAAAGAAAACATGCTGGACACATCACACAGAAGTTAGAAGCCCAACAAGATGCTGCCCAGAGCTCTAAGTTACAATAATATTATTCCTGCTGGGTCTCCTCCTGAAACATTGCTTATACACAGGAGCACTCGAAAACCATAGAGGTTTGCAAACCTTTTATCTGGATAAAAACTGGAGAAGTACTTGTTTGGGCAAGAAGGATTTGACAGTGATAGAAAAGCATTTTCACACATTTATAAATATGAAATAATAAAACTAATATACATAACATCCACAGATATGTATGTAATTCTATAAACCTGAGCCCACAACAGTGAAATTAGAACATCAAAACAGTAGCTATATGATTTGACTAGTGTTCTTCTCCTTTGGCATTCTGGACTTTTTATGTGTTTTTTGTTTCAAACCTTTGAATTTACTTAGAAACTTTAAGCAAGGTCCATATTTATATCTCACCGCACTGCTTTTTTGCAAGCAACTTTCTTTTCCATCACACTGGTCTGATTGATCTTTCATTTCAATGCTGTGTATTTCACAGACTCATCAAAACTCTTGAATGCAAGAGACTGCAAGAGCTCATCTAATTAATTCACTTGCTCCAGGACAAAGCCAGTTATATGTCAGTAATTCAGATAGTTGTCTATATTCTTCACACACACAGCTCCTGATAGATACTCTATAATTCTGGACAATCTATTTCAATACTTGGCATATTTTACTGTTAGAAAGTTTTTACTAATATCCGATCTTAAATCTTTCTGCAGCTAGTGGTGTATTACTCCTTTTCTATCCTCCACATATATACAGAAATAAATTATTCAGTTATTATTTGAAACAGCCTTTTTACACATTCGACAACTGTCATAAATTTTCTCAAATAAAAGACTCATTCTTTCGTATTTCCTTGCAGGTCATGCTTTCTGCATATTCTCATCAGTTTTCTTCAGGACTGACAGCCCCTTTGTTTACGTGCAGAACTAGAGGCAATACAACCATCTGACGTATTTGATGCACAGGAAAAAACATCACTTCAGATATCTAAAAAATTACACTCCAATGTATACCTACTGTTGTGGCATTTTCCATGTTAGTCTGACACTGCTCAGCCACGTTCACTTTGTCTTTCACTCTCTGAGCCACACCACAGAGCTGTACCTAATGAACTGCTCCCTACTCTGCATTTTTGCTGTTGATTACTCTGAGTGTAGAGCCTTACACTTTTTCCTTTTAAAACTTTTCTGTAGTTAATTCTAACATAACAAAATTATACTAAATTCAAACCATGTCCTCCAACATGATCTCAGCTCTTCTGGAGGAGCATTTTCTGTGAAACTGTTCTGTAAGATGCTCTCTCCCATCATCCAACTGATTAAGAAAAATAATGACTAACCTGAACATCCAACACACTGCAAAACTCTACGAAAAACATCCTTTCATTTTGGCACTGAATCTTTCAAAATTTATAATTTTTTAACTGAATGCACAATATGGGTTAATAATGGACAATGTTTGCCTAGCTTGCTTCTAAAAACACCACAAGACAGCAGACTGTGTACCGAAGTTGAAGTGCTACATCATCTGCTACAGCTTCCTTATTCTGCAGAATTTTTCTATCAAAAAAAGGAAAAAAGATGTTTGTATTCAACACATCAATACTAGTGTTATTCATACTCCTGTTCCTGTAACATTTACATATTGTTTGTTTAGTTTTTCCAAATTATTTCTGTAAACCGATACTAATCTGACCAGTCTGTATTTCCCTGTCCTCTCTTCTTCTACACGGGCACCATATTTGCTCTTTTCCCATCCTTAAGACTCTCGCATGTTCCCCCAAATCTCTCAGGTCTGAGGTCTCAGATCTCCCAAATCACTAAGTGGTCCAGAACTGTATCAATAATCTTTGATGAAGGGTAGAAGCAGAACCAAAACCCAAAAAGTGAAGCCCTGCTGACACCATCTGTACTAATACTGAAAACCCAGCTCAAGTGAGCTTTGTCTTTTTGCTTCTCAGGAAACCTGGAATTTGAAAATACAGAAACTCCCCAAGTTTTGTCTTTCATCTTCTCTTATTGTCAGCTGAGACCTTTCTTTCAGTATCATGCTAGCTGTAAGTTATATAGAACATTTTTAGAGAACACTTAAAAAATGGTATAACATCCCTTGAACCTCCATGGCATGTTTACTGACCATTTTTCCTTTTGCTGACCAACTTTTTTTTGTAAGCTGTCTCCTACAGTATACTAGGAATAAGGTATACTTAAACCCAGTTGTTTTCATCCTCTGTTAGTTTCTACTGAAGTCCCTACAACATCAGAACTTTTTAATATATAACAAAGATATAGCAGCATTCATCTTGAGTAAATAGGTATGAGAAGCCTTAATTTTAAAGAATTACATGATATCTACAGTCGTCCATTTTGAAGTTCTGCTTTTAATCACTTAATCAATTAATTACAGCCTTGCTTTCGTAAAATAAAATTGTGTTCCGAAGACCTTTAATGCTTGATGAGAAGCCTGAAAGACACTCCAAATATTTGTGACTGTCCTGTAAGATTTCAATTATCTTGTCCACAGAACAAGACCACAAGAACTTTATGCAAAGATCAGTACATCAACTCTTTGCAGCTAAAAATTAACAGTTTTAACAACAAAACAAAACCTGTATTTTAGTGAAATTAGGCCAAATAATATTTATATATATTTATATGTAATATTAAGCCAAATAATATTAACTTACTATCCATGCTTTCTTCCCTCTTCTTCAACTCCTTGTATTTCCAATTTTCTTCTCCTGCAAGAGATGTAACATTGATTTAACTTTGTATTCTCTCAGACCTGGCTTCCTTCAGGAAGGCAAAATGTCTGTTTCAAAAATAAAATTTCTATGTGCCTAGGAACTACAGGATGCATCCTATTTCATTTAATGTAGTCAGGTCAATTATGTCATATACATCTTTATATTAAAAAAGAAGATAGCTTAATAAATCACCCTCAATACAACGTTTAGAACCTTTTAGGGGTTACAATTTCTGATAGATTATAAATACTTGGTTTGGACAAAGGAAGTTCACAGGGTTTTTCTGAAGTCAAGTGAATTTCAACAATGGAGAACAAATGCTTCTGTGTATTTGGGCACCATGATTAGTTTAAACTTTCTGCAGCCCTGTTTAATATACAAGCCATTTCAACCACACTTTCACCTATTAGAATGGACTTTCACAAGGATACACAACTTCCAAGAAACTGATAATCTCAGGGAAATAAACAGGGGAACTTTACAAGCAATGGTCTAGGAAAATAAAATACACAGAAAGCTTTCTACAATTAAGTTTGAAAGAACATTTCCATACACCTTCAATATAGTGGTATTAGAAGTAAGGAATAACATACATATTCACTCTATCTTTAAATTCAACTATGGATTAGAATAACTCATAATTTATATGCATTAGTAAAGGGGGACACCTGATATACTTGTCATAAGAAGAGGAGACAATTCATTTCCTAGGAATAATTTTAAGTTTCAAACATCTAAATTTTTAATTGAGTCTGTTTTATATTCAAGAGAATCCTTTAATTTTAAAGAATACAAAGTAGAAGAATCAAATACGTACAGATAAAACTGAGCAAGCAAATTTCTCTACAACTTTTTATGTGGGCACCTCCATGCTTTCCTTTTTATCTAGTATATACAAACAGTAAGAACACCTGAGGGGCCCTAAGGGACCTTGATTCTGCTTCAGCTTCCTTGCAGCTGTGGCTTTGTTCCTTGCTGGACTCTCATCTTGCCAGGCAAGGCTCCAATAGTTAATAACTTCACCTGTCCTACTCTTAAAAATTCTAGTCATGGTGAGCCATGAAATAGAGTTACGTGATCCATCAAGTGTTTAAAGAAAAAAATATTTGAAGACCACAACTTTGAGATGTCTTTACAGTAAGTTTTCTTTAAAATACACCATTAATACACAAATATCTTAACTTCTCCTGCAATTTATGAAGGGTTAAGTCTGTTGTCTTATGAGTTAATGTTGACTTTGACTAATCATTAAAATTAACTGCTAGTATATAGACCATGTAATAAGTGGGTGAATCATTTATTTATTTAGATTTTTTTCAGGCAAAACCTAAAAATAGTTATTTCAACACTGTTTGGTTTTTTCCTGCTCAAAAATATTTCCAACACTGAAATATTTACCCTGAAACCTTAAAAAAATCTTTAGTTAAAATTTCTTTTTCTTTTTTTCTTTTTTTTTTAACTGGCTATTTCACCTCATATTTACATAAAAAACTTTAGAGATTAATTTTGGTAATTCTACGTACTAATGTTTAAATACTGATCCAAAAGTAAAGTGACTGGGGAGGGAGTGAGTACAGGAATTTCAAGGACACACCAAGATGCTGATTTAGAGCAGAAGTATGATCTAAATCATAATCACCAAGATGCTGATTTAGAGCATTCACTAAAGAAAGTGCCACTGGGAGTTTACATTTTTGTGTCCTAAAGAGACTCTTTATGAATATCTTTATTCCCTCAGTGTTACACCAATAGGTGTAATTGCCTCTACATTATACCACAAGGTAACTTGACTCTCAATACTCTGACTGGTTCTGATATGCTGACAGAAGGCATGTGCTTTCTCCTACATATACTTCAAACTCTCTTCTTCAGTAGACTCCTTTTTCTAAAACAGTGGAAAGCACAGTCCAGCAAGGAATGACTGTGTGTGTAAACTGAACTATATGTGAAAATCTGAAAAGCAACTTGCTTCTTACCTTCTGCTTCTCTCCAAAGTTAAAACAAATAATGGTTGCAAGCCAAACAAAAAGGAAAAATTAAAGAACAATAAAGTTTGCAAGGATATTATCTGGACACAAACAGCTAATAAAGCAGTCTTAATAAATTATTTGCATGAAAATAATGAACTATCGGTAGAAATATGAAATATTTTGCCATGCAAAGGATGATAAACAGATGTCTGAAACATTTGTTTAGAGGCAGATTTTTAGATATTTATTCACCTGGAAGACACTTACATCTAGATTTTACACTGATTGCCCAAGAAAAGGCATAAAGTAAGAAGGACATCAATTCATTAACTCCATAGACATTAAATAACTTGTTATAGAGACATTCAGAATGCAGGCATATATTTATGTAATTCCTATCTGAACAAGATTTCTTAAAACCAAAAGAAGGCTATTCATTGCACGAATCTTCATTTTATGGAGAACCTTTTACAGCTATTAAGTGCCTATGCTGAAACTAAAGTTACTTTCTCCAGAACTGTACTTCCAGAGCTAGGACAAATTCCAAACTAACCTAGCCTAACGACTAGCAGCATGTGTTTGCTGGAGGTCAGTATAAGCTACTTTACTGGGCAGCTTACAAACTCTTCTTGCAAAGATCAACCCAAGAAGTTTCAAAGACAGGTAAAAAAAAATACGGAATTCTGTCTGCTTTACACATTGCTATTAAATATTCTCAATTCCACATTTGCTGACAGTCTAACAGATCATGTAAAAGGTAAAATTAATGAAAGCATTTCTAAATATAAGCTTGTTCTGCAGTGCTTCCAGTGAGATAAAATTCTATTCTTCAAGCAATTTTAAAAATAAAATTGGCTGGGAAACCAGACAGCTATCCTACTATTTTATATGGTAATTTTCAATATGAACTTGTTGAATGTTTCACTAAAGGTGGATACTCCCCATTTCTTATGTCTGAAAAGAAAAGGCTGTACCTCTAGACACAGAACTTCTCATGCTGATGAGCACTGAACTTTTGCATAAGCCTAGAAGTTTTAAGCAACTAACAGGTATAACAGTTTATTATAGAACAAACAGACGCAGCTCTGCCTAGTTTGTTACAACTCTAATCATATTACCTCGATGGTTCTCCAGATCCATATCAAGTCGTTGAATGACCTTTTTAAAATGGTCTGTTTTTTCTTTTACTTCTGCCAACCTGACAAATAGATAATGAAAGTCAAGGTTAAAACTTGATTTGTAAAATCTTGTAAAAACTTGTGTTGTAAAATACTTTTATTTTAGGCAAAACTGCAGAGAGAAGTCAAGAATAAAATCAGAAAAGCTAAATTTATCAAAACTAAAAGAGTATCAGGATGATTCTTGTTATTATAAAAGGTATGTGTAAACCATCTGTCACTTTAGTCCTCTGTCTACTGTAGCTTCTTTTTATTAAAAAACAATTTCTGTTGAGTCATCAGTAATTCTTAACTTACTCAACTAGTCCCTCTGCTGGTTGCTACTCAGCTTTGCAGAGGTACAATATAATTGTTAAACTGCAACAAATAACTGTATTCCTTAAACTGTATTCACTAAAATCCATTAAGAAATCTCCAAATAAAACACTCTGCTACATTATCAAGCAAAGTGTGAAATCACCTTTAATGCATTTCTACATAAAATCTCAAATATAACTATTTGTTATTTTTATCTATTAAAAAATTCTGTTAAGCAACTTATTATCCAATTAAAATGCATTAAAAATTAACAATAATTATAGCTGGGAATATTGCTCTAAAGAATTTAAAATTGTTTCTAGGAGATTTTAGGAATTATCTCCATTTTTCTTTAAAGAAAGACAAATCAAAAGGCTCAAAATCAGAAAATACTGTGCTGTTTTATCTATCCCTCAATACACCACTATTTATTACAAAATTTACTTGATTTTCCTACAAGTGTTCAGAAAGAGCCAGTACCCAAGAATCAAGAAGCAATGCCCTTCTACTCTTCAGAATGGAACTTTCGTAACTCCTAGGTTTTAAGAACACACAAACAAACTTCAAAATGAGGCTGCAGTGTAACGCAGGTTCAATTTCATAGCTGTCCCAGAGGAGCAGCTCTTACAAATCAATGTCTTCTTCAGCCTCAAAGAAGTATCTGTCACTGCTATTACCAATTTATATTCTCAAGGTGTATTCATAAGGGATGGAAGTATCTTATTATGCAGATCTAAATGTCTTATCGCTCTAAAACTTGTTTACCTGAAACAGAAGAACATACTATATTCTCTCTGGAAGGTTAACACTAGTACAGGTTTGAAGATGTGGTGATGCTCTAAAAGTCTATAGAAATACATGATGGAACACAGCTATATGTCTTTAGGGTGTACATGTAATTTATAGCAACAGTATAATGGAGTTACTCACTGTTTTTCCATGCTTGCAATTTTTTGACTATCGTCTTTAACCTATAAAAAATTTCAACAACTTTATCATATGAAATTAAGTCTACAAATGAGAAAAGGAAAATTAAAAAAGTTTCTGAATTCAAAATACAGGGAATAGAAACTTAGCATTTGAAATCACGAATTTGTGACACTGTCCAACAAGAAGTGATATGATTTAAGTGTTATGTCTTCCAAATGTTTAAAAATCTTACTTTTAAAAATGAAATACACTTACCATTGGTCATTCAGACCAAGAGTCCATAAAGTATAAATGCAGAGTTACAGTGTAGCCCATTGCAAACTGATCCGATTACTCCTAGACTAGTATACCTGTTCAGTACCCCATAAGGATACTCTCTGGAGTTAGTTACAAGAGGTGTTCAACAGGATGAGTTTTCCCAGCCACCATGTCTCATGAATTGGAACAAAACTAGCTGAAAAGCTCACTGTGCCTTTTGTTTTCTTAAAATAATAGAATGGTTTGGGTTAGAAGGGACATTAAAGATCATCTGTTTCCAACTCATCCTTCCCCCTACTCCCCAGCCCCACCATGGGCAGGGATGCCCCAGGTTGCCCAGGGCCCCCATCCAATATGGCCTTAAACATTTCCAGGGATGGAGCATCCACATGTTCCTGTGCCTCACCACCCTCACAGTAAAGAACTTTTTCCTAATATCTAATATAAATCTCTTGTCTTTTAGTTTAAAACAGTTTTCCCCATGTCCTATCATTTTCTGCCTGTGTAAAAAAGTCACTTGTACTGTTTTTTTATAAAGGTAAATATATCTCTTTAGGTACTGGATGTTGCTGTAAGGTCTCTCCAGAGCTTTCTCTCTTCCAGGATGAACAGCTCCAACTCTGTCATCCTGTCTTCATAGAGGAGTTGTTTCAGCCCTAGGGTTATCTTCATAGCCCTCCTCTGAACCTGCTCCAATAGGTGTCCAGGTTTTGGCTGAACCTGAAATATCCCAATCTTCCAGTTCATTAATTATTCTTAATTTCAGATTATTTGTGCTGCCTAGAGCGTAAGTACAGGCAAGGTTCAAACTTAAGTATTTTCAAGTATTATCACCCCTAAAAACACTGACTTGAAGAATCTTTTACACAGCAACATTTTCTGTTCTTGCCTGCTTTAGTAATCTTTCTCTTTCCTCCTGTGGAGATTCCATGTTCTTATCCTCAGCAATTATTTGATCTCGATGTTCCTTGAGCTTGTGGAGCTTTTCATACAACTGCACAGCTTCCTGCTTCACCCCAGAGTGTGCTATTTCCTGTTGGGAAAAGCAAACACCTACTAGCTATTTTCAGATGGCAAGAGAGCATTGTGGAAATCATGCTTTAGTTAAGCAACACTTACCTATACACTGCAAGTGAAGCTTATTTCTTATAAAAAGTACAGAGATAGTAAAAAGTACTTCATAAAGTACTTTATAAAAAGTAAAATTTATAATCCATATTGTCAATATTACATTTTCTGGAACAGAATATCCCAGTCAGTTACTTCTTGATTTACAAGTTCTTCCTTGGGCCAATTTTCTGGCTAGATTTACCATTTCACAGTTTCTAGGGGATTTCAAACTATATACAATATTCAAAAGGACTGAAAAATGTCTAATAGTATTTGAGAATTACACTTTCTGACTGTATGTTTCAGCTCATAGATCCTTTTATCCATGGAAGAATCAATATGAAAAAATTCTCCTCAATAAGACATTTTTACCCAAAACTGATTGGAAATTATTAGTGGAAACCAGAGAGGCAGATTTGCCTTCCCATACTAGAGCATGATCCTACGGCATCTGAAAATTTAAGGAAAAGGAATTATAGGTATTTTTATTTCTTTACACTAGCATTCAGAGAAGTTTAGTACAGAGAGCACTATATTATACATACAGCTCTTAGACTCTCTTCCTTTACATTTAGTGCATCCAATTCCTGCTGTTGAACAACCAATTCCTAAAGAGGAAGCAAAACACAAAATTCAGACAAAAATTACTACTTGATTAATTTTTTTTTTTTTGCTCTAAACCTTAGTATGTATAAAATGCTGTTAACCATCCCATTGCTGCTCTTAAAAATTTGAAAGACAAGACTGTGTCCAGCTCCTTCACATAATTCAGATGTAATAAACACTTGCTTTCAGCATCCAATTTTTTCATTACTCTTATCATTGTTACTTGCAGTTGGGCTACTACCAAAATATTGTTTGCCCTTTTTCTACTACTTTTTTCTTAAAATCAGTACCACAGGTGGAACTTATC
>VYXC01000439.1:0-33799 GCA_013397175.1 Platysteira castanea
CCAGCAGATCAGCACTCCTACAAAACTCAAGATCCCCTCATCCAGACCATCAATAACGATATGACACAGGACTGACCCTAATACTTCCCACTGGTGGACACCGCCAGAGACTGGCTGCTGACTGGATTTAACTTCATCCACCACCACTTTCTGGGTCATCACCCAGTTTTTTACCCAGTGAAGAGTACCCACATCCACACCATGGAAAGCCACTTTCTCCAGGAGATGCTGTGGGAAACAGTGACAAAGGCTTTGCTGAAGTCCAAGTAGACACATTCCCAGCCTTTCCCTCACCTGCTACACGGGTCACCTTGTCACAGAAGGAGGTCAGGCTGGTCAAGCAGGACCTGCCTTTCATAAACCCATGCTGGCTGGGCCTGATGCCCTGGTTTCCTGTATGTGTCCATGATGGCACTCAGAATGATCTGCTCCATGACCTTCCCGGGCACCGAGGTCAGGCTGCCAGGCCTGGAGTTCCCTGGATCTTTCTTTCGGTCCTGCTTGTAGATGGGCATCATTTTTGCCAACCTCCAGTCAGCTGGAACCTCCCTGGTGAGCCAGGGCTGCTGGTAATGATGGAAGGTGGTCTGGTGAGCACTTCCACCAGCTCCCTCAGTGCCCTTGGGTGGATCCCATCTGGCCCATAGACCTGTGTGCATCCAAGCGGTGCAGCAGGCCCCTTACCATTTCCCCTTGGATCATGGGGGCTTCATTCTGCTCCCCATCCCTGTCTTCCAGCTCAGGGAGCTGGGTACCCCGGGAGCAACTGGTGTTACTGTTATAGACTGAGGAAAAGAAGGCAGTAAGTACCTCAGGCTTTTCCTCATCCTTTGTCACTATGTTTCCCACCATGTCCAGTAATGGATAGAAATTCTCCTTAGCCCTCCTTATGCTGCTGTTTGTATTTATAGAAACTTTTTTTTTGCCTTTTATAGTAATAGCCAGATTAAGTTGTAGCTGGGTTCTGGCCCTTCTAATTTTCTCCCTGCATGATTTCACAATATCTTTTTAGTCCTCCTGAGTCACCTGCCCCTTCTTCTACAGGTCATGAGCTCTCCTTTTACCCTAATTGTCAGCCAAAATTCTTTGTTCAGCCGGGCCAATCTTCTCCTCTGCTGGCTTATCTTTCAGCACATGAGGACATTCCTGTACCTTTAGGATTTCTTCCTTACAAGATATCCAGTCTTCTTGAGATTCCAGCTGCCCCTGTTTTTTGACCACGCTGCATGCACTGGTGTAAATGCATTCAGCTGGAATATTGATCCTACAGCCTTTTTATGGGAAGAAGCTCTAATTTCTGTGGGACCATTCTCAGGTGCTTCTGTGGCTTCCAGTACATTAGTAACTCTTGGGTCTTTGCTGCTGTGGCTCTTCTCCCCTACCCTCACTGAGAGGGCAGAACAAAGGACCTCACTAATATCCCTCAAAGATGAAATCACCTTTTTCTGGATAATAATTGTCACAAGGTATATGTGTTTTACTCTGTTATTGTGGTGTGTTCTAATGATTGTTCTTCCTTCATTACTTCTTTGCCAAGATCCCACTTAGTGTCCAACACTAACAAGTGGCTTTAAAGGCTTATGAAAAGGGTCATAAACATGATTTCCACTCGTGGAATTACATCTTGTTAGAAAGAAAACAAAAAGCCTTCACATAAAATCTCCCTATGTCCCATACCCAACTGGCCCTGGATGTGTAACCCTGCACTGTTCCACTTGTTGCCTATGTGTTGGTAAATTCTTTCGTAAATCTTTATTTTCTTAATGAAGTCACTCATGGGTTTTGCACCCTGTCTCATCCAAAACCAGCATGAACCTTACTTACCTTAATATTTCTTTCTCTTCTAGACTTGATAATGGTAGATCTCTGGTCTTGTATTTAGTAAGGAAAGGAAACAAATACCTTTAATCTGTGCTGGTCAAAGTATAAAAAAATTAAATCAACTATATTTAAGTCCTTGCCTGTGACTTAATTGTCTGACTTGTCTAATTTTCTCCTGTATTCATGGGGTAGACTGTGCTATGTTTAATACAAATTAGTTTTTTTCTTCTCCATGGAACTGCTGTTTTGTTTTCATCCAAGAAGAGCAGAGAAGTCCCTGATCTTTATAAGCACAGTGTTAAATTTGTAACCCATCCTTATGATGTAAAGTGCCCTTACTAAAGATAAAATTTTATATTTCTTTTCCCAAATACCGCAATTCTGCTCAGGTGATTTCTTTAAACGCTTGAATTGCTTTATCAGCTTCCTGGTACTGCGTGGTACTGAGGGGCTCCAGATCACAGATCGTCCTCAGCCTTCTTGGCACCAGATGGCTTGCTAAGCCTTTCTCAGATGGTTCCATTACCCAGCTGCCTGCCCTCCCAGTCTTGCTTTCACGGCCTCAGGGGTGCCTCACACTCCTCTGCTGCATGTTTAACCCCATCCTCAATCATCCACTTCGATTTACTGCTAGTTTTCTTGGATCTCTGTTGAAAGTGCAATTGAGGAGTGATTTAAGTTTGAAGGAATCTCCAAAGGCCAGCTAGTCCAACTTCCACTCCAAACCAATCTAATTAGATCAGATTGTTAGTGACATGAGTAGTCGAGTCTTGGAGGGTGGAAAGGACATGGTTATGCCTCCTCAGCTGCAAAATGAAGTGCTCAAACCAAGCAGCCAAGGAAAACGAACCTTGGGCAGAAGCTGCTGAGAAACTGCAGCCAGGCATAGGTGGCAAGACCAGCATGGCCTCAAGTGCCAAGGGGACAAACATCGGGCAGATGCAGGGACCTCTGGTACTGAACATGTTGGAAGTCAGGCACTTCTTCCCTGCACATTTAGTGAATGCTGAATCTGGTTTTACATGGATGTATCTGAGGGAGAATAAGATGCACAAGAAGGTGTCAAGGGCCACAATGGTACGGTGAAAGACAGTGAATTCCACTTTGGCAGCAGGAAGAAATCTCTCTCCAGTTCTTCTAATGCAGGAGGCAAATTTGGCTTTAAGGGAAGTGGGAAAAGGGAAAGCAGGCCAGGAAAGCAGAGTTTGGCTGTCACTGCTTGGAAATGGCCTTGGTGGCACACACAGTGGCAACTTCATGGCTCTGAAGCTCCAAATGACTCTACAGGAGTGGCTTTGTCATTGCATGGACAGATGTGATGTCACAGGACTGCTGTGCCTGCAGAGGGCAGGGAACCAGCAAGTCTTCCCATGTCCCCAGCAGCAGGTCACTTGAGCCAGGCACATAGCTGTGCAAAACTCAGACCTTGCCCTCAGGAGTTCCCCAAAGGTGGCCTCCATGGGGTCAGTCAGAAGCCTCTCAGTTTGTGAGCACTGTGCCATGTTTGCTCAGGGTCAGGCAGGCTGATTCTCCCTTGATATTTGGGAACAGGGACAATCGAATTTGGGAATAGGGTTGATATTTGAGGATGGGGCCCCATTGTGTTCGTGTGTCAGGAACCCAATCATCAGTACATGTAACTTCACTTTTAAAAGTTTAGTCTTGAAATACAGAAGCTCCTGGGAGGTCCTGATGGTGCTGGAAACCCATCTGAAACCTTGCACGTACATCTTCCTCCTTTTAAATTCTATTCTCCAAGGTTAGGCTACTTTTTTTAAATTAAAGACTACATTATTGTGAGCCAACACAGGTTCTTCTTAGTGAGCATGTAAGTGATGTCTTTTCTGGCTCCAGAGAGTTAAAATTTGCTGTGGTTGTTCCTGCTATGTCTGCTGCAAACTTTTGAACACTGAGATCCCAAAGTATTACTGTGTGTGTCAGTGTCCCAGTTTTACTCCCCAGGTTATTGCAAGTAGCAAGCATAGATTAAGGATGAACAGAACTGGGCAGTCTGCATGTCGCAGATGTTTGTGAAGTGATAATCTGAAGAGACCCACTGCATGAGGCTTTTTCTTGCAGTGCTCAACCACACTCCTTTGTAGGCTGCAACTGCACAGAGCAGTTCTGCCCTGAGGTCCTCCATTAGAGGGAGTAGCACTGAGCCTCCAGAAAAGAAAACCAGCTTGAAATCTCGTGGATTGTGACATTCTTCCTCTGCTGCATTAAGACTTCAGTCCCTTCACATTCCGAATACCTCTTAACTGTTTCTCAAGTCTGCAAGGTCAGAACCAGTATTTCTTTCTTGTACCAACCCCTGGGAAAACATTTGGATGAATGTTATTAATCTCCTTGGTGCCCCGCATGCCTAGGAGATGTCAACAAAACAGCACACAAGCAGTGCTTGGAATGAACATAATGAGGCAAGTTTGGTCCAAATAACAATGGAAACCTGTCACACCTAAATAAACAGGGGAGCATGCCAATGAACACAGCAGTTTGCAGGGTGATGGGGTAGGAGCCCGGCATTGCTGACTGGATAGTCAGGCTGAAGGCTCTTCAACACAAAAATGACATGGGTTCTTCTGCTGGGCTTAGCCACGAGGCCCTGGTTTTATTCAGAGCACAACAGAAGAGCTGTAGCATTGGTGTTGGTCCTCTTCATCCTCTCTATGCACTGCACAAACAGTGGCCTCTGCCCTCTCTTCTGTGAGATATTGGGCCATTTCCCTTTCTGCAGGTGTGGCAAGGAAGCACAGTTAGGCTGGCTGCTCTGTGAATGGAGCAAAATCCCCCAGAAGAATCCCAGCAGCTCTAAGGTGGACATGAGTAAAGTATCCAGGATGAGCAGAGGGAATTCAGCATCTCTGCCACTGCAGGTCCCAGGCTATGAACCTTGGGCATGTGTGTCGTGTAATGCTCCCTGTGCTAAGGTGGAGACCTCACAAACAGAAAGCACCAGAGGAAAGGTGACCTGAGGTGATCAGTACACTAGAGGTATCTGTAATCAGCTGTGGAGCTGACTCCTACTTTTGTCAGGACTTACCTGAGAGGCTTTGGAGATAAGATGCCAACTTGAATTGAATTGGAATAGGAGAAATGAGTAAAGATAAGGGCAGGGTTTGGGTGCCCTGCTGCACACAATTAGCAGAGGAGCAGCATGGGACATCACGCCTGCTAGTCCCCAGTACATCTGGTTCCTTGACAAAGCAAGGCAAAGCCTGGGACAATCTGGTGCAGGGTAAAACCACCAGTACTGCCTTGCTGCTGGGCCATGTGCAGAACATGCATGTGTGATCAAATGATCCACGTGCATTTGCCTGTGTCCAGGCAGCTGCTCTAGAGAAGATGAGGGTCTGCTATAAACTGTCCAAGTAAGAGCTTTGAATCACTCTTTCTATCTTTTCATCCAAAATCATACCTGCCTGTGTCTAGATGGCTCTCTAAGCTGTTATGTCAAAGCCACAGGTGGATCCAAAGGAAGCCAGGACATGATGGCAGTGAACCTTGTGAGGGTGTCTTGGATGACCAGCAATTCCATTTGAGCTGTATAAATTAAAGATCCAGCAACTGTGAGAAAGCACTGGGAAAGCATAACACAGGATTCACCCTTAAAAGCATATCTTAAATCAATCAATTAAAACCCTGTCTCTTTAAATTTAAAAGTGCTCTGTGTTTGCTATCACCTCAAAAGCAGCTCTTGTCTGCAGCTGTTCACTGAGTTAAGGACTTAATCTGTAATAACTCAATCTCAGGTTCGTGGTCAATCAGATACAGCACTTGCATTTTAAACATATATTTCCCATTGTGAATTTTTGCTTCCAGCCTTATTGTTCCCCAGTTATCTCTTCTGGACTATGTTTGATGGCTGCTCATTCCAAATACTTGGATAGGCTTTTACATCCTTTTGTATCTGAGTGGAGATTTGCCAAGTCCAAACAGCAAACCTGGAAACCTTGCTTTTACATTTGTCCTGTTTAGTCACCCAAATCAAGAAGCCAGGACATCCTAGAGGTTGTGTACTGCCCTTTGCTACTCTTACTTCATCTCCACATCTTCTCTGCTAATCTACGTAATTTAAGGAACATTGACTTCTGCCTTCACTCTTGAAAGGCTTCAGGCAGCCGTACTGGTGTGACAGCTGCACATCTCCAGGCAGGCATTTAAACCAGATTCCCTGAAATGTCTTTAGAAATTTTCAGCTTTGAAGAGCCAAGGCAACACAGCTAGAAGGGATATACTTTTAAAAACACCCAATCTGCAAGGCATAAGCCCTTAGCACGGTTTGCAAGTGTTCTGTCACAAGATAAATCAAACTAATCCTTTCACTTCCCACTACATTAATGCTACCAGGAAAATGAGTTTGTTTACCTAGATCTCAACAACTTTTACAGGGACCATGAAATCAGTAATTTTTTCAATTTTTGTGCTTCTTCAACACCTTCCTTTCCAGGATCACAATATGCCCCTTGGCTGGGCTAAGGAAACTTCCTGTATTACTTGCATTAAATTAAATTACTTGCTAACTGTGAGCAAATAGGAAGGCAGACCCTGTCACTATATTCCCATGCTCTTCTAACACTGGATTCAACAACTTCCAAGAGTTTCCAAGCTTTCCAGAGCAAATTAATTTGGAAACTGTTTGTATACTTATTTAATTCGTTAATAAGCATTTAATAATAATAAGTTTTCCTTTATTATTTTTGCACTTCAGAAAGAGCCCTGTTTTCCCTGCTGCATATAACTGCATAAAATCTGTGCCCCAGAATTCGAACTCTCAGCACCCTGATGTGCTGTTTCACAATACTCCCTGCCTGTTGCCCTCTGAAGCTGTGGCTCACTCTCCCAGTGTGAAACCAGCAAAGGACAGAGCCTGATGCCCTTTTTTCATTTACTGTCATTTTTCTAGGATTCTTTTTGCCCACATGAAGTTCCCGCATGTCTCATTCCCAGTTGTGTGCTGATATGTTGGAGTTAATGATCCCGTTGAGCTTTAGACCGCGGGAGTCAGGATTTCCTGGTGCTGGCTGTGGACACAGATTCCTGAAGCTGCAGCACTCTAGTGTGAGAATAGGGGAAATCGATGACTTCTGAGGGATAAGTTATTGCTTTTTGTTTACTTTGGCTTTTGTTTGTAAGCCACGCAACACGCTCTGCAGTTCTTTAACTCTCCCATCATGAGCTTTCCGGGCAATGTGGAAGGTGCTCACGTCTCCCCAAGTGCCTGTGTGTCACTCCTGATGGGACGTCGCCCCAGTGCAGCTGCTGGGCTGCCTGCAGGTGAAGGACTCTGCCAGGAGCCCCTCAGGCCTGAATTTGGACATGGGACCAAACCTTTCCCGCCTGGCACTCAGTGCATCTCCCTGGTTCCTCAAAGCAGGACAAAGCCCCTCCAAGGAGACCAAGGCTGTGTGCTCCTGCCATACCCGCAGCCCTCTTCGCGGTCCCCTGAGCCCCAGAGCAGCTGAAATCCCACACGAATCGCTCTCTTCACCCCCCACCCCTCCTCTCTCTGCAAATCTCTTATCTCTGTAAGCACTTCCTGGACTGCCTGAGTTCTCATACTGCTCCAGAGCTTGAACACAATTTGACTGAACAGATCACTGAACTGGGAGATTTATGCTGTTTGCGAGTGGGACTGCAGGTTGTTTTTGTTCCAATTAAACAATGGGAATAAGGAAAAACAAGTGTTGCTGTTAAAATAATCACAGAATCCATGTGATGTGAGGGACAAAATTGAAGTTCATTGCTACTTTGCATATATGTGAACACTTCTGTTTATAGATGAATTACCAATGAAACAAAATTAAATATAATTATCAAATACCTGGGTTTATGCTACTTGCCTGGACCTTAATCTAAGTTCTAAATCCCAGTTTTTAAAAGAGAACACAAACACACTGAATAATTTTGGTTTTAAGCTTTATTGTAGTGCTCAAACTCACAGAACCAAACTAGGTTTTGGGAAAATAAAATTCAAGGCCATCTTGTGCTGTACTGTAAAAAGGGCTTTCACTTACAATTAAATGAAATTGGTCTAGGCTTTGAACATTCACTTAATATTTATATTTCCCCCAATTTTTTCCCTTGCCTGTGCGTGGCTCTGAGAGCCTGCTTGTGCTATTGCTTTTTTCCAGCTGTTTTACAGATACCTTCTGATGTCTTCTGGCTGACCGGGTACAGACAGCTCCAGCTGGGGCATGCTGTGCTAGGCCACTTGTAGACAGATTCTTAATTTTTTGGGGTTTTGTTTTGCTTGTCCCTCATGAAGTTCATTTATTTGAGCAGAGATACCTGCCTTTTCAAGCAGAGCAATAAAAGACAGCAAAGGGGGCTTTGAGATCATTCACAGGGCCATACCTGTTTAGAACTTACCTGTCATATGCAGGAGAAAATGTAATGTATGTTTACAGCATAGGAAAAATATCTCTGCAAAAAAATTCTCACCTAACCTGATGACTTGTGCAACAAACCAGAACATTTTTCTGCACAAAGGATAAATTCTTTACATATCTAAGGATAGTTTTATGAAGAATACCATTGCATGTATCATCAGAAGAGTGTTTTACAATGCTGTACCATTTACAGCAGGAGTCAAATTACCTGTCCAGTTTTGCAATTTTTTGGGAAAATAAGATATTTAAAATTTCATCTGTAATTCTTTAAGGGATAAGGACTTTGCAAATCATTTTTTATTGTCTTCTTTTTGCAGTAGGATTGGAAACAACATTAAGACCAAGATTCACCCTACACGGCAGCAGGATTCTGAGGGAATGGTCTTTGCATGATGAGTGAAGGAAGATGAGTTTCCCCTGAGTCTTCCACTGAGGTTCTTCTATGTAGGGAGTCTGAATCACTCCAAATCTAAAAGGGATGAAATTGATCCTTTAGTGTGACTCATGTGTTCATCAAAGCAGCTGTCCTGGGTCAGACCAAGGTCTCCTCCAGCTCAGTACCCTGTCTCCAGCAGTGGCTCCGATAAACAGTGAAAAGCAAAGCCAGGAAAAGCAAATGGGATGTTTCCCTGGAGCATCCTCCTAACCTCTGCCTTTAGCTTGGGAGTTCCTTCAGCTGCTTAGGCTTTCTGTGCATTTAGTAACCCTCAGTGGGTTTCTCTTCTGAGTACTAGCTGATCTCCCCTTAAGCTGAGCTATATTTCACAATTGTTACAGCATCTGCTGGTGGGGACACCAAGTGCCGCCTCCATGTGGGTGTTTCAAACCCTACTGACAGGAGATTCTCTGAGGTCTTTAGATCTAATCACCCAAAGAGGTGTATGTGAACACAGTCGATACCTCTCAGTTCCTTTCATCCCAGGAAGAAGCTAGAAATGTGTCAAGTCACACATATTGCCCATGCCCTGTGCACGCACAGGGGCTCTGGGGTTTGTGCTGCTCAGGCTCCTGGCCAGCACCCACTTGATGCAAACGCGCCTTTTCCCAGAATACTGAGAAAACAGTCATTGTGAAAGAGCAGTGGGAATCCTGGCTGAGGTCTCCTCTGCTTTGCCCATCAGCTCCGTCAAGAACAGGCCATTGGTGCCCTTCTGAGCTGTGTTGTAGAAATGCCAGTGTCCAGCCTTGCACCTTGCTCATCCTCGCCCCAAACCACTGACTTGCCTTCGTAGCTTGGCCTCAGCTCTGCTTCATCACTGTGGACCTGTCTGACAATCATAAAGTCATAGAATGGTTTGGGTTGGAAGGGATCTTAAAGATCATCCAACTCCTCTGCCACGGGCAGGGTGACCTTCTACTAGCCCAGGTTTCTCAAAATCCCATCCCGCCTGGCATCGAACACTACCCAGGGATGGGGCATTCACAACTTCCCTGAGCAACCTAGAGTTGTGCCTTATCACCCTCACAGTAAAGAACTTCTCCCAAATATCTAATCTAAGCCGACTCTATTCCAGTTTGAAGCCATTCCCCCTTGTCCTGTCATTAGATGCCCTTGTGGAAAAGGCGGTGGCTGACCCTGTCTGACCATCCAGGGACTTGAGGAATGGGGCTTTTGGTGTCACCTCCCTTGTGAGCTTGTTGTCACCCTTGGCTCTGGCTTGCTGTCCCCTGCAGAGCATCCAGCTCCTGCTATTTCCTGGCATGCCTTGTGGTCTCCCCAGTGCATGACCAAGTTGTCATGTCATTCTGGATTGACAAACAAATCTAGGTATTTTACAGCTGTGTCCTCCCTTCTCCTCCCCAGCTCTACTGCAGGCACAGCACCTGCACATCAGTGACTGGTCAAGCTGACAGTTTCACTCCTTGGCCAGACTCTTTCCTTCTTCCCACTGCACCCTCTGTGTGAATGGCACAGCCTGACTCATACGACTTGGCTGTGAATAAGCCTAATCACTCCTAGGCATAAAAATAAGGAAGTTTTAAAATGCGCATATACTTTCAGTTTCAGCATGTCAGAGACATAAAGAGAATGATGAATTTGAAGACTTGTGAGAAATGCCAGAGAATTATGGATCTGTTAATGTTTACAGTGACATTGTTACATTATTTTATCAGTTCTCACTTGTGGAAATTAAGGGCATGATAAGATGATGATCTTACTGTCTGCATGGAAACACGCAAAGCAATCAGTCTTTCAAGAAACGTATTTTGAAATGGGGTTGGAAGCTGTATTTTCTTACAGTTCTGATGGATTAGTAAGCATATGAGTTTCTGGAGTTATTTCAGAGTTATTGGATTAAGAGAGCCATGCTTTTTTATGCTATTACAAGTTCTTGCCTGAAGTGCAATTACGAGATGAGATTTATTTGCTAGTTTGAGCTGCTCTGTCCTGCTCGCTCTCCTTGCTCCCTGTTACAAATCCTCTGGCTGGGTTGCTAGGCAGAAGGGAAATAATGTCATTTGTTAAACAAAGCAGACAATGTCTTTCTTTGTAGGCTTCGCACATTTTTTCAGGGGCGTGAAATCCGTGTTAGCAATCATCTCACAGTGAAAAGGTCCCAGTTAAACATTACCACAAGAGCTGTGAGGTTTGTGTACTATCTGAGGACACGAAAGATGCCATTTCCTGAAAATTTACCTGGATCCTTCAACTGGTCAAGGAGCTTGTTGCCAAGCTCTTTTGACAAGGAGAAGCAGAAACATGAGCCATTCTCACGGAGGAGAGGAGGACACAGGACAGACACCTGGCAGAGAGGGTGACGCAGGCCCAGCCTGTGTTAATTTTTTCTTCCCTTGCCCTCAGAGATTTTCTGATATTTTTTCTGGTAATTTTAGATTTTTTTTTAAATTCCACTATGGTTAGGAATAAGGAGAAATACAGTTTGTTTAAGGATAAATCTCCTTCTGAGCTGCCCTACGATAGCTCCCCTTTGCCCTCTAAACTCCACTTACTGCAGGGGCACCCTGTGCAGTCTCAGCTCATAGATAGGCTTTGTGCATTGCTGAAAGACATCTTCAGGGACTGATGGAGAGGGAGACTGTAGGAAATGCCTTCTTATAAAGACCTGTATTTTGAGTGGTCTTTTCTTGCCGAAGCTTTGCCTTTTCCCTGCCAAGACTGCATTGGAGGGAGGCAGTTCTTTGTGTTTTAAGGGGATGATTGCAGGATAGACACAACTGTTTAAAGGACTCACATCTCAGCTGTCAGAAGGGAAAGAATGCAGATCTTGCCTGTGCTCAGCCATATCTGACCCAAGGCTCTGTCGTGGTCATCAAGGATTTGCTGTGTGGTGACACCACCAGGTACAGGGAATGTTGTACCTCTCTAACAGCTTGGGCCATACCAGAGTGTGACAGAAGAAAGGAATTTGAATAAACTCTCCCTCTCCACCTACATGACTTCATAACACCTAAGCTGAAGCTTCAAAGATGCTACTTCAGCTTCAAGCATTAGGAACTAACTAGGCCACGTAAACCCAAGGACAGCCTCTCTGCTGCATATTTGTTGCAAATTTGTAAGACCAGAAAGTCTGGTCTTTTAGACATAATTTAGTTTGATTTGTTTAAAATTCCCTGTATTAACCACTGTTTTGAGTAGGTGTTCCCGAGTTAGAGAATATTTTTAAAGGAAATTTTGATTTGCATTTCCAGGAACACAGTATCCACCTCACAAATACACTGCCTTGGTGAATAGCTGTGTTTATCATTAAATCTTTATTTCAATTTCCAGTTAAGCTGATTTAACATCTATTTTCAGTAAGTGGAACTAGGTCAGTATGATACCATTATTCTAGTTTACAAATCCAACAAGCCAGTCTCACTGATCTCAGATTTGGACTGGGAGAAATGATAGGTCTATTGGCTGAAGGGAGGTTCCCATTTTGTTTTAAGTAGTTTCTTGTCAGAAGCGTTTATATATTGATAGAAATACAGATGTATGTATATGTATATCATTAACTAGCTCTGATGTCCTGAAAGGAAGACTTACTTATGTTGGAGTGAAGTTAAACCCATGGCAACTTGTTTGCCTTAAATCACCAGGCCAAGCACCATGCCCTCCAAAATGCTTTCCCAAGGGCTTTGTGTGGTACCATCTTTTGGGTTTCAACACATCACTGTAAGGAAGCCAGGCTGGACAAATTAAATCACTGGAAGAAAGCATAGCAGATCACCGACAGTGCTCTTGTACATTTATTCTCTACTGCTCCCATTTAAGGGGCCAGTGACCTCACTCACTCACCTGTTTGCAGCTGCAGGACTTTCCCTCTCAAATTCTTTACTTCTCCAAGTTCTGACACTGAGTAAGATTTTTAAAATAAAAAGCTGTAGTTCAGAGCAGAATATTAAAGTGGCTTTTACGCATTTATTCTGTGGGATCAGTGACTGCTTCTTCTCTTCATGGCAGGGCTGCAGTTTCTTTAGCTGAGATGTATGGGAGGAGTCCAGGCTTGACCAGATCTCTCTGAGATAGTCACAGCTAACCTGTTTTATCTTTTGAAGCTGACTTTGGCTTTCCTTGGAGTGTGAATAAAGCTCTAACACTGCTGCTACTGCCTCCCAGGAGAGGCACATACACACATGTTTTTCTCAACTGGCACTGCAGGAGAAGAGCAGCCCCATTTTGGTCACCTTTGTTATCCTCCTGGCACCGACTGGGGAATGGGACAGTCTGTGTACAAAGCAGACAATTAGGGCCTGATCATCTCCTGGGTAACTAAAGGGACCACTCAATCATCAAAGTCAACTACCCACCAGAGGAGAAACAAATAATAAAAGCAAACTGAAAATAGAAAGGCAGAGCAGGTGTGAGCAGCCACTGCAGATTTCCTGGCCCTGTCCCTTGGGTCACAGCAAGGTTGAGCTCCACCACACCTGGCATCTACATTTCACATGTTTGCGGACACCAGAGTGTCTGTGTTCCTTCTTACAAGCAACAACAGGAAAACAGACTCTTCTTGGGAAAGTTTGTGAGAACTGTGAGTAACCTTTTGTGCTGAAACGTTCCCCAGGAGCCTGGGTGGTGTGTGCCAGGTGCGAGTGTAATGGGTGCTGTGAGGTAGCTGCTGTGCCTACCCTTCAGCAGAACTGTGCCAGCCGTGTCTCCTAGCACAGATTCACCTGGGCTGTGCTGGGAGGTGGCATTTCAATTTTGCTGCAGATAAACCCAGCTCAGCTGCAAACACAGCAAAAAAAAATGGCCACCCTCATGAGCACAAATGCTAAAGATCTGACATAAGTGCTCAAAGAGCAGAAAGATCATCTGCACCACAGCAAAACCCTTCCAGATATCCAGCTGCCCATCCTCAGCCTCCAAACCAAAGGGTAGCCTGTGAAACCTGGGATGCAGGACTGGAATGAGGATCAGGCACACCAGCGCTTTTTTGATGGAGGAGTGTTGAGCTGGTGTGGAAGTCATTTGATCTGCCTGACCTTTCAGAGAATTAATTGCTGGCTTAGAATTTAAAGTTAATAATTTCTAGAGAAGGTGCTGTAGCAGCACGACAACATTGGAGCATGGGAAGGGCTGGGTTTGAAATGGGGAACACATCTGCCAAGAGTGGAGTTATTTTGGATGCCTTTGGAGAAGAGCAAACTGGATTAAGGAAGGCAAAATAAAAGGAGTCATTCTCCTCCACTCTCGATTGATTTCTACAAGCCAATTCACTTTGAATCTTTGTAGGATCTGGAAACATTACGGTCCACTTTGAATCAAAATAAATTATTCTGGTTTCCAAGCTGATCTCACGGTATTTTCTGTTAGCAGAGGAAATTCTGAAAATCTTGTAAGACATCCTGTTCTCATAAAATAGTCAGCCCAATTTTGTAAATTCAAGAGGTTTTGGCTAGGCCAGATAAGCTTTGGAGAAGCATTTGAATATTCACTCAGGCTGAACCCACACTCCAGACAGTGGTGTGAATAGTTTCCTGCATTTCTGAGCTTCTGATGCTTTGAAAAAATTTTACAGATTCTAGAAGCATGAGGGCAGTGAGAAAAAAACCTAAACAAACATTCTGCTGCCCCTCTATAGTTAGTACATTGGGTAAAGAGATGCATATTTTGTTGCCCAAACGTTGATGGATGGGATAAATTCAGCATGGTAAACATCCTCTCCTCCATGGCAAGCAAATAAGCAACCATGAAAGCTTCCCAGGTTCAGAGACGTCTTGGGTGAGAATAGTTATAGAGGATGCTTTGGTGGTGATAGTTCAAGGTAAAAATTGCCTAATAATTACTGCCATTATTGCATATATCACAAGAAAAAACATGTCCCCATTCAGCCTTAGTGTTTATGCAGTTCCCATCACAGCAGCAAGGAACTGAGAGTATTATTGCTGCATGGGAAGCTGCTGCAGCTAGCAGGGCTTGTTGGAGGTCACTCTTCCAGACAGGAGTTTTATGCCCAGTTGTTGAGTAGGACACACAAGCCTCCTGTGAACTGTCAAGCAGTGAGGAAGTCTCCTTCATATGACTTCAACAGCAGTGGAAGTCCCGGTTTTCTCTTTGTTATAAAATACCTCCTTTAGTGTCAAACATTAACTGTGCTATCAGCTTTCTCACGTTAACAAGTTCTTGCCATTAGCCCAGTCTCCACAAGTTTGGGGCACGTGCTCGTCCTTAGCATCCCCAGTCCCTGTTTTAGGAAATAGAGTGGGTGCCTGTGGCAGATCTGTAAGCATTCATTGAATACAGTGCAAAGAACTTGAGGCAAACATGCTGAGGGCTGTAATGCTTCCTTTTGTCAGCACAAACATTTTGATAGGTCAAAGGTTCTGTTCCAAAATTGTTAGTCAGAGTTTTCAAAGTTTTTTTAGTTTGCAGGAGTCTGGAAATTTTCTACTAGAAATGAAAACTCCTATGAAATGAATTTAAACATAATGATATTATGAGAGATTTACATCTTTTATGTACCTTTCTAAGTATCCTTGAAAAAAATGTTAGAAGAAAATGCAATATAAAGAGAGTTTCCCAGGACTGCTTCCTCTTCTGAGATAATAATCTCTTTTCTTCAGTCCAAATCAGCCTTCCAGAAGAGATGGTCCAGTCTTTCCTGCTTTTCTGAAAGCAACATGTGCCACAGATTTTCACCTCTAAATAACCCATCCCAATCCCAGATCTCAGCTTGCATTGCTATCTCTGCTTGTTGTTCTGCATTTTGAAGCAGAAGCTGGCAGTCAGTACCTGTGGACAATGGCAGCACTGAAAACAAAATTAAACAAAAAAGAAAAGGTAACATCACCAGCGTAACATATGACTGATATTTCAATAGCAAACAGCTAAGGAAACACTGGAATTAAAGTTAGCTGTGGAATTTCAACTCTGTCCTCTGCTACAAAACACCTTTTCATTATGTCTCACAATTCATGCTTTGCCCTAACTAGTTATAGATTTCCTAATGTATTTTTCTTCCCAAGATACTCCGCCTTTAGAGTCAAGCTCTCAGAAATAATTCATTTCCACAGCATCATTCAAATGTGAAGGAAATGAGTCCCTTTTCATTTACTAGCTGTGAAGATTAATGGAAAGAATACATATTAATTTTGGTGTCTGGGCTGAGGCTGTGCATTTCACATATTAGCTGTGGCAGGCAAAATTAGCTGTGGCAGGTTTGCTCCACGGAACCAAGGCCTCAGGTGAGAAAAGACTTGTCTGGGCTTCTCCCCTCCCCTTTTGCTTCATTTCCCCTGTTCTCCACAGCTACCAGATCCTTCTGGCTCCCGCCCTGTCCTGCCTTCCACCCCACACTGCTGTTCACATCTATGTGCCATCCCAAGCCTTGTCCTTCTGCTTGTCCTGTTGGGAGGATTTCTGAGTCTTCCCTCCCCCATCACCACCCACATGTCTGGCTCTTGTCCCTTCTGCATCTGAATCCAGGAACTTTTCTCCTCCACGTTGTCTCACCCCAATGAATATCACCAGAAGTGCAAGAGACAGACTCCTGGCTCTCCTTCTTCAGGTGCTTGGCCTTGTCATGGGCTGTGAAAGTCTGTAGCTGAAACTGCAGGGGAAGTCCTGCTTGAACTGTGGTTGGAACCTGCTCAGGGAGTATGAAAACTTCAGGAGTTCAATTGCTAAAATGAAAGGAATCTCATAGTTATCCCCTGAGCATGTCCAAATTCAGCTTCCTAAAGGCATATAACATAGCCAGATTTGGGCAGGTTTTCAGGAGGACCAAGGGGATATCTCTGATGAAAGGAAACCCTCTCCAAGGAAAAGAGATGCCAGAGCTTTTCAAAGGAAAGGTCACAATTGCTTTATAACTTGGACAAAACACTGAATTTTTCCTTACCCTCATTATTGGAAACGGCTAAGTTCATGGATATTTTCCAAAAACTTCAGCCTGAGGCAGTTACCTGGCACGGAAAATTTCATTCCAAACGGTTATAGTTTGGCAACGTTTTAAGTGCTTGAAAATAGGCTCTTACAGTCCAAAGGATCAAGCTCTCACTGCAGTGTGAAAGGCTGAGCCACCGGCCCTACCTGCAGTCACAGCCCAACATTTTGCCTCATCACCTGCTCTGCAAACAGAGCAGGAATGCACATGGAGGGCAGCTTTCCATCCTGTCCAGGAGGAAATTGCTGGGATTGATACTGAAGAAATTGGCTAGGATAAACATTCTGTAATACACAGGAATTCCTAGCATAGAGGAACTTGGGGCAGCAAGGGTTACAGAGCTCCTTTTTGAGTTCTGCAAGCCTGCAGAACTTGTCTACATGCATTCGTACGCTTCAAATAAATGAGGTTTTCAGTTTTCTGACAAATGTGTTAGCAACAGCTTACCCACACAGTCCTGGTTCCCAGCTCGCTCGAGTTGGTCTGTCATTATCATTAACTCAGCCATCCATTTTCTTCTTTCATCACACCACCTCCACCACCTCTGCCTTGTCATGCTCTGGAGCAATGAATGCACAGACATAGGCAACCCCCAAGCAAAATAAGAGCAGCTGGCTGCTGATGTTGCGTGTAATGGGATTTTTCAGGGGGAAACCATCAGCTCCTTCCCAGTGGATCCTTCCCTGAGTGTCAAGCACAGTCCCTGGCTTTTTGGCCGCATTTCTCACACCATGGCAGATGAAATCCTCTTTGGAACTGCTGACACTTTCATGAGTAACAATCCTCATCTGCATAAAAAGGTTTCCCTATTGCCCAAGTTATTTCACCTTTTTTTTTTTTTTTCTGAATAGTGGTAGAGAAATACAAAAATCTGGATAGATAATATCTTCTTTATTGTCAGCTTTAGGACATCAAAGAGGGGACAAAGGCAATGGGTGTTGTACTATCGATGACAGCCAGGGCTACCTGGACTACTTGAGGAATTGGCCTGGCAAAGCTGGCTGATAGTTTGCAGGTGGGGCAGAGTGGGGAGTATTTCCAGCACTTGTAGAAAGAGGATTAGAGACAATTACAGCAGCATCTGGCTAAAACCAGAACTGATTAAAATCAGAAGAAAGGCGAGAAGCAGGATGAATAAAACACGAACGGGTTGGAAGCGCAGTAAAACACAACTTGCGCAGGAACACCGGC
This sequence comes from Platysteira castanea, assembly GCA_013397175.1. Classification (NCBI taxonomy): domain Eukaryota; kingdom Metazoa; phylum Chordata; class Aves; order Passeriformes; genus Platysteira; species Platysteira castanea. The sequence goes on from VYXC01000439.1 coordinate 17,738, forward strand.
CTTTTATTTTATGTCTCGAGTGAAAACAAAGGTGTTTTTCAGCAGAAGGACTAACAGCCAGATGCTGTTTCGGGAAGGCCGGTGCAGGCTGGCGGGATCAGGAGCATCCCCGGCAGCTAGAGGGCACCGCCGGCCGCGGTATGGGAGCTGCTGCTGAGAAGATCGCCTGGGGACTGGAAAACCGACAAGGTAAATTTTGCTTAGAAGATCACCAGGAATAAAATCCCCAACAACCCGGTGATACCGGAGAGCTCACCGACAGGTCCATGTTTCCAGGCTTTGCTGAGTAATCTCTCTCAGTTCTCTTCGAACAACACATTTTCTGCAAGAGTTGTAAATGTTTAAAAAGAAACGGCACCATGGTGAAAAATGTTTTGGTTTTACTTTTGTTTCTCTCGTGCTGCTACAAGACTGAAAATTTGTTTTTGTCAATTGGCCTGGAGCAGGTTCAGTATTGCAACATCAGCACCAGGTGACCCTTCTGGCCACCAAATTCCTGCCTTGGCCCACTGAGGTGGGTACAGTCACATTCCTCAGAAATGTGTGGAGTTTGTTGCTGGGGAACATTTTAATATTGTTTTCCACCTGGGCACCCTTTTAAATCCCTATGAGCTACAGACCTGAGAGCTGGCAGCTTTCCCAGGTCATGTCCTGACCCTGTCCATGACATGAGAATTTATCAAATTACCTCCATAACAATACATTCTATTGCTGGAATGAGAAGAAAAGAGAAGATTTCTGTTATATGTTGCATTTGCAATAATCAGAAAAGCACAGTTTGCCATGCTTTTACATTCCCTACAAATCTCTTCAGCAATTCCTTCTGGTTACTTTCCCCCTGGTTCCCACTCCGCTCCATGCATTTTCTGTAGGGACCTAAGCAGGATGGTATCAGAGAAATGGCTCCATCCTTGTCTTCATCCATCCCCTGACTTGTCTCAGGGTGCTGTGGGTGTCAAGAAGGTCGCGTGGGATGTTGGCCAGGGTCAGTAAGGCTTGCTGATGCCCTCAGGGCCTTGACAGCAGCTTTAAAGTGTCTATTGGTGCCTACAGACCTTATCAGCAGCAAAATACTCACATGGACAAATCGCCAGCAAAAAACCCACAAAAAACCAAACCCCCCAAAACTCCCCAGACAAACCATAAACCACAAAACTAACCCTCAAACCCCCAAAACTTAGTTTTGTTTTTGGGACTTACTCTGTGCAATTCTAACTTGACAAATTCCAGCCACAGCATGAGTTGCAGAGCCAACTGATGTGTCACCCATCCATGACGTTTAGAGAAAGGGGTAAAAAATTAACAATGGGCTGAATGAAGCCAAAATGAGACCCCAATGGTCTCTGAGTCACAATATATTAAGTATTGTGAAACAAATGTAACATTCTCCCTCTCCCACAACTCCATGCCCTTGCCAAAAGCCCTGTGGTACAAGCTCTGCAGGAGGGGTCCTGTCCCACCAGTTATCAGGCAATGGTCCAAATGCAAACCCACCCCCCAAGATAGGCCCAGGGCTGTTACATGAGTGGAATAAAATACAACTGAGCTCCAACAGAGGAAGAATCTGGATGTAATCTGGCCCAATACCACACAAATAATGATTTCTTATTGTACTGGGCTTGCAGGGAGAGGTTTGGCTAGCAGAGGGGCTACAGGGGTGGCTTCTGTGAGAGGCTGCCAGAAGCTTCCTCCGTGTCAAACAGAGCCAGTGCTAGATGGACCCAAGATGGACCCGCTGCTGGCCAAGGCTGAGCCAGCTGGTGACACTGACAACACTTCTGGGATAACAGATTTAAGAAGGGGGAAGAAACCTGAACACAGAGAACAACAGCTCTGCAGACACAAGGTCAGTGAAGGAGGGACAGGAGCTGCTCCAGGTGCCGGAGCTGAGGTTCCCCTGCAGCCCCTGGTGCAGCCCATGGTGAGGCAGCTGTGCCCCTGCAGCCCCTGGAGGTCCATGGGGGACCAGAGATCCACCTGCAGCCCCTGGAGAACCCCACACTGGAGCAGGGGGTGCCATCAAAGGAGGCTGTGAGCCCATGGGAAGCCCGTGCTGGAGCAGGCTCCTGGCAGGACCTGTGGCCCATGGAGAGAGGAGCCCACACTGGAGCAGGTTTGCTGATAGCACTTGTCACCCTGTGGGAGGCCCATGCTGGAGCACCTCGCTCCTGGAGGACTGCACCCTGTGGAGGGGATCCAGGATGGAGCAGTTCATGGAGAGCTGCAGAATGTGGGAAGGAGCCACAATGGAGAAATTTTTGGAGGACTGTCTCCTGTGGGAGATCCTCATGTGTGCCCCCAAACCCCCTCTGAACAAGCCCAAATTCATCAGTTGCAGGCTGCGGAACACCACGGGGGGCAGTGCATCTGGAGGAGCTCAGGGAGCTTGGAGAAGAAGCTTTTCAACAGTGCCATTGCTTGCCAAGACTCTCTTGCTTTTCCCTGCAGCTTCCAGGCAAAATTAATGATGAGTTCTGAGCCAGTACACAATGTCATATTAAACGAAAAAAACATACCAAGCAGTTCATCTCAACCAGAGATGGTAAAATACCTCTGCAGTGGGATCTTTTACTCCTAATGTTTTATTTGCTGTGGCTACCTGACATTTGGAGGGAGCTGTGTAACCCACAGTGTGAAATCCATAGAGCAGGGAGTGTTTTCACATGTTTGTTTCTCCTACTCTTGCTGCACATGTGACCAGTTCCCCCTCACCAACTCACTCTTTCACCCTGACCCTTCCCTCTCAACACAACTCACTTCCCTTCTGTCTCAGACACATTTCCCTCAGTGTTTCTGCAGTTTGCTACAGCTCATTTTCCTCCCCTGTGTCTATCCTCCAACTCAACCATTCTTTACAGAAGGACAAGAAACTCTCCTGCACACACTAAAAGACATCCTCTAATCTAGGCGAAAATCCTTTCTTGATCTTGCCTGTGTACAAACTCAAACCCTTGGTTCAGCAGGCCGCCCTGCAGGGCTCCTGTATCCCTGCCCACGGCTGCAGCCCCAGCAGTGCTCATATGCCCCTACCCAGGAGTGGCCCCACCGACTCTTGTCCTACCAGCCCCAGCTGGTGGCACTTGCCATGCAGTGACATCCTCAGCCCAGAACGACACCCTGTGGTTTGGGCTGGAAACCAGAACACAGCTTCTTACCAGAAATCCTCTGTGTCATGCTCTATTGCATACTTAAATAGTAGGAAACTTTTATCACTACTAGTTGATGGCCCGAAAAAATGTTCATTTTAAAGTACCCAAGAGATATGGTACGGGCAGTTTTGCAGGAGGATGTGAATAAGCAATTTCTGGAACAACACAAGTAGCAGCTCTTTCCTCATCCTGCACCTTGACTTGTTACTTAAAATTGCTTGTCTGAAACTCCTGTTTCTCCAAACCACTTTCTTGTAGTGATAATCTCTTTACAGAGATAGTTAAACCCTGGCCTTCTTGGTCACTCTGTTAGCTAAGCCAGAGAGGCACTGAACAATTTCCCTCAAGAAGGGGAACTCCCTGCTGCTGGCAGTGGCTCAAGCATTTACTACAAGGGGAGAAGAGTGCACATCTGTGCTGTGCTGGGGGCAGCAAGGACTGTAGCCAAACCCAAATCTACGTGCTCAGCCCTCCAACGTCGCTGCTGTGCCTCACTCCGATGACACAACACTCTCCAAGCACAGCAATGGGATGGTGAAACTTGCCACAGCAGCCCTTAAGCGCTCTGAGCTCCAAGGCTTGCTGTTTTTCTCCAACAGTTGTTGAAACACATTCAAATATAAGTGATGTTGCATCAGTTTAGACAAATTGCTTTTAGTGTAAATCTTTGGTTTTGCATTTAGCATTTAGGCTGGTTTGGAAAACATGTTTTTGTTCTATTTTTTTTCTTTTTAAGTGTGGGTCCAGGGTGAAAAATAGTTTTCTTTGCTTATTGAATGAAAAAGCTCTTAGTATCAAGTGGTAATTGTTTCCAATACATGTAGGTCAGGGTTAACATTGTGTAATTCTCAACTAGCCTACTTAATGACTATGATATGCAAAGAATTTGTGTTTCCAAACCAATCCAAGCCAAAGGTTCTCCTTAGCAGCATCATAAAATCACTATGACGTCCCTCAGAGAAGAGAAGGGATAAATGCGCACGTATACTTTATGGTTATAAATCTTTGCCTCTCACTATGATTTTCTTACTTTTTTCACACTGACTTGGAAGGAAGGCAAGGTCTCTCTTTGTCCAACCAGCTTGTACGGAAATCACACCATTTTGAAAACATGTCAACTAAACTTTGTGAATTTGTTTTTGGTATTGACGAAATCATGTTTATTGCCTTCAACTGTGACCACACTGAGGAAGAACCCACAGATGTCTAACTTACAATTCTGCTTTACTGTGCCATTCTGACAGATCCATGAAATGGGGTTTTTTTGTTTGGTTTTTGTTGTTGTTGTTGTTGGTTGGTTGGTTTTTTTTGTAGATAAGCCATTTATTGTTTCTCAAATGACATTTTGCCTCTCAGTCCTTTCCCAGTTGCCACCAGTGCTGATCATGTTTAAAAACCTCAACAAAACAAAAAGTCCTCTTACCTGAGTAGTAACCTGTCACCTTCACTGAGATGCTCACCTTTCCCTCCACCTTCTTAATTCTCTCCGAAGAGCTAAAAGGAAGAGTGTGGAGGGAAAATGGCTATGAATCTGCTCTGCTTGTCCCAGGCCCTGTGAGGTGTAGGAGCTGTGGTTTGCTGGTGATGAGGTGACTGGCACCACAGAGGATGGAGCAGAAATGAGGAGACACTTAGGCATGGCTGGGTAGGGGCACTAAAATTCCAGAACTTATTTTGGAGGTCTAAGCCCCCCTGTGTGGAACCACAAGATGCATAATGACTGGCCAGCATGTTTCTGTGGAAAAGTCATCAGTGAAACCTTGTGGCGAGGCATCCTGTGGGTTGGCTTTTTTTTATTTTCTGCATATGTTGCATAAATGTGTATTTCACAGTTTTTTGTACAAAAGCATGAAAACCATGCTGTGGGGCAATGGAGGAAAGTGGAAAGTGGAAACGGAGGTTGGTGAAACCAACCAGAATTTTGTGAGCTTGCTGAAGACATGTTGCCTTGATCCAAAAGTAGGGGATAAGGACCTGTGGAGAAGGGGAGAGTTCATTGCTCTTTTCTTTGCATTTTTAACATACATGCAGATTGAACAAAAGCATTTAGTAATATTTCTAAGCAATTATTTAAAGCTCCAAAAGGAATGTGTGGTAGAACGTGCTTTTCTGTTGTACTTTTCCTCATTTTGAACCTGGAAGTTTGTGTGGAGGTAATCACCGCCACACTCAGTTTCCTTGAGAGTGAAGAGGAGTAAATACATTTCTCAGGCTAACACTAGGGCTGAACATGCTGGGAAAGGAATGGGAATATGGAAGGATATTGGCTATAGCTCCACAGGTAAATGCCCACTGGGTGCAGAGACATTTGCTTCAGAGCCATTTGTGTGATCAGATTTGATGCCAGAGGAACAGTATGGGTTACAGGGAACTTTACATTTCACACTCTACAAGAATTAAAGTTACTTTCCATTTTCACAGTGGAACTCCTTCCCTGCCATCTGCAGAGAGTCAGCCTGTTGGGGTACATCAGGGCAGCTCCGGGCAGGCTGCACAGCACCTGTGGCTGCAAGAGGAGGGAAACAGGGAAAGGATGTGTGACTGTAGAACTGAGGCTTAAATGTTTTCAAGCTGGATGGCGAAGGCAGATGTGCTGCACCTGCAGATGAGAAACTCCTCGAGGAGAAGCATATTGGAGGCAGCTTTCTGGGACATCTCTAGGAATTGCACAAAAATGTCAAAGACCATGCATAAGGAATGGTATCAAGACTGTCCATGGAGGAAAGAAAGGCTTTTCCATTGAAGTCACCGAGGTATTTTGGAATCAAAGGAAGGTTAGTCATACAGTCTGCACATTCCATGATAAAAAAGATCAAATTCCGTGGGATGGGAACTCTTCCTTTGCTCCTCTCCTCTGCTAAAGCATAAAGTGACTTTTTTTTCTCCTTCAGGATGGAGAGTTTCAGAGTTCCTAAATAAAACAAAGCTTACTGCAGTATTTGGATTATATCACTGTACGTTGTGAAAACTTTCTTTTAAAAATAACAGTAGCCCAAGATTGTCATTGAAATAGACACTGTATGGTTGGCAAAAGTTTATTTTATGCTCTCAAAATTTATTTTGAATGCTTAGGTTTGTGGTTTTGTTTACTTTCAGTGAAATGCATTTTGGCTGTTTCGCTGGCTTACAGTAGTCAGTCAGACTGCTGCCCAGAGGCTGTAGGACAGTCTCTTTCAAGGCTTCAAAATGTTTATGAAGCAAATTATTTTCCTTTAAAGACCATATCCTTGTTTACCTTCCCCCTAGAAAGTCAGTCTCTTTTAAAGGATGAGGTGTCTTGGGCACTGTGGATATAAGAAAGGTGTAATTGTGTCATGCTGTACTTTGTGACCCTTCCTTCCCCTCTGGACCTGCTGTGGCACCGTGGGGTCTTGCTCTCATCCCACTGTGCTCATGGTCACCAAGAGTTTGCAATATCAATACCTTATGCAAGGACTAAAGTGAAAGATAGAAATGTAACCGTGGTGTAAACAATTGCCATTAGTTTATTTTTTGCACAGAGAACCCCAGAGGAGACGTACTGAGATCATCTGCTGCTTGCTGGAAGATGCTGGCTTCAAAAGCAAAGAGAAATGCTGCTTTTGTTCACACAGAGAATTCTCCCCACTAGATGGAAGGGATAGACCAATATGTAGTAAATAAGCTACTGGTCTAAGTCTGATCCCCACCTTTCCCTGGTGCGTAATGAAATATGGATTGGAAATATTTTTTCTGCTTGTCTAGACCTTGGGCTTTGATGTTGCAGTGGGGTGAGAGAAACAAAGTCAATGAGGAACAGGAAAAAAAATAATGAGGTGCCATGGGGTCAAGTCAATCTCCCCCTGCCAATTACTGGTACTTGTGTGGATTAGGAAAAAAAATTAGAAGGTAAGAGAGCCTCCCATGAATGGCTGCCCCAGCAGGACAGTGGGTGTACTCGTTGGGAGAGGTTGACTCCGACCTTTAGGCATGAAATGTGCATCAGCAGAGTGCTGTTGAAGACAATGTCCTGTTTGTCCCCATTTCCTGGGGCTTGGTTTGCATCACGGAACAGTGTCGGAGTGGATGAACTGGGCTCTCTTTTTGGTGGTACAAGGATGGAAGAGCCTCAGAAGTGCTGGAGGCACAAGTGGACATTTGGTCCCTGGGACCAGACCAGAGCTAGGCCTGTAAAGACAAGACACCCAGAAGGGTGCACAGGGCAGAAGTTAGGTCATCAGCCCCAACTCCTTCGCTACCTAGTACAGATTTGGCCAGTGTAAACTTCTCTCTTTAGCTATTATTATTCCCTGCACCCAATACCAAGGCTGTCCCAGGGACCTGGAGGCTGGAGGATGACTCAGAGTTGACCCTGCCAGAAGAGCACTCTTGGAGGCTGCTGCCCCTCTGGGAGAGATGTGGTTGGGGCAGAAGAGAGCCTGGCATGTGATTATGGCTTTACTTCTTACCAAAACATTTTGCTGGTGGATGCTGAGAAAGCTCATGGCCTTGGTGACTCCATTTGCAGAGGGCAATGGCTAATTAAAGGGTCTTTTCCCTGCCCTTGACTAGTTTTTCACTATCTAGCCATGGCCTAGGGACATAGAAATGAGGCGTAGAAGGTCTTTAAATAGCCACTGATTTGTCAGACTAACAGGCCTCAATCTCCCAAACATGTTTGTGCTCTCTTTGTTTTATTTTTGGTTGGTTGGTTTTGACCTGAAAAGTGTCAGAAAGGCTTGTATTTTCTTTCTTGCTTGCTTGCTTGCTTGCTTGCTTTCTCACTTTCTTCCTTGCTTTCCTTTCTTTCTTTCTTTGTTTCTTTCTCTTTCTTTCTTTATTTTTTTCTCTTTCTTTCTCTTTCTTTTTCTTTCTTTTTTCTTTCTTTCTTTCTTTCTTTCTTTCTTTCTTTCTTTCTTTCTTTCTTTCTTTCTTTCTTTCTTTCTTTCTTTCTTTTTCTTTCTTTCTTTCTTTCTTCTTTCTTTCTTTCTTTCTTTCTTTCTTTCTTTCTTTCTTTCTTTCTTTCTTTCTTTCTTTCTTTTTCTTTCTTTCTTTCTTTCTTTCTTTCTTTCTCTCTCTTTCTTTCTCTCTCTTTCTTTCTTTCTTTCTTTTTCTCTTTCTTTTTTTTTCTTTCTGTCTTTCTTTTCTTTCTTTCTTTCTTTCTTTCTTTCTTTCTTTCTTTCTTTCTTTCTTTCTTTCTTTCTTTCTTTCTTTCTTTCTTTCTTTCTTTCTTTCTTTCTTTTTCTTTCTTTCTTCCTTCCTTCCTTCCTTCCTTCCTTCCTTCCTTCCTTCCTTCCTTCTTTCTTCTTTCTTCCTTTCTTTTTTCTTTTTCTTTCTCTCTCTCTTTCTCTTTCTTTCTCTCTCTCTCTTTTTCTTTCTTTCTTTCTCTTATTGACAAAAACTGAATTCATAAACTTCTAACCTTCTTAACTGAGAGGGATGAACTTAATCCATTTCACATCTTTACAAGAAGAAGTTTAGCAGAAGATAACAAACAAACTTGAGAGACGGGAGCTGTAAGAGCTGCAGGAATTCCTATTTGTTCCACCAAGAGTGGAGAAATTTCACTAAGTACCCAGCTTTGTAAGTTTTAAGAGCTTCTACATTTCTACTTCACAAGACGGAAGTCAGGTTTTCACAAAGGAACTAATTACCCATATTAAGATGCTTAAAAAATTACACACAGTACCCAAAAGGGTCCCATTTACATGTGAAGAAAGAGCCCTTTTTATGTCTAAACAGAGGAAAAGTATCTGCAGTATTTCTACAAAACTCATGCTAGCATGAAGGACACTGATGTTCATGGTACCTAGAAAATACTTTCAAGAGTTTGGATTACCTCCAATACACTTACGAAGGACTTATTATAACATCTCGAAAAAGGGCCATAAAACTTTATGTGACAGCTTCACAGATGGTTAGAGAACCACAAAAACACTCAACTTTTCTGCTTGGATATGCTTTCACTGAAAATTCCCCTTGGAATTGTCATTGCTTAATTTTGGCAAAGAGGATTAATTTTATGTCTTTCAGTTTGTCCTTTGAGAAAAGAAATGATGGACGAGAAAGACTTTCATTAAAATTATTATTAATTATTATCTGTCACACTTTATTGCACATTCCTGATCTCTTCCACAACATGCTCCACTGATTATTGGAAAATTTGTTGTATAGAAAGTAATGACTAGGATAAATAAAAATAAATCTGAAATCAAACATTTAGACTCAAGTTCAGGGCTAATTTTGATTTCAGAAGGAGTAGTATCTATGAATCAGTGAGTTTTATAACATATTTCACACAGTGATTAACAACTGATAGGAATTACTTGAACATACCAATTCTTCAATATTTGGGAGTTATATATAAAGGAGAAGTTTCTGTGCTTATGGAGGAACCTGATACCCTATGTAGAAGCCAATTCAGGCATAATTCTGTAGCATTGCATGCATAAATGTTCTCAGCACATTTTTCTTTAGCTTTAAATAAAAACTCAACCTACAAATAATTTCTGCCAGAGTTACATCCTGCTTTCTAGTCATAGCTGTGCAGACATGCACAGGGAACACACAGGGAATTAACGTTACAGTAAATCCTTTGCTGGGCTTCTATGGCTGCATCCTCCCCTCAGCAGTTTGTTCCTTGTGTATGCAGGGACATCCTTTCTTGCTTTAAGCATAAAATAATTTGATCTACCGAATAAAGAAAGCTTCAATTTGTTTCTGCTTTCTTTCCTAATAGTACATTCTGTAAGTTGTAGCTTTTGTTGTGCCATCCAGAAAATCATGTCAGTTAATAGTAGTCAGCAGGGAAAATACTGATGTTATGTTTGCTTGGCACCAAACAGATACCTTAGCGCAGTCCAAGAGCTGCTTGAAAGCTTCCTGGCAAGATATTATGATTTGGACTTTTGACACTACCATGAAGGTTGCATCATGTAGCAAATGGTAGAACTGCACACTGACAGAAATATTTATGATTCTCCCAGGAAGGCTGCAATCAAGAATCTATTGCTATTGCTGAAATACTGAAGCTTAGCATTTGAGAATCTTTCCTTACTTAGAAATCAGCAAATTTGGTGCCATGTTTATTGTTTGCAAAGTTTTCTATTAACTTGAAAGGGGTGAATATATAGAAGAGTTCCTAAATAAATAACTCAAATTTAACCAGCCAAATACACAATTAGAGATTCTTCTTATTCAGAAACAGAAACTCTCTATGAGTGAACAATTACTCTAAAACAGCACAAATTAGTTCTTTCTTCCCAGAAAGCTTGAAACTCCAAATGAATGCATAGCTATTTTTCCTTTTTGCACCTATCGTCTCTATGTGATTTTTTTTTTTTAATTTTTTTGGCTTGGGAGTTCCTATCCAGGTAGTAATGAAAAAAAAAAATTATCAAAATAGCTATTTTCTGTCTTGAGAGAAGTAACCACAGGAGGTACTGCTAGTCAGAAACCATACTATTTGCAACCTATATTTTAACTTTTCTAGGCTGTTTGTTAAACCCTTCCAATGAAATTTTCTATTTAGGGCACACTATTTATGGTTATGATACTTTAAAATGAACATGAGGCTTGTTTAACAAAAGAGGAATACAGTCTTCCTGTGTTTGAAGGAGAAGACCTCTGCTCCTGGGCAGCAGCTGCAGCAGTAGGTTCTTTCTCATGATCCCTTCTTATATCCTTCAGATTTTAAAACAAAAAGCTGGAATCAGAGAAATGGTAAAAGCCTGAGCTTGGCTTGAGCAGTTTGACATCCACTCACAGCAAAATTTCTTCTCAAGCAGAATGTGAAGAAGGGAATGAACGTCTCAGCTAAAGATTATGACTCTCCAAAGAGTCCTTTAAACTGTTAGAAATTCTGGGAAAGTATTAGCTTTTCCAGAGATCAGAGTGACCAGGAACCTCTCCTTCTCCAAGAGCTTCCCTACTCTTCTTCTGACCAGCCCCCTCCACAGACACTTGGGGAGCTGGTGTGGTAATGGAGTCCACCCAGCTGGCTCAGAAATCAGATAAATCAATGCTTCTTGCTACAGATTCCACAAGGGAACCCCGAGTTTCAAAAGCAATACATATGTGTTCTTGATGGGAAAAACTTAACTTTTCATAATAAAGATTAAATTCCAACCTTTGTCCAACAAACCCTGGATCTGTGTGTGCAGCAAATCCAATGTGAGCAACACTCTCTCTCTCTCGTTTTGTAATGTAACAGTTGTTGTACTGATCTCTTCGGATAAAATCACATTAATTGAACTTTTACAATGAGAACATGTTCAGCTACACTGGTGAACAGAAATACTCCATAGCCTTGAGCGGTGATTGTTATATGACATTATCTTTGTATTGCTAGCCTTAGCCTCAGGACAGGATTTCCTTAAAGGAGCTCTAAAAGCCATTTTTAGTTATTTAATAATAGCAATGTTGAGATTTTAAGCAATTGCCATCATATCTATTTAAGCATTTGAGTTTATTGTTTAATCGAAGAGATCTGAATATGAAATTGCATCTTATTTTGCACTAATGGAATTGAATTCTACTTGAAATTCCTTGTCGACCTTTGACAAAATTTCACGTTTACATCTGGAGTTAAGCATGTTAGTAGTCATGATAATTGACTTTATGATTAGTCTGCTTCAGTTCATTCGTAAATATGTGATTTAAATTTTGGGCTGTAAGCAACTGACTACTATTTACTGTCACTGCTGAAGACTCTGATATTGCTGGCTGGTAGTTTTTGCCAAAATACAAATAGTAGAGTTGTACATAATCAAATATTTTTCAACTTATTATTCAGTTGTTTCCCTTTGTTGTCCCATCTGCATAACTCAGCACACGTTTTACTGGCTTTGTTAGAATTAGTAAGCCACCTAGTTAAAAGTAAATAAATCCTTTGGCAGTCCTCAAATGTATGAAAGGGCAAAGCGGGAATGTGAATTTTGTTTTGTGGTAATTCTTGGAAATTCCATTGTTTACTTAAGGTTTCCCTCAGCTAGTCCAGTGACAACTGTTTAAATCAATATAATTTACACTGATCATGAACATTAAAATTTTGGTTCAGCAGTTTGAATCATGTTAAGTGATGCTCAACAGCTTTGTGAAGTACTCTACTGTTCCTAGATACACTGTCCCAGTAGAGATTCTACTTTAAAGACCTTGTAGTTGTAGAGGAGAAGTCTGCACCTGGGTGAGATCAGGAAACACTGCCTGGTTTGTTCCAGCACTTGCTGATCCACAGGGGCTGCTTGGTGTTCCTGTGGATTCAGAGCAGTGCCACTCTTTCCTGGTGTGTACCACACTGGTAGCTGCCCAAACCCTGTGATGTGCCATTTGTTTAAAGGCTGTAATATCTGTTTGTACCAGTTTGATAAAACATTTTAAAAACATTTCCGGAGAGCCTCTGCTTCCCTCTCTTGTGCAATGTTGCTGCCTACCCCAGGAGTTTCCAGCAAGCCAGGCCTCTGCACATAGAGTGCCTATGTATATGAAATAAAAGGGGGGAAAAACCCTGAAGAGATCCCTTAAATGTCCTCTTTGGAAAGGCACTGAAATCTGTATCTGCTGTCTCATCATCCACCTTCTCCCTGCTGCAGCGTGCTGGAGGGCATGACCTCACCATGAAAATGAAACACATTCAGCTCAAAGTGACCCGCCCTGGTTTCCTGCCTGCTCCTCTGCTGGGAGCTTTCTCCTCGTGGGTGTGGAGGTCACCCACCCCACGACCCGCAGGATGGGGCAGAACAAGGAGGATCATTCTCCTGCTCCATGGGCTGACTCACGTTTCTCAAAGACCAGGATGCAAAGTGATTTACATTCCTAATGCAGCAAGTCATGTTTCTTGAAACTAGGATGTGGGCTTCTAGCTTGGGAGCAATTTTAAGAAAAGGCCAAATTTGTGCAGCTTCTGAGAAAGGAAGAAGCAGTTCACTGGGGACAGTGTGAGTGCAGATACTGCTCATTCTCAAGTGTCTCGCACAGTGGCTGGAAGCTGACCTGTGACAGGAGTGAGCACAATCTGGCTGTAAAAATCACCCTCTTTGACCAAGTGCTCTGCCAGGAAATGATTGTATTTTAGGGGTCAAATCTGCCCACATGATATAATCAAGTAGCTATGTTTTCTTCTAGATATTCTGGTCCCTTGTTCAGTGCTTATTTTCAGTTGCCAGGTTCTTTGAAAGTGGTCTGTTTGACTTGCAACCCATGTGCCATGTTTGGGGCAGTAGACACTTTTGAATGACAGTAAGGCACATATTTACAGATCTACTGCTTCTCTCCCAAAGAGGAAACACTTTGATATTTAAATACAAATGCAATGAAGAGGTGCCATTTCTCATACATATAGTTTCAGTATCTGTTGTGGACAGAAACATTTTCCTGCCAAAAGTTTCAGCTCCAGTATTATCTGAGTCAACAAAGATCTCTTCGATTTCTCCTTAGAATGGTTTTCTAAGATGCTAAACCAGATCAACATTTTCAGTGATCACATTTTCAGATTTTCAGTAATTTTAAATGTAGCTGCATTCTAGAGTATCCTGTCTCTGCGTTTTTGATCAGAGTCCAATTCTTCACTGAGCAGCCCATAAAAGCTTAATCTGCTCTCTCAGTGCTACCAAATCTTGGTAGTGCAGATCTTCTAATGATTACTTAAATTTATGTGATTGATGAAACTTTCTGCAGTCTTTACAGGCTGGGGATTTTTAACAGAAGTAATGCAACAACAATTTTATTTTGTTTTTATGTGTGCTGACCTCCCTGCCTAATCATTCTTGCTGCAAAATACTCCAGGAGTTATTCAGATCGTTTTCTAAGCACCCTTTTGAGCTGCAAGTCCTTTCCAAAGCTTTAATTGCTCAAGCACAGGTTCTTCGACAAGGTTAAAGCACAAAAATGAGCAAGGTTAATCTTGTTCGAGTGCAGGCATTTTTCTGCATTTCTTACACTTGGTTTCTCTTTTCCAAATAGTGCGTTAAATGAAATGGCAAACTGGGCCCTGAGCTGACAGGAATCTTTCCAGTTTGCCCACAGGCAGTGGATTCTACCCAGCAATAAGTAGCCTGCTGGGAGAAAAAATGTGATTTACTTCCAGAAGCACACTATGATAGTAACATAATTACCGAAATTCACATATTTTGCTGCCTATGTAGCTTATTTCCTTATAAAAAGTTGCATTCTCTTCTTTCCACAAAAATAACTCTTTCAGTATGATGCAAAACACTATAGAAGTTTAATGTATTTATATCATTTCTTTGCCAGCAGCTCACTTACTGCCCAAGAAGCTGTGCTGGAAATCTGATGAAATACCACGGCTTACCTCACGCAGCCCAGCTAACGTGCAACGTGAGAGGCCCTGAAAAACGCAAACCTAGTTGTAAGTCTGTGGGTTAATTCTGGCCTTACTGATTCTACAGCTGTTTGATCTCAGTGGGCAATGACTTCTGTTTCAGTATCCTTACGAACAGCTTGCATGCTGTCTTTTACAGCCCTTACTTAGAAGATGAAGAAAAAGCCATTGGACATATCTTAAAAGACTTCAGACTTATTACAGAAATCTTACAAGCTTCACAGAGGTCTGCCTTTTTCAGATTTGAGCCTGGAAGCTGATCTGTGTAGGTGCTGGGTTAGTAGCATGTTTTTTATGTGTTTTTTCCAAGAAGGAATGATAGGATGCTCCTGGGGGAAAGTTAGGCGAAAGGTAGGATAAATAAGTAAGCTAAGAAAATGAACTCTTACACTGAAAAATCAAGAAATCTTACATTTTTGAATTCTAGTGTAATTTCGTGACAGTTTAGCTGTTTCTTAGTCTAACACAATGTTATCCTTTTTCAAGTCAAAGTTGGTATGTATAGTCATCAGGAAAGGTTTGTCTCTTTTGTAAAGGAGGCAGCACACAAGGGGCCCATGAACAACAAACCAATGTCTGTGCTGCAGCCAACAGGGAAGAGAGGAAATCTGATCTAAGCCACCTCTGCAGCTCCTGTGCCAGCTGCATTGTGCCAGTGGTGACTGTGAAACCTGCAAGCTATACCTCCGACTCTACCTCTGTATTTGCTGTGTAAGTGTCCAATTCCTCTGCATTTGTTCTGGTGTTTTCTACGTACATTTTGGAAATCAAAGGCACTGTGTAGCCTGGTAAGGTATTAGGTGTGCAGGGTCTCTTTATTATCATCTGACTTCATCTATCCAGACAAAATAGGCATTTTTAATTACTTCTTGTGACACAGTAATGATGATTTCTGCATGTCAGTCGCCACTCAGTCTGCCAATAAATCCAAGGTCAGCAAAAGTGGGATGTTAGCTCACAATTATGTGGGACAAATAGTACACCAGTGTTATGAATTTATAAAAGTCATACTTAAACCCAGCTAGCTGAAAAAGTGCAGTCCAGAAACTTATTCCCAATATTTGCTAATGATAACTGACTTCTCTCCATAGTGTAATGCCTGTTGCAGATTTCAGTTTACACAATTGTTGATATCAAAACCATTAGTCTTTTTAGTCTAAAAATATTAGACTAAAAGTCTGAAACTAATTAAGATATAGGTCAAAAGCTGATACTTCATATCTTCATTACGTTGCTGTTTGAACTTACATCATACACAAAGCTTTTTCTATAAAGCCCTTTACTTCTTTATGCATCTGTTAAAAGATTTAGAATGGAAAAGTCCAAGGTGTGTCTTGTGTGGAAAAGCCCAATAATAAATTCCTGCTGCTTCAGCACATTATTTTAACAAATATATTGAGTGGAAAGACTGGCTGAAGATTTAACATGGTACTTAAATTCTTACTACCATTATTTTCTGAACTTTCAAAAAAATGCCATGCAATATGTATGTATGGATTTTGAAATATCTGTTGTTGGTTCAGGTGTTCAAATTAACCTTTCCCTTCAATCAAAGCTTGGCACTTAATCCAAACTTCCAAATGTGAACTAAAAGAGATTTTTCTCTCCTTTTAATAA
>VYXC01000439.1:38022-52394 GCA_013397175.1 Platysteira castanea
CCTGATGTAGTCGGCCATGTCCAGCAGAGGTGGGTTATCAACTCTGGGGGGCTGTCGGGCATGTGCTAGGCTCTCTGTCCCCACTGCTCTGGCTCTTCCTATTGTTGCCTCATCCCTGCTTCCTTCCTGTTCCCACTCGTCTTCTGGCTCCTGGACAGGTCCTTGGACAATAAGCCAGGCCTTCTTAACAANGCCTGCTCCTTCCTTGATTTTGTTGTTCCGTAGATCTTGCTGTTCCACAACCTGCTACCTGGTACAGCCTTGTGCAGTACCTCACTCGTGATGTACTGGGCTGGTCCAGTAGATCCATGGCATAGGCTGTTGCTTCCTGTTTCTCCCTCTCCTGTGCTGCAGATTGTGACGGATGTTGAGGGCAGAGCCCTCACTGTTCTCCGGGCATGGCTCAGCCATCTCTGTCCAGCTGGCGTGTTGAAGACAGGAGGGGCAGGAAAGCTGTAGGCACATCCTGCCGGTCTTTCTGCTGCATTTGCTTCATCTGGGCTTTGTTCCCAATNACCTCAGTCCTGATGTAGTCGGCCATGTCCAGCAGAGGCAGATCATGGACTGTGGGGGGGTGTGAGGCATGTGCTGGGCTCTCTGCCCTCTCTGCTCTGACTGTTGCTTCTGTCACCTTATCCCTGCTTCCTTCCTGCTCCTGCTCTTCTTCTGGGTCCTCAACAGGTCCCTGGATCATAAGCCAGGCCCTCTTAACCACCTCAGTTCTGATGTAATCAGCTGCATCCAGCAGTAGCGGAACATCGGTTCTGGGGCTGTGCAGGGCAACTTCCAGATTCTCTGCCCCTTCTGCTGTGGCTGCATCTCCTGTCACCTTGTCCCTGCTTTTTTCCCAGCCCCACATTTCTCTTGGTGGCTTTTCAAGTACAGTCTTGCCCAGGCCCTCAGCCCTCATGGACTGGTCTGTGTCCAGCTGAGCTGGTCCATCGGCTGTGGGGCTGTGTGGAGCAGGTGCCTGGTTCTCTGCCCCTGCTGCTGTTGCTGCCTCCATGGGGACAGAAGAAGCTGGTGGCTCTGCCTCCTTATGTTTGAGAGATGTGTGGCACTCCTCTTCCTTAGGAACTACAAGTGGGACAGAATCAGCCAGCTGGGCACCTGCTGGACGCACTGGGGCAGGAGGTGCTCTTGGCAGTTTGTCAGCTGCCTCTCCAGCAGCCTCTCTGCCCACACTGCTGGGGCAGCTGGGACCCTCCCTAGGACCAGTGTGTTTGTTGTCTTCCAGGCCCAAGGAACTGACCCAGTGATAGGCAGAAGGTAACTCAGTGGCATCTGCCCCTTGAGACAGCTCTGTAACTATTCTGTCTTCCCGTTTCTCTGACAGCTCAGTGTCAATGGCATCTTCCCATTCCTCCTCCTCTGAGAGCTCTGTGTCCATGGCATCTGCCCACTCCTCTTCCTCAGACAGCTCTTCATCAGTGGCATCTTCACACTCTTGTTCCCTGGTCAAGGCCACTGGCTCAATAGTTGGAGTTTGGGGTCCCAGTTGCTCCAGTATCACCTGCTTATTCATGATACCTTTTGTGAACCTCCCTATCACCTGTGGCTGCTGTGGTGTGCTGCAGCCAGCCGCCCGTGAGAGGCTCATGCCCCTGAACTATCCCATCTCAGGCTGTCCCATTCCATCCTTGGCACTCACCTGCCTAGGTGTGTCATCGAGCCCCCTGGAGCGCCTCAAGGAGGAACCTTGTCCTTGGCTCTCCGGCTGCTGGAGCTCCCTGTCCTCCAGGCCATCCAGCTGCTGTGGCAGGGTGGCTTTCCAGAGTGGGGCCTCTCTGCACACGCTGCGGGCCAGGCAGCTCCCACCCAGCTCCTCTGAAGGCCTCCTCTTGAATGACACGATGACCTCCTTCACAAAAGGCCCGTGCTTCTTGTGCCCCCACAGCCACGTAGCGCTGCGGTAGCACTCAATGCACACTGACAGCCCTGCTGGCTCCTGCTGGTAGCCTGTCCCTACATCTGCATCCCTGCTCAGTGAAGCTGACATAGCTATGCCATGTGCCTGTGCAGGCCACGCTGCCAGCTGCTGCTCCCTCTCTATGGTTGGCTTTGGCATCCTCTGCCACAGACCTGTCAGCATTGCCCTGGGCAGCTGCTGCTTCCTGAGGGAGGTGCTCTCCTAGGGCACCGCATCACAAATGGCTGCTGTCACACCAGGTCACTGTCACAAAGGGCCTCGAGGCATCACCCTCGAGGGCAGCGCAGATCCCTGTGATGCTGGCTGGGTCCTGTGAACTGCCACTGCCTGGGCCATGGAACAAGGGAAGGCAAAAGGGGGAAGCCAGGTGGTTGCTTTCCCTGCCTGAGAGCCCAGGCTGGGTTGTGGCCACCAGAGAGCCAGGGAAGGTCAAGCTCCAGATCTTTGCCATTGGCTACTGTTGGCAGGTCTGGGCAGGGCAGGACATCTGAGAAGGAAAAGTTAGTTCAGAGACTGTAACTTTCAGTATTTGAAATCTTATATGATGATTAGAGAAAGAGATGAAGTTGGGAACTGAGCCTTTGAGGAGCCCTAGTGTGCCCTCGTTGGACTCGATATTGCATTGGGCTGAACTTGGTGCTCTGCGATGTTTACCAGAGAAGTGCAGTATCCCAAAAAGCAGGTTTTTTGTAGGACTCTCTGGCCCTGGCAGGGTACAAGTTTCCCATTCTTTTTGAAATGGTTCAATTTACCAATATTGGCATGAGTTCAAAGAGATTTTGTCTCATGACATCACAAACATGGCCAGTCTTACATTTCTCGTAGACACAAAGTTCTGTCACTGAACAGGAAAAATAGTTGGAAGCTTCTCCTTGTTAGCAAATCTCTGATGAGAGGCAGCGCAGGTGATTACAGGAGATCACACAAAGCAAGGATCTCGATGACAACCAGACTACCAAGAGTAGTTACTGCCTCATACAGGATGACTTTATCGGATGCTCCTAAAATGCCACAGGCAGTTGGTGAGATTTGTAAGCCAACAGTCTGCCATGGAAAAAATACACAGATGTGCACAACTACATGGCTTCCTGAAAAATGTGTTTTGCCCAGCTCCTGCTTTTTCCTTGTCTTGGCTTGAGGGCTACAAAGACAGATGCTGCCTTTTCATCCTGAGGAAGCTGCTTGCATACCACAGTCGTCTGATGCAGCCTTTTGGAGTTGTGCCTTGCATGCAAAATGTTGGATGGGCTTTATTTCACCTCAGGCACATAGAACCCAAAGGTGTCATCAGGCCATCTTTGCCAGTTCTGTTGTCACTTGCGTTTTTCATGGAGACTCCTCCTGACATTTGGATAGTCCAGCAGACAGACGTGGCAGCTGTGGTACCATTCCTCTAACATTCCCTTCAGTCACTGCACATTGGCAGTGAGCCTTATGACCTTAAATCAGGAAGGTTCAGAAAACACTCAGCTGCATCAGAAAAATCCAGTTATCTTTGAAGTATGTTTTCAAAGCCTTTCTTTATCTTGCGGCACTCCCAAATCTCTGTTTACAAAACCCTGGCCCAATTTTCATTGCACACTCCTGTGCGTGTTAATGGAATCATACAAGTGTCGAAGAAGTCAGAAGTTTCCCCTTCAAGTGTTCTGTTCCTAATCTCAACCTGAAGCAGAAGCAGCAATGCAATTTTAAACCATTGAACTTTCCTTTTTAAAGACTTCTACTTTTTACAGTAGGAAGAGGGTGATCACCTCACCAAGAGGGACACAGACAAGGCAGGTGTGTTTACTGCAGTCTTTGCCTCTGTCTTGCACATGGATGATGGACCAAGAGGGTCTCAGTGGCCTGAGCTGCAGGACCATGACTGCAAGAATGATCAAATCTCTGCTGACTCTGAACATGTGTGGGATCTGCTGCTCCACCTGGATCCTTACAAATCGGTTGAGGGATTAATCTGAGAATGCTCAGAGAGCTGGCTGATGTCACTGCAAAGCCTCTCTGGGTGATTTTTGAGTGGTCTTGGGAATCCAGAGAGGTCCTGATTTTCAAGAAGGGTGAGAAGGAGGAGCCTGGAAACTGCAGGCCTGTCAGTCTCACTGCAGTGCCTGGTAAAATCACAGAGGAGATTCTTCTGCGAGGTATTGAAAAACACTTGGAGGGCATTGCAGACATTGGTCACAGCCAGCAAGACTTCATTGGGGAAACTCCTGCTTATCAAATCTGATTTCCTTTCATGACCAGGTAGCCCACCTACCCGATCAAGGGAAGCCAGTGGATGTTATTTTTATCTTTTTGCATTTCAGCAAAGCTTTTGATACTGTCTGTCACAGGATCCTGGACAACATGCCCATCTCACAGCTGGATAAACACATCATGTGATGGGTGAGCAGTTGGCTCGTAGGTGGGGCACAAAGGGTTACAGTGACTGGGGTGACATCAGATTGGTGACCTGTCACCAGTGGGGTTCCACAGGGCTGCATCCTTGGCCCTGTGTTCCTCAACATCTTCATATATCACTTGTACTTAAGACTGGAAGGGATGCTAATTAAGTTCACTAATGACACAAATTTTGGAAGAGCTGGTGATTCCCTCAAAGGCAGAGATGTCCTGGAAAGACACTTTGACAAGTGAGAGAGATGGGCAATCACCAACTATATGAAGCTCAACAAAGATTGGTGCCAGATTCTGCACCTGGGGTGAGGCACCCCGGTTGTGTGTATAGACTGGGAAGGAGATACTGGAAAGCAGCGCCATAGAAAGGGGCTCTGGGTTGATGGCAAATTGAACATGAGTCAGCAGTGCCCTGGCAGCCAGGAGGGGCAACCCTGTCCTGAGGGCATCAGCACCGCATCGCCAGCCAGGCAAGAGAGGGGATTGTCCTGCTCTGCTCTGTGCTGGAGTGGTCTCACCTCAAGTGCTGAGGGCAGTTTTGGGTGCCACAGTGTTAGAAAGGCATTAAACTATTAAAGAACATCCAAATGATGGCCATGAGGATGGTGAAGGGTCAGGAGGGGAAGCTATGTGAGGAGTGGCTGAGGTCACTGGGTCAGTTCAGTCTGGAGGAGACTGGGGAGACATCATTGCAGTTACAACTTCCTCACGAGGGGAAGCAGAGGGGCAGAGACTGAGGAGCAGCTGGGGGAGCTGGGGTTGTTTAACCTGGAGAAGAGGAGGCTCAGGGGAGACCTTTTTACACTCTGCAACTCCCTGAAAGGAGGCTGTAGCCAGGTGGGCGTCTCTTCTCCCAGGCAACCAGCAACACCACAACACAGTGTTAAGCTGTGCCAGGGGAAGTTCAGGTTGGACATTAGGAAGAATTTCTTCATGGAAAGGGTGACTGGGCATTGGAATGGGCTTCCCAGGGAGATGGTGGAGTCACTACCCATGAAGACATTTATCAAAAGACTGGATGTGGCACTCAGTGCCATTGTCTGGTTGACACGGTGGTGATGGGTCGCAGGTTGGACTTGATGATCTCAGAGGTCTTTTCCAACCTGATTGATTCTGTGATTCTGTCATCTTTTCTTTGTGGTGACCACTGACAGAACCCAACAGAATAGCCTGAAGTTGTGTTAGGTTGGATTTTAGGATAAGGTTCTTCACCTAGACGGTGGCTGGGCACTGGAACAGGCTCCCCAGGGACGTGGTCACAGCACAAAGTCTGACAGAGTTTTGGAAGTGTTTGCACAACACTCTCAGGCACATGGTGTGACTCTTGGGGTGGTCCAGTGAGCTGCACTTTATGATCCTTGTGGGTCCCTTCCAACTCAGCATATGTGATTCTGTGATTTCCCTCCTCTTAGAAGGATTTTATTTCTTTACTCATGGGTGTAAAAAAAAAAAAATAAAAAAAATCTGCTGTTCTCAAATGGTTCCCAGTGTAAATTTCGCTCTTAAAAGTTGTGAGTGCACCAAAGAATGAGAGCTAAACAACTTTTTGCAAAATCTTGATCAGATTTTTGAGAATATTGAAAAGCCTGAAATTCCACATATTCTACAGTTTGTGTCTTGTAACAGCAGCCAGCAGAACTTTGATGTAGCATTTTTGTCCAGTAGAGTGTTTTGCCCAGTTAATAAAATTGTGGAATTAAAATATTTGTTTTGCAAAAGGTCTGAGGTAATGAGATTTTGAGGAAAATGAAAAAACAAATGAAAATACAAGTTTTTTCCAGTGGAGTTCTCAGAATGTCTTGATTAGAAATATTAAAAATCATCTTACATTGAAAATAAAAATTAAACTTTATACACTACTCATACATAAAATTTTGACCAGCTTGCAATCCAGAAATGCGTGGGGTTTTTTTCCCCAAAATAGTTAATTTTGCTTTGAAACAGTCAATATGAAATGTTTGCATGATTCATTGTGAAAATCTGGTCTTGTGTTAAAATTTGTAATTAAATTTAAAAATGTTCCTTGTTCATTTTACTAGTCAGCTTCCAGATGGTGACAGTTCAAGCCAAACTTCTGTAGATTTTCTACATATTTACCTCAGATTTTACCTTCCTTTTTTTTATAGCTTACAGAAGTCTTCCATTGCAACTTAATCAGAAAATACAGAGCTGAGAGAGAGGTGAGTGTTGTGCTAGCCCCAGGCAGTATCACTTGCCCACAGATGCTCCTCTGACCTAGACTCGTTAACCCAGCTTTGCCTGTGCTCAAATTTAGGGAGAACAGGCTCTGCCCTCCTGCTTTGCATTTACATTTCATATATTTGAAGGCAATTGTCATGTTTCAGCTGGTCTTCCTTTCCTCTGGACAAACAACCTCTTTTTCCCTTCTTTGTGTGCTCAGTTACCCTTACCTATTGGAATTCCTTAGGGCCACCCCTCCTCCCAGCCAGCAGCTATGTAGTAACAGTAATGTTTTATACTCTGCTGGCCAAATCACTGATAAAAATATCAAATCAGTCCCCATTTAGGGAAAATTGACCAGAATTCCTGTTTGATTTCTCCTTGCAGTGAAAAACTGGAATGTACCTTTTCTGGTTTCTACCTGTTTAGCACCCACTTAATTGTTGATCCATCTAGAAAATGTTTCTTTGATTAACTTCTGAGAAAGCCTAGTAAGAGTTTGTGTAAATCAATATAAATGGCATTTCTAGCTTCTCTTCATCCAGTGCCTGTTTTTGCCACAAAGAAAACTGGAGTGGTTTAATGTCATTTATTTTCAACAGTTCCATGTGTCCTTTAATTTATTGCCTTCTTACCTTGGGGACAGTTGTTTGTTTGTCCTTGTATTTTTTAGTAACTGGAATGAATCTGATTGGGTTCTTTTTTTCTCCCCTTCTTCTCTTTTTTCCATTTCCCTCTCTGCTAAAATACTGCATTTCTGCTTGTTGCAGCTTTTGGAAATACTTTTCTGTCCATCAGGCATTTTTTTCATGCCACAACTGTTAGCAGCTCTGCAGCTGAACCACCTTGCTACCTCACGTGAATTTCACCACATCAGTGCATTTAAAAATCATGTATTTAATCCTTACCCTAACCAAAAACCAACTCTAAACCCCCTGATGCACTAATAATGAGTTGGGTCACTGGGCCACAGAGGCCCTGTTCTGCCAGCTCTGGTTTGACCTCTGCCTGTAGGGTCAATGACTTGGTGACTTGTATGGCCCTTCATTCCTTCTCATTAGTAGGTCTACTGTCATCATGTCTTTCATAAATGCCTGTAGCTTTGGTGAAAAGAGCATTGTATTCTCTGGATGTCTCTGTACATCATATTCCAGTTACGAGCTCAAGCAGACTGCGGATTATTTTTTCCCCAAATCCAATGAAGATCCAAAAAACCCTCCAGAAACACTGTATTTTCCCTCTAAATAATACCTGTAAAATACTTTGAAGTGTTTTAGCCATTGCTATCGTATGTATGTAAACACAGCAAAAATTAGAATCGGGTTGCATCTTCAGCAAAGATCTAAGGCCCCCTGCTACTTGAAGGGTATCTTTGGTGAAAATCTTGGGTGCTGGAATGGAGAGGGTCTGAGTGATGTGAAATACTTCCTCAAGCTCTTGTTCTTAGGCAGACCATCGCAAGGCTTCTCAGAGTTGTGAGCTGGCGATAGATTTTTTTGCATAAACATTATTTTTCTAGGCCATTTCTGCAAGGCCTCTGCAGGACTTGCTGGCTGCAGTGAGTGAAGGGGGTATGCTGAGAGCATGGAAGATAAGCAGACTTAGCAAGTGCAGGGACAGGAAGCTGTACTTCCTCCAAACCATTCTCAGCACTGTTTCTAAGCTGTTTACTTCCTATTTTGATACCTAGAGCAACAAGAGACAAGGTTTCCAAGCAGACTTCAATTGGCCTTGGGCACTGTTTAGCCTCACTTCCTTTCAGGAAGCAATTGTGATAAGGTCTGGGACTTTGTTCTGGGAGGTTTTTCCGTCCATAATGTTGGGAACACAGAACTCCAGTTTTTCTGCTGGCTTATAAAATTTTTTGTGGCATCTTAGCTATTTTAAAGAGGTGTTTGTGTGCTAAACAATGAGGTTTCAGTAAGTGCAGAATGGGTTATTTCTAACCTAAATGATTCTGTGATTCTTTGTATTCTATCTGTCAGTCTGTGTATTTTCTGCTAACAGCATCAGCTTACTGCTGCTGGCACTCAAATACACATTTTTCTGGGGTCCAGCTCTTTCTGGTGTTCCAGCTGACCTGAAGACTCCTGATCTCTTCAGTAGGAAAAGTGCTTTAAGCTCTGCTTGTGACTCTTTCTGTCCCTCTGTGCAAGTGGCCTTTATATACGACCTTAAGAGTGACTTCTTGAGTTACAAAATCCTTCCCAGCAAAACCAAAAGATGAAAGAAGGCTTGGGTGCATGCCAGCAAAAGTCATTGGTAGTTGTTTTGAGTGGGCTGTCTATCCAGCTACTTCTGCAACAAGACCCTAAACAAAAAAAGCAGTCCCCAGTGAGTAGTAAAGAAAAAGGCAGGGATGAATACACAATACAGAAATACACAGGACATACTCCTCACAGCATCCTGCTCTGGTGCTTTAGCCAGTACAGGAAATTATCATATTTAAGGGTAAGGTGATACCCTGTATTTATCATGTTCAATTCTTGACTGTGTTTAAAACCAACTCTTGTTGTCCCTGACAGTTCTAGTCCTGCTTCAACTCCAACTGAACTTTGGCCCAATGAATTTTACCATGTCACCTGACCTGGTGTATGTCCACTGGGCATACATCTACCTTTTTTTTGCTTTATTTCTAACAGAAAATCCCTGTTTAGCCAAGCTGGCCTTCTGCCTCATCTGCTTGACTTCCAACACTTAGGAATTGCCTGCTCCTGTGCCCTTAGGAGGTGATGCTTAAAAAGTGACCAGCACTGATGGACCCCAGCCTCTGCACAAGCATTTTCCCAGCGGACTCTATTTACTAGTTCTCCTCATGTCCAGGGCTGAAGATTTGCTGTCACTTCTCCTCCTCTTAACATAGGTTCTAAATTTGAACTATTTCTGCTAAACAAAAACCATATAAATATATCACTGAATAGCTTGGATTGGAAGGGACCTTAAAGATAATCTATTTCCACTCTCCTGCCATGGGCAGAGACATCTTCCACTAAACCAGGTTGTCCAAAGCCCTATCCAACCTGGCCTTGAACACTTCCAGTGGTGGGACATCCACAATGTCTCTGGGCAACCACCACTCTATATTAAAGTCTTAGTGCCTCACCACTCTATGTTAAAGAAATCGTCAGTGTTGAACTCTGTAAGGGACAGTGTATATATATGCAAGACTTACTGTAACTTAAAGGCAAAACATGGATAATATTTCAGTCAGTAGGACTAAAAGCTTTCAGAAATGCAGATTAAATTCAAGTATCTGGGGGCAAACAGGAATCATGTGGGGTTCTGGACCTTCAGAGGTGATCTTCAGAATGATGAAGAGGAACTTCCACACCAGACATCCTCCCACAGCACAATGTGTCAAGAAAAGTGAGGCCTCAGCATTAAAAGATTAAGAGATACAATTCCACTATGATTTTGGAAGAGAACAGAAGCAATCCAAACCATCGTGAGGAACTGCTCTTAAGAGCTCACTCAACTTTTCCACAGTAGAGTAGAAAGACATGAGCCTATGGCAGGGAATTAAAGGAATGCTAAGTAATAACTGGGACTCAGTATAAATAATGAGGGAGTGTAAAGAATGTGTATAACTGGAAGGTATAACCATAGAAGATTAAAAAAAACCCAACCAAACAAACTAAAAAGAAAATAAAAACCAATACAAATTTTGCAGGGAGTACATTCTTGGCACCATCCTCTAGAGGGAAATTTAGAAAAGAAAAAACATTAGATAATGAGGATGGTAGGAAGATAAAGGAGAATGTAGGTATTGAAAATAAACTCAAAAAACTTTCAGGGATATGAGCTAAAAAATGTACACAGGAGCATCAGGAAGAAGGAAAGATTCAGAGTCAAATGACTGTGGTTTCTCCTTCCTCTGGAGAATTATACAGCATCCTCCTGATTCCAAGTGGGCCTTGCATCAAAAATGTCAATAGGAGAGACTGTTTTAATCTTGTGCTCTATAGGCAGCTAAGCATTTTCTTACTGGGACAATACTGGCAAGGACAGGTTCCCTGATCGGTTTTGAACCAAAATGGAATTTGTAATTTCATTCTAGAACTGCTAGGTTAGAAATAATCTCTTATAAAGGTGTGTGAAACATGTATTTGGCCTTTGCAAAGAGGGTAAAGGGAAGTACATTAGAAGTCCTCCTTTCCTTAAGTATGTCACAAGGACAGGATGGATGCAGTTCATCTGCTTTCATTCATGTGGCAATTTTCTGAACAGGAGCTGGACAGAGTGTGTGCATTGTCTCAGTGACTGCCTGCAGAGAATTCAGAGAGTCCGAAGTGCCTCTATGTATAACACAGTGCACTGAGTCTGGGTGCCTGAGGAATATATTTTCTTACAAAATGTGCGTGCTTGAAATTCAGCTTTTCTGTGGCTAGCGACAGTGAAGACGGTGGAGCACGGCTGTGTGCTGCCATGGGTGTCCAGTCTAGCCACCACTCCACATTCATAGGTTAAACCACATTCATAGGTAACCTGTCACTTCAGTGGGAGTAGTTCTGTACCATTTAATGTCACATAGCTACACAACAGGTATAAAACCCAGTACATACATTACCTTTATGAAAAAAAAGCATATTTGCAATGTTTTGGCAAAATATTCTCTTTGGCACAAATACTGTCAGATTGCAAAAGTGTTTAGAAGCTGCAGGTTGGAGATAAACACCAACTGGGATTTCAAGGGTGATGATGTTGGCCAGATGCCTAAAACCCAGCTGGCTTCTGTACTTAACTACCTCTGCTCTATGGGCCACAGAGCTTTTAAAGATCCATACACACAGTAGGAAAGAGTTTCCTGAGTGTACATGCTGCAGTTCAAACTACATCAGTACCCGAGCAGAATTTGCAGCATCACACAGGTGCAGTTGAGAGAAAGATACATAAAATACATGCAGAAAGAATTTGCGCAGAGTTCAGGTCCATGCCTGTAGATTCTGTGACTTGCTAATTAGTGGCTACGCTCTGCTAGAAATTTACATTAGAAATGCAAAAGCCTAGGTAGGACCTGAAAAGAGCAAGATCTATAAGGTGTAGAGAGCAATTGCAAAAACAGACTGAGACTCATCATTTGATTTTGATGACAGGAAGAGATCCTCATGCAGAAAATGATTCCAAACAAACAGCCAGGTTGCAATTGGCTAATTTCTACTGTGATTTTCTATTTACAGCTAAACCTCAACTTGCTATTACCAGGATTCTGGTCCAAGTACTCAAAACAAATTCCACCTCTTCCTGCACAATATTTGTGGAAAGCTTAATGGCAATCAATTCTGCCATCAGTTGTGTCCTGCAATGGGTGTGCGGGCACAGGGCTCTGCACCATGGAGAGCCTCTGCTTGGACACCACCATGTGCTGCCTTCTTAATTTTGCTTGTTGCCAGTCCATCATGGGCCACCCCATGTCTCAAAAGAAAGACTTCCTTTGGCTTGTTTTCTATTTGTTTACAGTTTGCTGTTATCATAGATTACCTCAATGGATGAAAAAATGGGTCTTGCTTTCAAAGGTTGTGTTGGGAAGTTGTCGTAGGAAGTACTACAGGCCTTGGTGTCCTGCGAGATCACTACACTGAAGTGACTGCCTTCTCTTTGATGGGCAATTTGCTTTAACACCTAACCTTTTTAAAAGAAAAGAAACTTGGGAATCCTAGTTATATCCTCCTGGTTAGGAAAAAAAGACATTTTACCAGGGAAGCAACTTGTTATGACCTTAGGTAAAATGCCAACTGCAATAAAAAGTATTTTCAAGTGTTATTTATATACTAAGATCTAAAGAAACACTAAAAAAGTGTCTGTCTGTGTTGGCAAAAAATCTATATAAACTTTATGTTCTCAGAGATAATGAGGCAAAATGTAGCTTGTTCCTTTCAGAGTAATGGCATGATTTTATGGTCACTAAATGCTCAGTGGAATTTTTTTTGAGTAATCATGATAATCTTGGGCTTTAAAATCAGACCTGATTGTACTCTAGAGGTTTTTCTAGTTTCTCTCTGATGGATTGTAATGAGCAAGTTTACAACTCAGCTGGTTCCTGTTTCCCAGGAGAGCAAGTAGCAGAGAAGCCCCGCAGACAGACATGGACAAATTAGAGGGCTGTGCAATCAACCACCACGTGGAGTTTAAAAAGGGAAAGTGCAGGATTCTGAACCTGAGATGGGGAAACCTTGTCTGTGTGCACGGACTGGGGAAGGAGATGCTGGAAAGAAGTGCCACAGAAAGTGACCTGGGGTTCTGTTTGATGGCAAGTTGAACATGAGTCAGCAGTGCCCCGGCAGCCAGGAGGGCCAACCCTGTCCCTCCTGGGGGACATCAGCCACAGCATTGACAGCCAGGCAAGGGAGGGGATTGTCCTGCTCTGCTCTGGGCTGGGGCAGCCTCACCTCGAGTGCTGGGGGCAGTTTTGGGTGCCACAGTGTAAGAAAGGCATTAAACCATTAGAGAGTGTCCAAAAGAGGACAACAAGGATGGTGAAGGGTCTGGAGGGGTGTAAGGAGTGGCTGAGACTGAGGGGACACCTCACTGCAGTAACAACTCCCTCACAAGGGGAAGTGTAGGGGCAGACACTGATCTCTTCTCTGTGGTGACAGTGACAGGACCTGAGGGAATGGCCTGGAGTTGTGTCACGGGAGGTTTAGGTTGGGTATCAGGAAAAGGTTCTTCACCCAGAGGGTGGCTGGGCACTGGAATGGGCTCCCCTGGGAAATGGTCACAGCACCAGCTTGACAGAGCTCAAGAAGTGTTTGGACAATGCTCTCAGTCACACGTTGTGATTTTAGCAGTGTGCGGTGGAGGGTCAGGACTCAAACTTTATGATTCTTGTGGTCCCTTCCAACTCAGCATATTCTATGATTCTATAAATTAAATTAAATTATCCCAGTTCTCAGAAAGAGTCTGTTTGGTTTAGCCTGGGAAAACAGTTCCTCTCTTCAGGCACAAGGGTAAGTTTTGCAAATGTGATGTAAGTAAAGTGAAGTACTATGGAGCAAAGTTTTCTATATAATGAGATGAAAAGAAGATGTTGACAAAATGCGTCTTGTAATGTGACTGTCAGTCAGTGCTCTGAAATAAGTCAAGCCATTATTGTTGTGGGGGAAGGGTTAAAAGAAGGTTCTCTTGTTCTGGTTTGAGTTATTCCCCTTAGTGCTGTATAAATCTGTTTTCACTGTTATAAGTTGTTACATTGTGCCACAGTTACCCTTCCCCTTGAATTCTGTTCCTCCCCTTTGGTTGGCCAAGACCCTTCCCCCGCCTTCCAGGCAGAGACTCCTTATCCCTCTCCTCCCTCTCTCCCGCCCCTTGGACAGAGAGTCCCTATCAATCCCACCAAGGCACACCTTTCCCACTAGAAAGTTCTCCCCTGTTTGGTGTGCCATTGGGTCCTGCCCCCTAATCCCTCCTCTATGTCCTCCTCACTGGTTACTACAATGTCAGTCCTCCCTGAATCCTCCCCTGTACCCTTTTCCCGTTGGTTCCTGAGCTAGCCCTTCGCCTGTATAAGAACCCCTGCAAGACCCTGAGACCCCGTCTTTCGCCCGTGGACCCTTTGGAGAATAAAACCCCTGAAATGCACTCGAGAGACCCCTTCAACCTCTTTACTCCTGCAGATGCACTGCGCCACCGGGTAGCAGCTTGCCACCTCCAGAAGGACACTGTGAAGTCCACTGTGCTGCTCTGTCCACCGGGATGCCTGCGGCTGGATGTGGTGGGCCTTGGGGAAAGCCTATCTCTGCGTCAGTTATGGCTGAGTAGCAAAGGTTGTGTGCTCACAGTGCCTCTTGTTACCCTCACAAGGAGTTGAGAAGATGAAATGAGACTTTCTTTAAAGGCTTCTGGGTTTTCACTGCTGAGAGGGACCAATCTGATT
>VYXC01000461.1:0-13250 GCA_013397175.1 Platysteira castanea
ACCGCAAAGGGAAGTGTAGTACGTCGCCGGCCGCTGCAGCCTCGGTGAGACGGCGACGCACGGTGGGGCGATTCGGGATGCCTGGAGAACGGTCGGTCAAAGAGTCTTCGGAGCCGGGAAAGGACCGCTCCAACGCTGCAAAAGCGGCTANACAGCGGTTTATTCCTCAAACTCAGCCAGGAGGGTCTGAGCCACAGATCATTTCGTGCAACAGAATATAAAGGGGGGAGGATACAATGGGTGGAGAATGGGAACAACCAATAGGTGAAGGGTACAGGTGGGGTTAAGGGAGGGGACACATTAGCATAAAACCAATGAATAAATACATAAATGATTGTCACAAATAACAGCAAATGGCACGTCGAGCTGAGTGGAACTCTCTAGAAGAAGGGGCAAGGGCAGAGGGTGATGGACAAGGCCCAAGGGCCGGGTTTAGGGGATTGACAGGGAAGGGTCTGGAACAAAGGGAGGGGTTTGGGTGATGGGCAGGTGCTCGAGGGTAGGGCTTGAACTTATTAGGGAAGTGGGAGGGGGGAGGGGGAGAGGGGACAAACCACTTTTAATTTTTTAAAGAAATGGGGGGGTAGGGAGAAACCATTATACAAAGAACTAAACAAACATACAGAGAACGAAAAATGCGCACCCCAACAGGAGAGAACCTGGGCTGAGCTTTGAAGAGTGAAGTGTCTCCTTGAGTATCAGCCACATTTTTTGTGGTTGTTTATTCTAAAGCCTACAAATAACAGAGATTAGAAGTAGGGCAGTGGAAAGTTTTTGACTGAATCCTCTTGAGCTGCATCAGCCATATCGTTTGGGATAGGATTGTTGAAGCAAAACTACAGAAGCAGTTCTTAGCAGACTTAATGATGACTTTAGGTTGCACAGAGTGTGACAACTCTGTACGAAAAAAAAGTGTTTTCCTACAAGTATGTTTAAGAAAAACTGAGCATGGTTTAAGGACATGTCTGCACAAGTTTTACAAATGCATTTTAAAGGTGGCTGAAAAAATGAGTTTTTTTAAAATCAAAATCCTTGCTAATCTATGGTATGGACTAAATTGGAAGTCTGCTTTACAAAATCATGTTCTTAATGGAGACAAAGAGATTGCTGTGGAACAGAAGCAATAGAAAATAGAAAAAGACCCTGGGATCAATGTAAACAGCTTGTCTACAATGCACAAGTAATTGTCAAAAACAGACAGCTCAGGAAGACTCAGTGAGTTTGTACACTACTCTGTGATATAAAATCTTTACAAAAATCTGTACCAAATTTAAGATACAGTAATCAGGTGATGGAATAAGTGTCACTTCACTCCATAAAATGTCCTTATTCTGTGCCTTCTGTCTGGTCCTTGAGAAATCTAAAATAAGCATTTTCTCTCATGAATTCTGAACATTACTCTGGACATAAAAGAAAAAATTAATGCAGTCAGTTTCTAAACTGATCTTTAGATGATTAAAGCTTTAGCTTTTTAGTGAACAGTTTCAAAATGAATAGGTGGTGGAAACTACTTCTTCCTCCAAATTCTCCAGTACTTAAATTTTAGGCTTCAGTTAAATCTTGTGGGGCTAAGCATTATAGAAGAATGCACTCAATGATGCATACTCCTAATTAAAGGAATAATGAGATGTAACACCTAACTCCTATGATACCCTGATAATTTCCACTGCTGTTTAATGCTGTTTAATCTTTTTATCCGACATATCCCAAGAAACTGTAACAATATTGGTCAGCTGCCCTGTGCCTGGAGGACAAATGGCAGAGAATCCTTTTAGTCTTCTTCCCACCAACCCAAATGGTTTTTTCAGCATGATGAGACAAACTGTAGCCAGCCCTCAGCTAAATATGAATTAGCCACAACTGTAGTAAGTCTTCTCTGGAGCCTTCCCATAAATTAACATATTTCTTTGTAGCTCAGGATGCATGAAAAGGTATTCTTTCAGGGGGTATAGGTGCTGACTCTAATCCTTCAGCATTTGGGTGGGATCTTTTCCATGATGAATAGAGTAGGTGGTGGTGGGTAATTCCCAAATTATTAAAGAATAATAATTTATTGACTAGGTGAGTCCTGCTAGGACTCAGCCATGTCTGGAAATGTTTTAACCTGAGTTTTCACAGGCACCACTTAAAATTAGGGAAACAAAATCTGCAGTTCCTTTCCAGCATAAATTTCTTAAAATGCTGTCTTTCTGGAGGAAGCATTGAACTGGGAGTACCTTCACAAATATTTCCCTGAAGAAAACTTTCTTCCCTTTTGAGGTTAACCACTAATTATTTTTCTGTTATCTTGCTTGTGGACCAGTGTCAGGCATTCTGTAAAATCATGTCTGCTTCCAAATGAAGGGTTTCCTCTAGGGTGGTTTACTAACCAGTTAGTTAATACCCTTTCAAGAATTATATTGTGAGATACTTAGAATTTCATTAAAAATTGTGCTCAACTACCTTGGATATAATTTATTGTGACTAGCCCTCACATATATTTAAAGCTTACCATTATTACTATGCTTTCCAAAATTTTTCTTTCCTCTGAGGAAATTTCAGGGCTGTTGAAGTATTGGGAAAATTCCTCTCTATGTGAGTGTGAAATAAATGAGATCATGGCAACTGCTACTATGTAGTGGTAGCAGAAGGTAGAGGAAAGATGCTACATTGGAGTTGTTCAAAAATGAATGTAATCAGCATTAAACGACCTCCTTCAATGTAATGAGCAAGGCAGCAAACCAAGACTCCACCTCATATTGTCTGCAGTGCTGCTCCAAACCACACACTCCATGAGACAAGTGTTCAATCACAGTCTCTGAGAATACACTTCATTTGAAACTTTTTCTTGGTCATGTATCTAATTTCATCTCCACATTTTTCAATTTATATGTCTTTGCTGATTCTTCTAAATACCAAATAAGACCTTAAAAAACTCCACTTTCATATATATTTTTAATTTTTTTAGACATTTCCTCTAAGCTTTCTTTCCCATATTCTCAGTTCTCTCCAGTCTTAAGTTATTATATTTTAAAATAAGAATCTGAAAAATCCTCATAAACTCACAACAGCATAATCTTTCATCCCAGAGAAAAATTGTGAATGCTGACTTCAATTTATTAAGTAGAACTTCTGCTCTAAAAACTGGTCAGAGAAAATAAGAGGGCAGAATGCAACATATTTAAATATATTTAAATACAAACATTTAAACAAATTTGAATGTAATAGGATCTATATAATTATTTCCACGGTTGTTTGTATAAATATTGAACTTCAGCCTTTTTCAAACTTTTTGAGAATATTTGCTCTCCTGTGAGGATTATATACTGTTGATAGAATTCTTTTATGAAAGTACTTCTACTGGAACTATTCAACTGAGTCCTTTTTCCCCCTGCAGACTGAAGTTTTTTGGAAGGATACGGAACTGACCTTCAAGATTAAACGAGAGATAATAAATAATTAGTAGTAATTATCATAATAAAATTTGTTTCCAATGCCTTTTAGTTCTTCCCCTGCCAAATTCTTGAGACATCATCCTAGAAGACAAATCTTTTTAACCAGCATATTTAGCTATAAACTTGATGAGGCCTTCAATTCCAGCAAAATAAATGTTTTAACTATTCAACCACATTGTTCCCAAAGTGCTATTTATTATGACTTACTTACTTCTAGTGTTTCCTATTCCACACTTTTCTTTTGAAATTACCTAATCATAAAGCTTCAGATTTTAACGTAAAATAAATGACCAGTTTGTCACAACAGAACACAATAGAAAATCTATTTTGTCTCCTAATAAGAATGGAACATGAAGGGCTCCTGGCAATTCTTAAATGAAGAAACTTTTTTTGTAACCATCGAACTGCTGAAGCTGATGTTTAAATATGCCTGATTGCTTCAGACTTATTCTGTCTCCATCTCCCATTTCGCCTTTTCAGGGTGTCAAAGCACAAAAATTACATGTTTTGGAGTGATTTATACCCAGTTTGAGAGGGGAACCTTAGTATAGACCATGGTATGTCAGATCTGTTCTGTTTGTGAAGTGTGTACCTGTTTTATGTGGTCCCTCGACACACAGAATGTTCTTATATTCAAATCAGAGCTTAGATCTCTAAGGGAGCATGGGATGGGATGAAGAAATAACACTTTACAGATGCTTGATAGAAACTCTTAAGTCTAAATCTCTTCAAGATACTGTTTTCCCAGACTGTGAAAGATGGGTTTATGCAAGCCTTCTGTTGCTGTTTTTTCTGTGACTGCAAATTGGGGATGTTTCCTAAGCTCCTAAGACGTCATGTTGATTAACACAATACAGAAAAAAGATTGAATTGTAGAGTGTCTGTGTCAGCCATCAGGAAGAGGATCCAGGAGCTGGGAATCCAAGGACACATTCAGTTAGCAACTGGTATCTGTAGTATCTTTGGGACTGCTTGAAATATTGGAGGGTGGACACCTCCTAATTACACTGTTCATGATTCTAGTTCAGAGATAAAAACCTCACCGTCAGAAAGCTCCAAACCTCTTCAACTTGCAGTAATCAGGCCAGGATGCTTTAGGCTGTATTTGACACTTTATTTTCTTGCATTAAAACCTTACTATTTAAAAGCAGTCAATCAATAGGAAATACCAGGCTTAAGTGGGCCTGTTTAGTCTTAATGCATTTCCACACACAGGCTTTTAACTACAAGCTGGGTTTATTTGTGTGGTTGCTTTATTTAGAGGATAGGACAAACAAAATGAGAAAGTTAATGAGCATCTAAACACTGATTTGGCCTTACTGTCTAAATGTGAGATGCTGTATTTTGTGTGCTAAATTTTCAATGGGCTCATCTGCCAGCACAGACATTTGCTTTCTCTTAGACTTGTGAATAGGGACATTATTCACCCTTTCCAAACATAAGATTAGAAATTGAGACAGAGAAATTAAGATCAACAGTATTTGCTAAGTCAGTTTGAACCAGGCAAGATTTGACAACACCAAAAAATCTTTCCCATATTTGAATTTTGACACTGTTTTCATTATCTCAGCACGCTGAGAATTCAGATTACAATATTGCAGGTGAGGCACTAAAAAAGAAGTGATCCACAGCTACCTGAGTAGAATGTCATGAAGTGATTTGCTTAAATTGACCATTTAACTCTTGAGAATTCAATTTTGAGAATCTTTCCATTTCCAAANGTTTGTCTTGTGAACTGAATGAATTAGGATTCTATTATTCCATCCCCTATACACTGCAGTATAGCCTATAAAGTCATTAGCCTACCAATTATCTCCTGTTCAGGTATATGCAACACCAAACTGAAAAGTCAGCTAACCATTTTGCACATAGATATTTAATAATGCTTTGCAGATGAGTGTTCTTATTGCTGATCTTATGAGAATCAAATGAGTAAACGTCTGTTGAGCAAGTAATGTCCTATAGAGCAGTGAAGCTCTAACTGCAGATTTCTACTTTTATGTTTGGTCTGGTAGAGAGAACTACCTTTTTCATTCCAGTTGAATAGATTCTGAACCTGGAGTTTCTGTTATTTTCACTGGCTTGAGGAAGGAGTCTTTAAGATAGCTTGAATATCTCTCATTGTCCTGTAGCCATACTTGGAGCTGCACTGCAGACACAATGAAAGAAAATGGGTAATACAAACCCTTCTGTATAGCAAAAAAAAATCTAGTGTAAGCATCAAGTCAAAATAGAAGACCAATGTGACACATCCTATCCCTCCAGATCCTCTGAATGATCCCTTAGCGGACAAGAAAGTGTCTTTCAACTTACATGTATCTCCTAGATATTCTGTTAATATTTGGTCTGGTAATACTAGCAAAAGGTATTCTCAGTTTTCTATTTTGTCTTTGATTCCTTGTAAGTTTTCTTTCAAGATAGCTAGGAGGTTTTTCTATGCTTTCTGAATCATATTTATAGCCTGCAAAAGGGACAGGACTTTGTACAGCTTTGTGGATACAGCTTAACGCTTGGGGTTCTAGACTAAACTGAAGGTCTTTCCAGCAGAAAAAATTTGCTGCCCTGAGAAGAAGGACCAGGGAAAAGGGACAAACTGATAAGAGAACCCTGGAATGTCTTGGTTTCTAGGTGCTGCCTGAAAAGGTGGGGCAAGTGCTGGTGGCAGAAAAAGTCAGAGAAGATGCTCAGTATAGCTTGAGTCCTCTGTTAGCAGCAATAACAAACCAGCAGCATGGTTAAAGGCAAAGTGTGAGGCCGTGGTAGCTTACTGCTCTCCTGCAGTCTGCTGGCTTATTGGGTCTGGGTTTAGATCTGACAAGATGCTAGTTCCAACAGAAAAAAAGGGACTTCAGTTGCTACAGTTTAAATTTGTGTTTACTGTTTAAAGAGCTATCTCTTTAAGTTTGCTTAGTAATCTGCCTGCCTGCTTCTGACAAGCTGAAAGGTCATGGTTGGCATGAACATATATATGCATATATACCTTCTATGTGCACATCCAGGCTATCATGATTCTAAGGCCAACTTTTTGTTTTGTTCTGGGAGAACATTTTTAATGTCTAACCACTGCATCTTCCTTCTACTTCATAGATAGTTTTTATGCATCTAGATTTAAAAGAAAATCTCCAGCTTCATATTTGAGTCCTGGTTTGACCCCCATCACACTCGGATTAGTAAATACTTCCTTTGTAAGAATCCACTTGAATATACAGGTAATGATAACAGCATTCCAAAATCAAGTATCCTTTATGTAAGACACTGCCTGTTACTGATGAGTCATTGTGTATGGCTTGTGCCACATACTGACAATGAGTTGAAAGGAAGGCTACAAGAATAGCCATTAAAGAAGATTATAGACTAGCTAAGAAACGTTCTTTTTTTCCCCTGCACAAGCTTTCTAAGACTTTTCTTCTGCCTCTTTTTTATTCTTAAAATATTAAAAAAATCCTGATTTCACTGACTGCTCGAGCATGTTATCACTGCCGCAAACGGGATAACTAAATCGGAAGCTGACAATTGGTTCTGATTGTAAGTTATTAGCTCATTGGCCAGTACAATTGACTCTTCTGCATAGGAAGAGTTAGTAGGTTTGGGGAATTTAGATTAAACCTTTGGTATTTTACTGAGATCCTTGGATGGTGTGAGTAGTGGGGACAGGGAGTGTCTATGAGGAAAACCACACAACATAAAGCATTTCTCTGTAACAGCCAAAGCAGACAGTAGTTGAAATCTGAAAGGTATATTTGTTAAATAACCTGTAACAAATATTCAGTATCCTTTATCAAATACCATTATCAGGTAAGTTAGGTAGTTGTAATATGAAGATATGAAAAGAAATGTATTTTCCAGAGAGCTTTAATTTTTAGAATTAAAGTTCTCTATGAGTTCAACAGTTACATATTTTTTTAAGATTATGCATGTCATACCAATGCTTTCTGCTGTATTTCCAGGGAGTGAAGACTTAAATATTTACATGCCCAAATGTTTCACATCTAACCCTCATTTACTCCCTCTAGTCCCTATCACTATGCCTTCCCTTTCTATTGTCTTGTCAGTGTGTACTAGTTTGAAAGCACACCAGTGAGAGACCCCAAGTGAGAAATACAATTTAATAGGAAGATTAAAATAAAGGCAGAAAACACTGTCTTAAAATGACAGAATCAGGATACAACCTGACTGTCATGGTGGTGGTAGCAGTCCAATTAAATGGTGGCTGCAGTCGTCTTGAGGTGATAGATGTGGTTCTTTTGAAGTAGTGATCCTGTAGAAGGGTCTGGTCTTCCTCTGAAGGTCCAGTGGTGGTTGTGTAGCTCTTGTCCTCTGGGAATCCAGTAGGTAAGGGCTGAGTGTGGTGTTCCAAACCTCAGATTACCCAGGTAGGAATGCTTGGTTCCTCCCCCTGGGCGGAGCACCTCACAATGGGATGATGTAATTTTATGAGTCATGCAGTGAGGCTTGATGGCCCATTAACAGAAGATACTCCCCTGAGGGAGTTACCAGGGATGTATCACGGAATAGATGAAGAACACTGCCCCACCTGTTTTTAACAGATTATGAAGATGGTGATAGAATGCATACTTTTGGTTACATCCTGCATTGTAACCTAAGACACAGTGTTATTAGGAACAACACCCAGAAGTTAATTCTAAAGCAATTTACATTACAAAACTGACATAACTGAAACTATAAGAGAGCTTATTCTTTATAGAAGGATATACATTTAAATTCTCAGATCTGTTATCTATTTATACACCTGAACTTAACTTAGATTTACAACTGAAAAATTGGTAATGCAAAACCGGTGGGACAAACCTGAGCAAATAAATGACAGGAGTTCTGATATAACTGATGGATGAGTAATAGAGTAATAAGATTAAAGCTATACTACATCACAGACCCAAGGTAATCCACCAGTCCTCCTCAAAATATCACGTTAGAGTTGATTGTAAAAGGAATAAATTTTCTGAAATGAAAGCTTGATTTTTCAGAAATTATAATGAATAAATAAGTGTGGGATTTTTGGTTTTGTTTGGGATTTTTTTAAATTATATACACTTTATCACATAAGGTGAAACATGGGAAAAATAGTATACTGAAGCTCTCTTTTTCACTGTATTACGAGATGGCTTAGAAAAGTTCTGATTTCCTTAGCAGCAGCCAAACACTCTCCATGAGCAACAAGCTAATTTTTTGCAGGTGTAACAAAACTTGCACTGTTTTACAAGTAACTCCTACTTCTGAAGAAATAAAGTGCAGCAGCATAGATATGTTAGCCTGTCACTGGCAAAGAACATAGTACTGTCATGGAGCTTAACTCAGTAGTGACAAATACTGCAACTGTGTGAGACTGACTTCGTGACTTGAGCTGTTTAA
Organism: Platysteira castanea; assembly: GCA_013397175.1. Lineage (NCBI taxonomy): Eukaryota > Metazoa > Chordata > Aves > Passeriformes > Platysteira > Platysteira castanea. The sequence goes on from VYXC01000461.1 coordinate 8,805, forward strand.
TGTATTACACAATAATATTCCTTCATTAAGGATTGACCAGACAATAATTTCTGGCATCAAGTTGCTACATGTAAATTAAATTCTTCATCTCGGTAACTGTACTACTCAAGCCTGGGAATTATCAGAGCTTCATATGGGCTTATACTCAGATCCTAACATTTGATTCACTTACTCCACTTACCACTGAGATAGATACTCAAAATATACCTTACAGTTCTCTTCTCTGGTCAGTTTCAGCTGAAGTGACACACTGTGGTGCTGGCTGTCTTGGCCATTCAATAAATTCACAGTTTAATTCTTATAATATAGTGAGAAAAGTTATTGTCTAGGGTAAAGCACAGGACTTTTAACATCTTGGTAACAAGATTTTTCTCACTTCCACCAGAAAATGTGTATCTTTATTTTCCAGGCTTCTTTCCTTCCTGAGACAGTTCTGCTGTTCTATGTAAATATTCAGAAGAAGAGCAGACAGCTTCCTTTCTCCTAATTATCTCAAAAATTATCTCAACATTATCTCAGGTATTTTAGGGAAATGCTGATAAACACTGAAAACTAGGCTACTAATAGGAGAAAAGCAGTAATGATTGAGCCATAAGGATTATGGAATATGTGGATGAGAATGGTTTAGCAGGTTAGAGATCATCAGGACAGGCCCATAAAAAGAAACAAAGAAAAAAGGTTTGAAGGCTCTAGTGGGAAATTGTTCAAAGGGGCACAACTATGACTGCTAGCCAGCTTTATTACCTCTCATAATACACCAAGGGCAGCTCTAGACATAATATTTACAAATTACTGTTTTCTTTCATCAAATTACTGTACAACCCTAACTCCATTCTTTGCCCTCCCCCTTTCTATGCCTAGTGCACCAATCTTACCTGGTTAATGGGCATGGAATTCCCAACTTTAGCTGACATATGCACCTATGACACTGGCTCCCGGGAACAGTCCTCCAGTTTGTGCCCTGTACAATCAATCAAATACTACAGGGTACCCCAGGATATTTGGCAATCCATGATAGCCAGATACAGTATCTCTCTGGCCTGGACCACAACCAGAGAGAGAGATTGAGGGTGATGGTGGAAGGGATCTGGGTGAACAGGTTTTAACAGGAACACATTAAAAACAGTATGAATCCTGGGAGCATACAGAAGCTCCCCCCACCCAGTGCAATGAGGAGCTGTGGAAGCAGTATCTGCACCTCCAGAGGACCCTGATGGGGGTCCCCTCAATGGCAAATACAGGGCAAGATACAGGGCAGCTCTGCATCCCCAGAGGAGTCCTTCTCTACAAAGATTGTGGAGAAAGTCTTGTACAAGTATAGACTGAGCAGGAGGCAAAAGAAGGAGTGGTTGAAGCATCCACCCCAACACCTCCATCCTCAGAAGTGAGGAGGTATGGTCATCCCAGAATCCTGTCTCCTCAAATACTCAGGGACTGAACCAGCTCCAAGGACTTGGCCCCTAATGGGACAAACAAATCTGACTTTAATGTGACCACTGGGAGAAGAAGTATCCAAATCGTGCAAGAAAATCTTCATGAAAGATGCAAAACTAGAGGGGTCACTATTTCCAGTAAATCAGGGAGGGACTAAGCAGACTAAGAGGAAAACCCCTACCACACAAAAAATGAACAGTAGTGGGAAAATGGAGAGCAGGAGAAGTGCCCGCCCTTGCTGGACTCTCTGCACAATGTTAGAGCTCTTCTACTACAGCTTGAGTGTTCTCCCATGTCTCACACATCTTCTGCAGCTTCTACTGCTCTGTGCATCCCCTGTAAAACTTCTGCAGCATCCTCCGTGGACAGAGGCTCAGGGCTATGGGTACTGGACACCTTTCACCAGAGTTCCCAGCACAAGGGCTGTTTGGAAGGGAAGGCCTAAAATAAGAGACAAGGATGTCCACATACAAAGGCTGTAGCAGGCAGTAGCTCAAAAAGGCAGAGGTCTGCTAGTCAGTTTTGTTAGCTCTCCTAACAACACACGGGGGGCAGCCATTGGGATAATATTTCCAATTAACTGTTTCCTTTGAGTACATAACTGCATAACCCTGACAGAGATCATGGACAAAATGAGAAGAGGTTGAGGAAGCGTAGGAACAAGAAGAAAAGCTTCCGAGTCTCATAAGTACCATTCATCATGTTATTACAGATATAGATGTAACAGTACTTTCAATTTATTCAAACTAACATAAATGCAAGGTTATAAGCATTCAGACAGCTGGTCCGAAACTTCAGCAAGATGGATTTGATTTCTTTTTGGTAGATATTTCCTTTTGTGTCCTTCAGCAAGTAATTTAAAGATAGACTCACAGTGGAACTAACACCTGAAATGAGGTGTTTTATATTTTATATCTGCATCTACTTGCTTCTGTCAGGACTCAATCTTCATGAACTTACATTTTCATTTCAGCATATTTATATACCTTTAAGAAAAAAAAGTCTAGAGTATATTTCCTTATCCTTAACTGTCATCTTGATTGATATTAAGGTTTGCCTGCATCCAATGTACATATAAGTATTTTATCTGTTTAGAGTTTTCTTGCGGAGTGGGGTTGAGAAGGATGGTGGGAGTTTGCACTTTACTCTGAAGATGCCCCTAACCACTTGACTGCTATCTGTTATATAAGACTTTGTCTTATTAGGCTTGTCTGCTTTCAAAATGATTCTTTATAATAGAGAGTTGAACCTCATTCTCCCATGTATAAGCTCAAAATTATTCCCTAGGTACTGTCGTCTGCAAAAAGTCAGAGTCATTACCCAGTGTGCAACAAGCCAATAACTACACACTCAAAAGAGACACTGATTATTTATTTCACTGACCTTGGGTGCTTGGTCATATTCCAAAAATCAAGCACACCAACTATCAAATCTTTTTAGTATTTGTACATTTTAGCAAAAAAGGAATGTCCTCGGTTACAATGTGAGGTGTAAACAAACTCTGTATTCTACACCCACCTACATTATGTCTGATGAACATTTAATGTTGAGTTGTCTGCAGCAGCTGTCCAGTGCACACGCCATCCCTCAGGCTACAAACTGGGTGAGACAAGGAAAACAAAGGCAAGCCTTCGAGGCAGGGTACTGTTTCTTTTTCTTCACACCAGTGACTCAGCCGTGATAACTACCCCTAGGAAAGCAGCAGCACATTCCACCTACCTGAAGGGGTCATCTCTGCCAATGGGCCATAATGAACTGAATAGGCATCAGCCAGAACAGGCAGCTGGAATAACCATCCAGGACTCCAAAAATACCCTATGACTCACAGGATTACATCATTCCATCATGAAACTGCTCACCATGGGAGCACCTGAACACCACCATATACAATTTGGGCAGCTTCAGGATTGGGACACCAACACCACTGGACGTTGAGAGCAGGACCCGAACTTCCACAGGAGGACCAGACCTTCCACAGAACCACCAATTGTGACAAGACCGAAACTATTGCTTCAACACCACTGCAACCACCGCTTAACTGGACTGCAACTATCTCCCTGACCAACCGGGTGCCAGGTTGTACTAATCTTGTGGCTTTAAGTCAGTTTTTCTGCATCATTGCATTTATTGTAATTTTTCTATTAAATTGTAGCTCTGACCTCAAGAAACTGTCAAGGTATTGGTGTGGGGGTTAATTTCTCCTGCTGGTTTACTTCCAAACCAGCACAAAGAAATAGTGATCACTGACTACAAGTTACACAAGTTTATAGCAGGACAACTCCCATGTGCCACAAGACGGCTTATGTTGCCTATCAGCTGGTGTAATAATTCATGGCATCTTCCCTCTGACATGAATTTGCTGATTGGTGAAACAACTCAAACAGGACAGCTTGTCTTGTAGTGAGTTATTCTGGTGCCATGGAAGTGACATTCCCAGCTGGCAGTAAATATCTTGCCTTGAAAGCAAGATTGTAGGAAGATAAACTTGAATTTCTGACTGACAGACACTTCACTTTAAAAACTATAAAAGCTACACCAAACTTTCACAAAGCAGAAGTCTTCTGCACATTCACTGGAAATGGGTGGGGTCTTTCCCCCAAAGTCAGGAAGCCGCTTTGTGGTCACTCTCTCGAGGTTTCAGGGAAAGGACTTAGTGTACTGATGCAGGCGCAAGCTGCCCGGGACTTGCACAGCGTCTGACTGCAGAAGGTGACCCGGAGGACAGGATTTAACTGCAGGACGGCAGACGGAGCTGGCTTCCTCTCAAGGAGCAGGCTGTGAGCCAATGTAAAAGAAACACTGGCAGAAGCAAAGGACGAGAGAGGGATTCTCCATGCACTTCCAATCCTTTACAGCAGGTGAAACATCAGAGCAGAAGAGCGAAGAACAGAGCTGTGTGGGGATTTTTGTGTGGGGGTGAAAAGGGGTGGGGTAAAGGGTTACAACCAATGGGGTTCAGTAAACTGTGAGGTGACAGGGGAAAACATCCAGTGGGACAAACTCAGGGGAGGG
>VYXC01000461.1:18220-36525 GCA_013397175.1 Platysteira castanea
AGTATTTTAAATATTTTCAGTATGATACTCAGGCTTGTTTTGCTGCTGGTTCTTGATGGCAGAAGAACAAGGCTCAATATGATTCAGCTAAGCATGAGCTACTCAATGCAGAAGTGAAATTCCAGTTTTTCTGTAGAATTACTAAACTGGTAAGAAGAGTGAAATGAGTGAAATGCAGAAATTTTCAACTCACATAATGAAAAATGGTTTAAAAGCACTCCGAAAAGCATTGTCAGAAAGGGTAACTGTAGGGTTTTTTTGACTGTTGCTTATACTCCTTGTGGTGACTGTGAACATAGTGATGATAACCTATTTAAACCTTAAGTACGAATTATAGCATTGCAAACATTATATGGTGATTTGAATAGCAAGATATTACTTCCCTATAGAAAGAGAATATTCAGTGCTTTTGGCATTATTTGCAAAAGAATGACAAATACAATGGTTTTAATTCTATTGTATTGTATCGTATTATATTGTATCGTATTATATTGTATCATATAGTATTATTATTATTTTTATATTGTATTGTATTATATTATATTTTTAATAAAGGGAAAGCCATATTAGAACTCCATATGGAAGCACTGAAAGCTGAAAAGTCTGGTCCTGATTGTAAAATACTTTTTAGTTTTCTTAGACTCTTATTAGTTGGTGAAATACTTGCTCAAATAAGTATGTCAGGACTGTGATCACACTGTGCATCAAAGGAGGATAGTAGACTATGCATTAAAAAGCATATTAGTTTAATGAATATGAGTAAGGAAGTTTTCCAAAAGTGGCATGTTTGCCAGTGTAGCATTGTGTCCACATTTTGCAGCTATAAAGGATTTGGAATAGTCCTTACAGACCTACTCAAATCATGGCACAAAATGTTTCAAATACAAAATGTCAACTGTATATGCTATGTTCGCTTGTGGCTTGTATTAGTGTTGTTGAAATCAGAGTTGTTTCTTCTAAGGATTTCTGTCTATTTTAAAACACTTCATGATCTTGAAATGCTGCTCAGTAGCAATTCAAATGTAAACCAGTGACTTTAATACATATGTTCACTGCCTTTCTTTGGACAAATAACAGCAGCTGTTTGTATCATGGGTCAAGGATACCTAAACCAGCCAAGGAATTTGACAAAGAGATCTTATTTTTATTTTAAACATTCCTTGTTCTCCTAACTTGTATAACGAAGGACTTTTGAGAGAGGCAGCAAGAGAAAATCAATCAGGCATGTTGGGAATATGGAAAATGAAGTAATAAGGGGAATAAAATCCATGGCTACATTAATAGCTTGGATTGTATAAAGCTCCTGACTGTGGTCTATGCTCCTACTCTGATTACCCACACCGTGTGAGTCCTGAACCAGCTCCAGTCCAACTGGTTTCAGAGTTAGGGCTTGTTCTCTGAACTGAGGCACAATGCTTGTGTAACCAGAGATGTTATTTGGCAAGGTTCATGTCTGAGGCTTGATTAGACTGAGGTCCTTGTACTGATGCAAATCAGTGATGTTGGATGAAGTGCTGAGGCCGACAGCTAGTCTGAAAGCTTCACAGATCTAAATTTGGACATGGTTAACTTCTATTCATGAGGAAAGCCCATGAGAAGAAAATAATCAGCTTTACCTGTGGAAGTGTAGTATCAACAGGAGTATGGAATCCAAACAATAGAAGCAGAAAAACAGTGACACATCTGCAACTTGTTATTTTTCTGAATACTTGAATGCTTATGCTATAGGTAACCAATAGTATTATACTGTAGTTAAATGATAGCTGACGAATCCATTGTTGTAATTTAGTAGCCAGTGAATTTGTAACACAAATGATAACATACAGAAGTCTATAAATATACTGCTTTTCTGAAATATAATGCCTTATGCTCTTATCCGGTGCAGTGTCCATTTGTGTTGTGGCCACCCCAACAGTGGCAGATGAACCACTTGGTTTCACTCTTGGGACAAGTCTATGCCTTTGTGTATATAAGTCCTAGTATTATCTTTGTGCTTGGTTAGAAGTTCTAAGCACTTTTGTGGTTTATGTTTTATTATATAGAGGGAGTTTTTGAAGAGCTGAAATACACTGGCCTGCTCTTCACTGAAAGGCTAATGCAAATCTTTGGTATACCTGACTTAAACATCTAAACTTTTCCAGGTGCCTTGATGCTAATAGGGGTATGAAACATACTGTGCTTTAAACAGTGAGAAAATCCTTGCTCAATGAAGGTTATGTGAAATGAGAATAAAAAATTTGGTTAGATTTTATGAAACAAATATCTTTGCAAGGTGACTAAGGACAGACTGCCTTTATTGAATTGTTATGTAATATTTGTGCTGCACAGGCACACAATATTAGATTTTATGTGCGACATAAATGCTAAAGGAACTCCTCTGCATATTAGTCTGAAGTCTCAAGTAAGTAGACATACAGACAAATCTGCAGTAAAAGACTTGAGAAACATATTCTGCTGAGATTTATCAATCAAACATACAGGTTAATATATTCTGATGAATTAGAAATCTTGCCAGCTGTGTATATTCAGAAGCAAATAGTCTCATTTTGCTTTGTGAAAGGAAGCAGGACTGTATCTCTTGCACATCTGTGTTGCCTAGGAGGACGTGGTTGGTGGAGTTAGGTGGTTGGTAGAGTAAGCACTGCACAGGTAGAGCTCTGACTTCAACAGGAAACAGCTGAGGGCTCTTTCCCATTCTGCAGGCAGGAAATGCTAATAAATATCCAGCCATCTCAAGAGGGATGAGGATAAAAAAACAAGAATAGGAGTCAGAAGGCTGAGGCGAAGCTGGAACTGAACTTGGCAAGGGACATAAATAATAACAGGATTTCTGCAGGTACATTAACCAGAAAAGGAAGGTTGAAGAAGGTGTATCCCAACTGATAAACAATGCTGGAAAACAGGTAACAAGAGATTAGGAGAAGGCTGAGGTACTCATCAACTTTTTTGTTCCGCTCTTCAATGGCAAACTCCCTTCTCACACTTCTTCACTGGCTGGACAGCAGGATGGGGACTGGAGGAGTGAAGTCTCTCCCACTGTAAGTAAAGATCAGGTTCATGACCCCTGAGGAACCTGAATGTACATAAGTCTGTGGGACCTGATGAGATGCATCATGGAGTCCGGAGGACTCCATGATGTAGTTGCCAAGCCATTCTCCCTGAGATTTGAAAAGTCTTGGCAGTCAGGTGAAATCCCTGGGGACTGGAAAAAGGAAGACACTGTACCCATCCCTAAAAAGGGTAGAAAGGAGGACCCTGGGAACTCTGAGCTGTCAGCCTCACCTCTGTGCCTGGGAAGATCATGGAACAGATTCTTCTAGAAGCTCTGTTAAGGCTCATGGAGGACACCCAGTATGGCTGCCCCAAAGTCAAGTCCTGCCTGGCCCACCTTCTATGGCAAGGTGGCTACAGCTCAAGCTGGATGTGAGTGGACACTGTGCACTTGCAGCCCAGAAGGTCAACCACAGCTTGGGCTGATGAAAGAAGACCTGGTGGCCTTTTATAATAGGGTAACTCCATCAGTGGACAAGGGAAGGTTTGTAGACATCATTTATCTGAGCTTCTATAAAGCCTTTGACAGGGTCCTCCACATCTTTCTCTGTAAATTGGAGAGCAATGGATTTGATGAGTGGAGTTAGATGGATGAGAAAGCGGCCGAATGGTCCAATCCAGAGGGTAGTGGCCAATGGCTCACAGTCCCAATGGACATCAGTGATAAGTGGTGTCCCTCAGGGGTCTGTACTGGGACCAGTGTTATTTAATATCTTCATCAGTGACATAGACAAAGGGGTCGAGTGCACCCTCAGCAAGTTTGCAGATGACACCAAGCTAAGCTCTTGACACACCTGAAGGATGAGATGCCATCCAGAGGGCTCTGGACAAGCTCAAGAAGTGGCCTAAGAGAATCTCATGAGGTTTAACAAGGCCCAGTGCTGGTGCTGCATCTGAGTCGGGGCAACCCCGGGTGCCAGCCCAGGCTGGGGATGAACAGATCGAGAGCAGCCCTGCCCAGAAGGACTTGGGAGTGCTGGGGGTGAGAGCTGGACATGAGCTGGCCATGGGCACTCCCAGCCCAGAAAGCCAAGTGTGTCCTGGGCTGCATCCAAAGCCCCGTGGGCAGCAGGGGAGGGAGGGGATTCTGCCCCTGTGCCCCGCTCTGGTGAGACCCCACCTGCAGAGCTGCCCCCAGCTCTGGGGTCCTAGCACAGGAAGCTGTTGGAGAGAGTCCAGAGGAGCAACCAAGGTGATCAGAGGGATGGAGCTCCTCTCCTCTGGCGAAAGGCTGAGACAACTGAGATTGTTCAGCCTGGAGAAGAGAAGGCTTCTGGATGACCTAACTGGATCTTGAATTCCAGTATTTGAAGGGAATCCACAAGAAAGATGAAGAGAGGCTATTTACAGAAGCATGTAGTTACAGGATGAGGGGCCAGTGGCTTCAAGCTGAAGGAGAGTAGAATTAGAATAGATAATATGAATAAATTCTTTCCTGTGAGGGTGCTGAGGCACTGGAATAGATTGCCCAAAGAATCTGTGGCTGCCCCATACCTGGCAGTGCTAGAGCAAATCTTGCTCTCCCTTGGAGCATCTGATAACCTGGGATAAAGGTGAGTTAAGACATAATTTTCAGTCCAGTCAGCTTTCCCAAGGTTAATTTTGTTATATGCTGCTTCACTGAGGCACAAGGTCATGATATCATGATATTCATGGGAAAATTAACTTCTTTATCAATGGCAGGATAAAATGGATATTGAGGTGGTTACTCAAGCTTTTAAATAGAAATTGCCCTGAGTAGGCCTTTGCTGTTTGAGGACACAGGAATAAAGCTGCATGTTAAAGAATTCCTTTGTTTCAGTTTACAGAATATCGTATTTCAATTGTGAATGATTAAATCATCTTATGTATTTGATACAAGTCTGAAATGGACAAGTAATGTTTGAGATTAAAGGCATAACAGCAAAAGTTATTTGTTTCTCTAGATCTAAGATGTAGTTACCCTTTGGCTTTATTTGTTAGCAAATTGTGCATAACTTACTTGTTCTGTTGTAATAAAAATCCCAAGTATATAAACTGTTCAGGAAGAGCACTATCAAGTGGACAAGAATATTGACATTAAGACATTCTTTTCTACTGAAAACGTTGCTAATTTGCCAGCACTTGGGCTGTGGTAATTGAGTTTCAGACTGACATCTGTTTTTCAACTGCTATAGACCTAAGAGTGGAGAAAATAATGCACCTGAAAGAAAAAAAAAATTCTTTTATGCATTGAATCAGTAGGTGTTGTAGAATCCATGGAACAATATATGCTGGGGGAAATACAGCTTGAAAGAAACTTGACAGAAAAGAACCTGGGGGCCTTTGTGGATACCACATTGAACATGAACCAGAAATGGGGCCTTCAGAGCATAATATCCTGGGCTTATTATTACAAATAATATCCTGGGCTTCATCAGGCGCAGAATTGCCAGCAGGGGTAGAGAGTTAATCCTTTCCCTCTGCAGAGGACTGGTGAGGTCACACATGGTGAGGTCACATGCTGGGTCCAGTGCTAGGCTTCTCACCAGTGCAGGAAACACAAGGATGATTAAGGGACTGGAGTACTCACAGATGAGGAAAGGCTGAGAGCTGTGTAAGAGAAGGCTCAGGAGGGCATTACCAGTGCATGTAAATATCTGCAGAGCAGGTGCAGAGGATGGAGCCAGGCTCTTTTCAGTGGATTCTGAAAATACCAGAATCAATTACCATGATTTAAAACACAGAAGCTTCCATCTAAACACAAGAGAACACTTTTTCACTATGAGAATGACTGAACAGTGGAACAGGTTGCCCAAGGAGATGATGGAGTCTCCATCTTTGAAGATACAAAAATGTATCTAAATGTGGTCCTGGACTACTAACATTATGTGGCTCTCCTTAGGCAGGTGAATTGGACAAGATGGTCTCTGTCATGAATGAACGAGGAGGGTTGGTTTTTGTAGTCCCTTGCTGATCCAGAGTCTATCAGCCAGTGGTTAATTACGAGGTTACTGCTGATCAAAATTCATGGTTATTTGTTAATTATAAAGTTTATGGTTATACAGATCACTGTGGAATATGGTTGTGGGTTAATGGGGTTTGTAGGCTTATTAGCAACAGGATTCATTTTATGTATGTCCGAGCTTATAGTGTAAGATGCGCCCCCCCCCACCCCCCCCAAAATATTCTTTTACCATTTTCATGAGCTGTTGAGACCAGGTGGGGTGGTGCTCCCTGCCTCCTCCCTCTGGACTATCTTCTGTTAATGGGCCCATCAATGCCTTCCTGCATGGCTCACAGATAACTGGCTCCTGATTATCTCCTTTTAATGGCCCATCAAGGCCTTGCCTCNTAGTAAAAGAACTGTTATTCCTGTTCCCCATATCTTTGCCTGAAAGCCCCTTAATTTCAAAATTATAATAATTCAGAGGGAGGGGAGTTGCATTTTTTTTTTCATTCCAAGGGAGGCTGCTGCCTTCCTTAAGCAGACACCTGTCTTTCAAACCAAGACAATCCTCAATCAGTTTTGTACTCTAATAGTTTGCTTCTTCACACTGGATCTTCTTACCTTAAAGATTAGTCTTTTTTTGTGTTAGGATGCATTGAAAGCTTTCTTGAACTATTGGTAAATTATGTCCTCAGTTTTCACCCAGCCCTTCAGAAGGTTCAGTAAGACTTACTACAAAGACTTTTGCTTTCCTAAGTCCATGTTTGGACTATCTTTAATTGAGTTGTGTCTCACTAAATGAGAGCCCAGTACACCAATTATCTTCTTTGTAGCAAGGGCATGTTGAAGGCTCATGTCCAGCCTGGTGTCCACCATGGTTCCCAGGCCCTTTTCTGTAAAGCTGCTTTCCAGCTGCATAAGTGCCTAGCATAGATTTATGTCTGGGGTTGTTCTTCCCAAGACTTTGCTCTTCCCTTGTTGAAGTTCATAAGCATCCTGCCTCTCCTGAGTGTCAAAGTCTCCCTGGATGGCAGAACAACCTCCTACTGTATCAGCCATCCTTACCAGTCTGGTGTCATAAGAAATCTTGCTGAAGGAATGCTTTGCCCCATCATCCAGCTCATTAATGAAGGTATTGAAAAGGACTGTACTCAGTACTGGCCTAGTGAGCACATCACTAGTGGCTGACCCCCAACTAGACTTTGAGCTGCTAATCACCACCTTCAGTGACCAGCTCTTCAGTCAGTTTCAATCCACCTCATTGTCTGCTCATCCAGCCCATAGATCAGCGGCTTCTTTCTGAGGATTGTATGGTAAACAGTGCCATATATGTTCTTACACTGCTTACCAAAGTCCTGATGTTTTCTGAAAACTCACGAAACCGTAAAAGTATACGCACTGGATAGTACTTCATAGTACTTCATAGTATTTTAATAGACAGAAGGAACACATTTACTTTCATAGAAGTAAAACCTTATTTTGGCTCTCAGTACCTTCTATAAAAATAAAAAACCCCATTTTTTTTCTTCATGCAAAAGAACATTTTCGGATTAATTTGATTTCATGTGTTCTAAACGATCATTTGAAAACATAAACTGATTTAATAAGCTTGCTGTGTTAACTTCCATAAATGCTTAGTGATTATTTACTATCAGAGACTGCATTTATCTACAGAAAAATGAAAGCTTTACTTTGACTATAGTCAGAACAAGGATGGAAAGAAAATCTAGTAATGATGGAAGAGTTTAAAGGTTCAGAAATCAGATATTCTAGTATGTGAAGAAGCATATAAAGGAATCAAGATGCCAGAAGAATGTAACAATAGGATATTTGGGTCATGTATGTAGAATATATGCTTTGAAGAGTACAGCACCATGTGACAGTGTTATGATCCAGTTGATGAATGATGTCTCTGCCCAAAATAAGGTGCAAACAAGACCATATGCCAAAGTCAATTGTATGGATTTTATTTAACAGTGAGTGAGAGGAGACAGAAAGAGAGAGACAGAGAGAGAAATAGAAAGAAATAGAAGAGAGGTAGGGGGAGAGAAAGAGAGTAACAGAGATAGATTAAGTAGAAAATATCACCACTCCATGGATCCTACCAGCATCCTGATGATCCTTTCCAGCTGGTCTTCTTGGTGGTGAGGGTCCCCTGAAAACCATAGAGTCCACTGGATTAATATATGCTCAGGCCAAGTGGGAATGCCCTGGTACCTCCCACAGGGAAGCAGGATAGGGGAGCAAGTCTTACACTGTCTCTTGCGATAGACTCTGGATCTGCTGCATCACTTTGCCTCACATGCAGTTCGCTGGTGCAGGTACTCTGGAATGAGTCTGGGGAGTGATTCAGGGGTTTTCAATGGATTTTGATACCTCCCAGCTGCTTCTCACACGAATGTCCCATGGATGCGGTCTTCCTGTTGTTGGGGGGTTTTAGAGCTGATCCAGTTTGTGAAAGGGGTGGTTGTTCACTCCTCTGACCAGAGGTTGTGCCACACGCCCAAACCTCTTCTCCTCCCACCTTCGTAGTGGGGGAGTGTGTGCAAACATGGCCTCAGCAGATGAGCCTGTGGGCTATGGCCTGCCCCAGGGTGAACCCAGCCAGAGCTGATTTCCAGGACAGCTCCTGGGTTTGGATTTCTTGTGGATCCATTCTTCTCCCTAGACCTGAGATAACTGAACCATAGTGTCATCTTTGTCTTATCTCGGGTTCCCTTAGGTGACTTAACTCACAGTCCAAAGTTCCTCTGAGGAGGCATCTTCAGGGAGGAGTGGGTTTCGGTGGTCACAGCTTCTTTACACAGTTTTGCCAATATGGTCAAAAGTCCTTCATAACAATGTTTAAGCCATGAACCATAACATTTCAGTCTCTGACAGACTGCAATGTTGAAGGAAATGAACTTGCCACAAAAAGCACCGCAGGAGCATAACTTTTATTACAGGTGTTCCGCAGATGGACTTAACCTAAAATAATGCACAAGTACGAAGCATTATGACATCTGTCACACTATTGCTTTTCCTTAATATTTAGCTATAGCCTCATAACAATTGTCAAGTGTTTTTACATTACTGAAATCCAAATCTAAAGCAAAGAACAGTTCCTAAATCAGCCTTCTCTATTCTAGAGTATCTGTTCAATTTCTGTTCATAAAAAGTCAGCCCAAGTTTCAAGGATAATTGGTCCATCATTTACTTTCTTGTTCAGTGCAATTCTTTTTTTTTTTTTGTTTAACACCTCTACACCAGAGCTGCCATTTCTGTTCACTTGAAAATGTTTGTCTCCCAGTTCAAAATCTCATTTCCTTTTTCAAAATTTGAAAGTCTTACACAGCTACTTTGAATAGTGCTATGTTACTCTCATTTTAGTTACATTGAACTGTGTGTTCCTCACTAGTAAGGCGACCAGAAAGGCATACAGTATTGTGAGTTATTCTCACTAATCCCTTACACTGTATTAAGTATAAATTAAATAAAATTATTCTAATTTTTCTATGCATTCTAATTTTACCATTGTTAATTACTCTGTGTGATATTTTAGCATTTATCAAGAGTTAAATCCTTCTCCTCCTCTGTATTTGTGGAGGAAGTCAGTGTAGTTTGCTGTACTTCCTTCTGCACTGGCTCTTCCTTTCTTTATCATATCTACTTAAAGTTGCTGTCATCTGTTATAATTCCAATTCTTGCTATCAGTAGCTATATTTTGTTAATTCCACAAGTCTTTGTTCATGATCTGGATGTTGAAAAAACAACATCTACCCAAAGAAGCTTTCAAATGAAGAATTTACATTCCAAAAGTAATCAAACTTACATAGAATTTATATTAAAATCGTGTGTTTATCCAGCAGTTAGCTATTTCCAGTGAGGAGCCAAAAGCAGCCGTTATTTAAACTGAACTGGACAGTTCGGGGGTTTCTTGAATAGGAAAGATTGCATAAGTTTGAACTTACTGAACAGTTTAAGGAGTGGTACTTCCACGGTAGTTCATATTATGACAATTTTGAGAAAGCACTGCTTGCACACATGCAGGCAAAGTATGATAGCAATTTTCATTTCAATATCCCAGTGCAAAAGTGAGAAATAAGCAGCCCAATATAAAACTCAGCCCTATTTCCTGCCAGGACTGATTCCATTATGTGAAGTCAGCAGCTGAGGTTTTTTGGAAATTAAGTTTTAAAGTTCAGGACATGTTTCTCTGCTCATGTTTCCTGGGTTAAATGAGGCATGACAAGCTAGAAATTAAATGTGGCCTTTAAAAAGTAGTGTTTCGTAAAAGAACACAGGGATGTGTCATTCAGCTTCCAGTAACTAGTTTTTCCGGATAACATACAGTGCTACTGACAAAATGCAGACAGCTTCTTACCAGCTGCTGACTGCATTTTGAGCCAATAGTTATTAATAGAGAAGAACTGAGAAACTATTTCAGGTTAAATGTTTTTCCCATTCTTTCCTCAGAAGTGAGATGTGAAAGATATTTTTATTAAATTTCTCTACCAGTTCACCTATGATCTAATTTTCATTCTCAAAAATAAAGCCAGCTGGGCGTCATTCCTCCCCTACTCTTTGCTAGACAATTGCTCTGAGCACATAAGCCTTGACATGTTGCTTTCTAGGTTGGTAACACCTGTTAGAGCTAGAATGTGCTCAATCAGGTGCAGAGCATGGAAAAAAAATCTAAGTTTGTGAGCTACCTACCGCCTTCTTAGTGAATGAAAGCCATACTAATTAAGTGGCTCTCCTTCAGAAGCATTTTTCTTCCAATGGGCAAGTGTGTATATACCTGCTATTCTCACAGAGATGGTGTTTTAGGCAATATATTTTGCATCAAAAGACCAAGAAAGTATTGGTTTCACAAAATTTTAGATGGTGTGGGAGCTAGATGTCCTTTAAGGTCCCTTCCAACCCAAACTACATTATGACTCCACAACTCTTAAGGTCCTACTCCATCAACAGGGTAAAGCCATTGTGGCACCGGAAGGAAAAGGTATTGCACATTAACTAGACTATGGGTATGCAACCACTCTGTACGTACATACTTCCTTGTCCCTTAATCAGAACTATCTGTATACTTGTGTCTCTATCTCTATACTACAGTATCTGTATTTTGTGTTGCAAAAGTTTATAAATTGTTTTGCCCTGTTTTGATTAAATTACATGAAAACTACTACTTATGTAATGTTTTTTCTTATATTCAAAGGCAATTCATCACACTGAAGCAATTTAAGAAGCACTGTTTCTTAGAAATCTCTTGATCTATGGGTTCTAAAAAGGTGCTTTAAATTTTATGCATGTTTTTATTCTTTCACATAAGATGCTGAATTGCATCCTTTAGATTTCAGTCTCTGTGGCTATAAAGGTTTCTTGCACCTCTTATTAATCGCTCTCATAATCAGCTGCTAAAGATTCACTTAATCACTTTCTGAAATTACTACAATGCTTTAAACAAACCAACAGGAGGCAAATGTAAGAACTGGACTGTGAGGATGGGCAAGACCTGTTTGGAAAGGAGCTCTTGGAAAGGAACCAGGTTAAGGTTATAATTGAGATGCTATGAAGAGCCTATCAGAAAGTAAAGGTATTTCCAAATGCCTCTAGGTTTAGGAATTTAACAAATGGAGTACTCTTCATTCAAGAACTTTCTCTGAACTGTAAATCCAAGATGAAATCACAGCCATGGTTTTCTAGCTCCTTTTGTCCCCATTACATTCATAAGAACCAGCTGAGAACTTTTGTTCCCTCTGAATTTTTGCTTTCCTCTCCTGAGGCTGAGTTTGAGGGTAGAGATCTGAGTATCTCCAGGATTTGAATGTTTCCTAGAGTATTCAGCAAAAGCTTATTATGCCCAGCACATAATTACAACTTTCTTTGTTTTCAATCCACATGTTGTGTGGGAATTGCTTGAGGCACTATATTCTAGGGCACCATTGCAATCTATTTATATCATTATTTTACTCATATTTATGGTTACTCTGCTTCATTTGCCACACCATAATTGCCTTGTCTCATCCAATTCTGCTTTAGTTTCAGTCATATCTTTTTTTCTCCGCAGAAATTATTGTCACTTTGCTTTGAATATAACACCATTACTGAGTTACCTCCTTCAAAAATAAATTTAAGCAATACATCCTCAGTCACTCCGAGTGGACAGTGTGAATCTTGCGGCTGCTCTCTGCAGTGTCTGGAGTTGGACTTTGATCATCCCTGTGGGTTCCTTCCAATTCAGAATATTCTGTGATTCTATGATCAGCAAATATATTTTGTAATCTGGATTTTACAAAAGCTGTTAATTTTTGCAGGGTTTTTTTTTGTTGTTGTTGGTTTGGGTTTTTCCTTTGCAGTTTTGGGGTGTTTTTTGGTGTTTATTTTTTCATAGTCCTTTTGTTTAAGCCATTTAAGTTTGCTCCAAAGAAAGGAAAGACTTCCTTTCTTGTCACCACTTTTGTATGAAACATATTTCTCGTTTTCATTTCACTAAGACTTGATGATTTTAAGTAATTTATTTGTCTCTGCTTTTTAAGAGGTTCCTCATGAAAAAATGTATTTGAGATGACAAACTTGGAAAAAGAATTTGTCCTCTATACTTTCTACTTTTTGTTTTTTGACAGGCTCCATTTTTTAAAATTTATTTATATGAAAACTACAAAGAGCTAGGAACAAATATAAGTTTTGAAAAGACTTAAAAAGCTTTAAAAAAAATCTTGACAGGTTGTTTTAGAAATATTGATAAACTCTACACCAGTTATCTGAAGCACTTGTAAACTGTCAGAAAATTAATTTGGAACATGAAGCAATGTCTGAAACTTGAAAAAGTGTATTCTATATATCAACACAGGAGTTTAGGTATAAAACTCAAACAAATGTAGAATTCAGAAAAAAAATTTTTGTCTCTTCTGGTCTGGGCCTAACCTGTTTATTTGAAGAAGACGAAAATGAAGTCTGTGCAAGTGACTGGATCCAAAAACAGTATGTAAAACAAGGTAATTTTTCTCCTTGGTGAGCATTCCTTTAAACCTGGACTATATCCCGGGAAAACTGTTATAGGTTGAATAGGAGGGTGGAGTATACAATGTCCAGAGGGCTATGTCAACTTCATTCACTCTGTGATTCTGACTTGGATCTAAATTCTGACACATAAAAATCATCTGTGATTGAGACTTGAATGTTTACCACTGGTGGAATGTAGTGCAAACTGGCTTGTAAATATGCAAACTGGCTTGTAAATACATAATGTATATTTAATAATATAAAACCAGTAGGAATTTCTTTAGCCACACTTTATGTGGCTACACTGTCTCTCATTTATCTTGAAAATTTTATGCAATTTTCCTATTGAAATATGTAAATTATCTGATATAATTACTATCATTCCACAGGAAAAGAAAGCAACTCGTAAGATACACACAGGTTTTATATATATATATGTATGTGTACATACTTACTAGAAAAATTCCAAGGAAAGGGCCCTGCAAGACCAGAGGGATAAGGCCTACAGATCTCTCCTCTGGATGGAGATGTAGAGACCAATGACGCATCTTGATCTAAACAATTAAAGGATAAGATTGCTGTGGTGGGTTGAACCTGAGTTGATGGACAGTCGTTTAGACCAATACTGTTTCTTGAAATTTGTTGAACTATGTGGAGGCGCGGGAACTTCCCTTTTGTGTTTGAGCCTCCCACAGGGAAGGGGGAAAATGGGCCCTGGGCTCCGTCTCTTGGAGCAGCCCCGGGCCTCCCCTCCCCCAGCGCCAGGGCACGGCCCCGGGTGGCTGCAGGAGAACCCCTCAGAGCCACGGGCAGTAAGGAACAACCATGGGCTGTTGTGGAGCTGAGACCACCCAGCACGGCTTCTAAGGACTGGGAGACAGAGCTGAAAATGGCGATGGGAAAAGAGGGCGGAGTCGCACCCAACGCGAAGCTTAAAAATACTTTTTGCAGGCTGTGGTAAAAACTGTAATATCACAAATTGTNATCCTTTGTGCGAGTTGGGTAAAAAGGGGAGGTGCTGGAGGAAAAAGGGTATTTTCTTTAATTCCCTATTATTTCTTTTTACTTTTAATTCTGTTAATAATAAACTTCTTCATAGTCTTTAAAGTTTTAAGCCTGCTTTGCATTTCTCCAAATCCCTTATTTCACAGAAGGTAAGAAATGCAAACAAAACCACTGCACATAATTGGTGTTTCTGCTCAGTTTCGAACTGACCCACCTAAAATTGCCTATCATATATTGTGGCCCTTCTCCTTGCTCACAAAGGAATTTGGGGGGCACATTGCTACTCCAGAGTTAAAATAGATCTATTTATAAATTAATACAATAGGCTATAGGGCATCTGAAAAATTCTGTCAGTACAAGATACAGGCGTTTCAGTAGATGAATACTATGCTATTTTTAATAACTAAATGTTCAGTGGAACAGTTAGTAGAATTCAGGCATATTAACTCCTTCATGTTTGTCTTACTAGTAGAGTAGAGAAGTAGCTTTCAGATTATTGGATCAATTAAGTACTTTATGTATGGTTAGTGATGGAAGGAAAGATTCTCTAAATGTAATTTTTCTGACTATAATAGCATCCAGGATCTGGCTAATGAAATACAGCAACAAGTCTCAACCTTTCTGGAAAATGGTAAACTTTTGAGCAGTGCTGACAAAAATGAGCTTTCAACAGTTAATTGGCATTTCTAGAAAATGAAAAAGTAAACATATGTGTGTATTTATATACGCTCACAGTTCATAGCTTCACAGCAGGTATAAGTTCACAAGCGTAAAGCAGGACTTCACTTCTCAATAATCTGGATCTGATGTCAGAAAGAAATACCAGGAAAGCTCTTTTACACCCTTCAGAAGCAAATGAATTCTTCTGTGATTTTATTTTTGAAAGGGGAAAATTGAAACTTTCGTCCTAATTTTCATCCTGTTGTGTGAAAGGACAGATGTGTCTAGACATCCAGGTCTGGACCACGTTCTTAATTGTTTCACAGCAATAGTATTGTACCTTTAAAACTAAGTACAGATTCCCTTTTATTTTTGAATATGAGGTTCTAAGTTTGTTGACATTCAAATTTTAAGTGTGGGTTTGGGGTTTTTTGTGGTTTTTTTGCTGGTTTTTTGTTGTTGGGGGTTTTTTTTGTCCCTGTGTTGTTTGTTGGCTTGTGGTTTTTTTCATTAAGTAAATGCAAGTTCAAATTATTTTTCTTCTTTTGACACAATTACAAGTTTTTCTATGGAGCTGGACTTTTTTCTCTTCTTTAGGATACTAGATAGTGATGACTTATGTCTCTGGAAGAAAGATCTTTTCTGGCCTTATCTCTGAGGTATGTGGTTTAGTATTATTAGGGTTCAGGTTGGTTTGCTGTTTGCGGCTTTCAGCTTCCTGGTGCTAAGTACTTCATATGCATCTCAGGGTATGCTAAACAAAAAGCAATACATTTAAAAAGATGTGTTTTTCATGAGCAAGGTTTTAAGAAATGGGGCTAAATTTCTAATTTCTCTTGCAATATAATTTTCTGTGAGCCACTTTTAAATCCATATAAAGCTTCTTATAAAATTTCGTGATGTGAATCAGTCAGAACTGTTTGATTCTGTTGTTAGAGTTTGCTGTCTAGTCTCTTTACTTCTCCTATTAAAATCTGTCCTTTATTGTAGATAGTCTCCTAAGGATAATGAGAACCCAAAATCTGAGTGCTTTCTGAGTAGTATTTAGAGAAACTGGTAAACTTTGGGAAGATACGTGGAGATATTGACAAGGGTCAATATCAATAATCAAACACAGACACATAAACAAAATGAGGTGAGTCTTGCACACAGATGTGACTTACTCCTGAGCAATTTATTTGTTCATGATCTGGATGTTCTGACTCACTCTAATAACTTGTAAAATTAGCTTTTAATGTGGGTCAACAACCTTGACTTTTTTTTGATGCTTTCTACTCTACCTGATGAAAGCAAATCATACACATGAGCTGATAGTTCCAGCTGCTAGTGAGACTGCCTTAAGATCTAAGGCCAGTCAATTTTACATTCTCTTATCTCTGCAATCCCTCTACAGCAACTACTCGCAGCCTGACTTGTCTTGACTTTTCACTGTATGCTTGTGAGATCTGTAAAGTCTTTGTTCTGTCTCTATTTAATTCTTTCACAATATGATTGAAGGTAACTGTTAAAGAGAACTGCTTATTATAATAGTCACCCCTGACTTTTTCCCTTGAATTTTAAAAGTTTCAAGAAACTGTTCCTGTCTGTCAGTGCAGCTTATTGCTTTGGATCAATGCATTTTGATCTTCATTGTTTGATGGCCAGTACAAACAATTTAATCCAAGCATTTATGTGCTAAGGAGGACTTCAAACTGGAGTAAATTTTGATAACCAGTGAATTGAATGAATCAATATTCACTCAAGTTGGGCTTTATTTAACAAACTTAGCATCCAGCTCAAAACCAAGTTTTATTCACATCATAGTCTATATGCTTCTGCAGTTTTCAATTTTGCTTTTTCCCAACTATCACAATTCATGTCTAGTCATGAAAGTCTACCACTTCTCCCTCATTGAAGCACATAATGGCAGCAATGGGTTGGTGGTGTAAGTTATTAACAATGTGATTACAGCTATGTAAGACCCAGAAGAAGTAGAAGCACACCTTAGTACTTATTGTATTTATCACTCTTAGTTTGCTGGGCTTGTAAAAGCAGAGTGAGAGAGATTTACATTAGAACCCTTTCTCTTAGTGGCTGATAAAGCTTGTTCTGAAGAATTTTCTTATCTTTCTATCCAACACTTTATTTTTTTACAGCACCTTGGGTGTTACTGATATCTGTGGTAGAGAGAGGGGGTACACCTGTCCTGCCACAGAGTTTGAATGGAAAATCTAGTGCTGAAAAAGTCAAGCTCTGTGCATGAAAGCACACAGCTGTGCAACGTCTGTGGACGGATGATACAGAAGAATATTTTATCTGTTTGCTGTGTACATGGATTGAAACTGATTTGCAAAAATGCATCATGTGTAGACTCTCTTAAGCAGTGGAATTCTATATGCCTACTTAACTATGTTACCTAACTACACAGAAGAACTAAAACTGATCTATTATTTGTGAGCACATTTGTTGAAGATGTTGTGAAGGAAAGTAAAATATCAGCATTTTTTGTGAAGGAAAGTAAAATATCAGCAACACCAAATCAGAATGACTAATAATTATAGAACTTCATTTCTCTTTGGTTATGATTTATCCAGAGTTAGTACAAATTTTGTAAACTAGTTTTGTCTAATTCATTTGGCAGTGCAGAAGAAAAGATTCCCATGCCTGCTATTTGAACAGCTACAAGGAGTTTTAAATAAGCAAATAACCTGTTGTTATGACTTGCTGAAAAAGCTCTAGTAACTAAATAAACCTAAAGAAATAAAAACATTCTTTAATGTAAAAGACTTTGGGTTAAATGTAGCATTCAATAATTGAGTGAAGAATTGGATAGTTTTTGCTTATTTCATTTTCATGCATTTTGAATAAAGCAATTTTTTGCGGATAGGAACCCAGAGGTGCTTGGTTTTATAAGAATATCTTAATCTTTTTACCTGCCACCGTGGAGTGGAAATAAGAAAAACTTTAGAAAAGCACTGTGCTCCTTACAATCCCGACAGGAATGCCAGAATATAAATTTAATTTTTATTATTATTTTGTTTGGTGGGGTTTTTGGTTTGGTTTGGTTTTTCTTGTTTCTGTTTTAATGCTTTTTCTATAACATTAGCATCCTTCCAGTGTGTGATGTAGATGATATATTTGGCTTAAAACGTCCCTTTTTCCTGCATATGGACTGTCACTGGATTGGACATAGCACTTAGCGCTATGGTGCAGTTGACATGGTGGAGTTTGATCAAAGGTTGGACTTCATGATCTCAGAGGTCTTTTCCAATCTTAATGATTCTATTATCCTGTGATCACAATGCCTGACTTTATTTTCCCTCAGAACATTACGGAACTTGATTGCTAGTCAAGAATTCCACCAGTACAGCCATCGTCATTCAGCTGTCATTTCACCGTGTTTTGCTGATTCGTTTGTCTGCTGAGTTCCCTGTATTCCCAGAAGTCTGTTCACCCTGCCATAAGTCTAGGTAACTTTCCCCCTTCCATTCTATGAGTCCTCCAAGCTGCATTAAATTCTCAGAACATTTCCAGAACATTTCTAATGATAAGAAACTTGCTTATTTCTACTCTTGCTTCTGCTTACAATGTCTCCTACTATTGTAAGATGCGCCGGGCCAGTTTTCTGACATATGCTGTTTCTCATTTCTTAAAAGCTCTAATTAATCAACTATCTTGCCATTTTCTTCAGTAGGAAAAGTGTTGGGGTGCATGTTTC